>VFFE01009229.1:477345-748308 GCA_008921705.1 Burhinus oedicnemus
GGGCCGGACGCTGCCGACCGCGACCTGCCCCTCTCGCCGCAGACCGCCACCGCCTTCCTGGGGCAGGCCCGACCCTCCGCAGCGTGAGAGCCCGCCGGGACTCCGGGGAGCCGGCCGGGAGCGACGGGAAGGACCCAATTCCCCCCACACACCCCGTGGGTGTCCGGCTGCGACCTCATGCCCCTCACGTCACCTGGCGAGGGGGTCGGCACTCCGGCGGGAGAAGAGTCCCGCCGCCGCCTCCCTGCTTGCCGCCTGCGCCCCCCGCAGCCGAGACACCTGCGCCACCACGCCGCGGCGGCAGCCTCCCAAGGCTGCACGGCCCGGCACGGCGCTGGCCGGCCGGCCGCCCCTCGCCAGGCCCGGCCCGTTCAGCCCTTCGTTAGAGCCGTGCTGTCTCGCCGGGGCGGCCTGGGTCCGGCTGCCGGCCGCGGCAGGACCAAAAGACCGTGGTAGGCGGCGGGCGGCGAGCAAGACCGCCTGCCCTCAAGAACAAGCAGGGCGCGGCGCGGCAGCACCGAGCGTGCAGCGCCCGGCCCCGGCCCGCGAGGGCAGCGGCGCCGTGCTGCCCCCTGCCGGGCAGGCGGGGGCGGCGCCGCGGCGGAGGCCCCACCTGCCGGCGCTGCGGGACTGCTGCGGGTCCCCGGCGGGGGCGGCAAGGCCCTGCAGCGGCGTCCCCGCAGGATCAGCCTGACCGCGGAGCAGAGCCCGGGCGCGCTGGGCCTTGCCCGGCCCAGCCCTCCGCCGCCGCGGCCCCGGGAAGCGGCCGCCGTCCTGCGTTTGGCCGCAGCGCCTCCCCGCGCCCTCTGCCCGCTCGCCCCGCCCTCGACCGCGCCCGGGCCCGCCCCGCGCCGCGTCCCGGGCCGCGTCCCTACCTGCACCGCTCGCCGCCGCCGCGCCCCTCAGCACCGCACCGCCCCGCCGGGGGGCGCCACGCGTGGCCGCGGCCTGACGGGCCCGCGGGAGGCTGAGGTGCGGGCGGGGCCTCCTGCCGGCGGGGCGGCAGGGAGGGTGCTCACGGCAGTTGCTGGTGCGTGGCCGAGTCCCGCTGCGGCGGCCCCGGCCGTGCTAGGGCAGGAGCCGCCGGGAGCGCGGGCGGGAGGGCACTGGCAGGCCTCTCTCCAGAGCAGGGAGGGTTGGAGGGGCACTCAGAGCAGCTCGGCTCACAGGAGAGCACAGGGATATCCTGGTGCGACCCCTCCTCCTCACCTCATCACTCTTGGGAACTGCAGCAGGGTTTATGCTGGAATTTTCCAGATCCTGCTACCAGCCACAGGCTGGCCTGGCAGCCCACTGCCTGGCCTGCAAGCTGCAGCCAGGCCATGTTTGCAGCGTAGGACAGGAAGCTCTCGTCCCGTTCAGTAACCACGTTCCAGTGCTGGGGCAGGAGACACTCATGCCATGTCAAGACACTGCCATGCACCTTCGTTTCAGTTTCCCCGAGGTGAGGCTCTGCCTGCCAACTTCAGTGCTGTCTTTCCATCCAAGTGTGATGGACAAGCCAATCTGTAATTTCTACGAATACTAGGCATGGTACAGGTGCTTGGATAAGTTGATATGACTGCCCGCCCATATGTATGTCATCTAACAATAGAAATAAAACATTATGTTTGCATTTAGAGATTAGCCAGAATTGAATCTTGGATTCAAACATCATTGAGGTCCAGAAGTAGAACCAAATAGTACAGCTAATTGCTCTTTCTGTAAAGGACTATGCTAAAATCTGAATCCTGGGGTTGAGAGAAGCCTGGCCATTTTCTTCCTTCTGTTTTCTTTGAAGAGCATCATGACTGCAAAAAGGAGGGTTAAATTCTCCTGTGCACGCACAGCTGTAGCAACCTCTTCCTGTGATTTTCATCTCATTAATTCCTTCAGGTTTCTCTTCAAGAATATACTTTTGTGTGATATACAGCCAGCTTGTTGCACAAGCCCAGAAACTGTCAGCTATTCGTTGCCAGATCTGTGAGGGTTCTGAAGCCAAATGGGGATGGGATTCAACACTGAGGAGGAGTTAGAGGATAGCTGATAGCTGATGGGATTCAACACTGAGGAGTTAGAGGATCAGCATAGCTGATCTTCAGTAAAAGGAGAAGAGTGAGGGCTAAAGCTGGAATTAATGTAGACGACTGCAGATCTGTGTGGACTGCCTAGTTCTCTAGTGGACAAATCCTAGAGGGAGAAAAAAAAACATTTAGGGCCTCTTCTCTCTCAGTTTTTAGCACTGGAGAACAATAATGCTATGGAGAGCAATGCAGTCACAATGTCATAACTGAGAAAAAAACAGCTCACAGACCTTTCTGTTTTAGAAGAGAATTTCTCTTACCATTGGAGTGTAGAGACTCTCATTTAATGTAGTCATGGAAGAGCTCTGATTGGGCAAGCCAGGCTCCAATAAATAATTCTATTCCTTTCTCATTTCATTCTTTGTTGATAGTGTTAGGAAGAAACACATGTTGACTTTCTGCAAGTTTGCCCTTCTCCAAAACTGTCACCTAATTTCCTCTAACCCCTTCTGTCACTGGGGGAGTACCACACATTCACTGGCATGTGTTCCTCCCAGCAGAGGACTGAAATACATTTTATTTTTCGCATTTAATTCAGAATTTTTGTTGCTGTTGTTGCCATGCAGTTTGTCAGCCATGCATAATCTCGTGTCAGGAGGAGACAGGTGAACAAGATAAAGAAAAGCGATATACTTTGGTTGTAGCCCTTAAACTTTTTGATTCAAGCAACATCACCTGGTCTTATTGCCAGTGAAAATAAGAAAAGTGCAAAAGCATAACACGTTAAGTCAGCCCAGGAAAGCAAAAAATAAATTACATGGAATGGCATCCAATACTAATTGCCCTTTTACCAGCAATTTTCAGATTCAAAAGTACGTGGAAACTACTGAATGCTAAGAAACTCTTAACAAGATTTCACAGGGTCAGAGAATCAGAGCTGAAGTCAGACTTGTTAGCTTACAATTGCCATAGCCATGCAGTAGGCTAGGCAGAACACAACTGCAGGATCTGAGTCCTTCTTGGTGAGAGTACTAAGTCCTTTTGTCACATCCCCAGCCTCCACATCCAGCTATCGCTGTGAGCTGGTTTAGGCACTGCAATAGTTTGGAGGTCCTACAAATTCTAGGGTATCATAGAGGACTTATCTAGGAGTCACCACCGATGGAAGACATTCCCCTGTCCCCCCTCCCCAACTTGTTCTAGGGCTCATATCTAGTCTTTAGCCACAATTGAATAGAGAATGATTTAGTGAAAGAGCAGTGATTAAGGACCATGAGGAGACAAGTCTCTCCAGCGGACAATGTGCCCAAAGGGAGAATCTTTCACTTTAATGTCAAACAGTTCAGTCAAGAAAAGCCTCTGCTAAGTGTGAGACCTGGACATTATTCTTCACCCTGAAGAGCTACAGAGGATTTGTTTTGCCATGAAAGTATGTGAACTGATAGAAACCAGAAGTTTTCCTGAGGTTTTCCCAGGTCTTTGAAATAATCCACAAGGAAAAATGTTTTTTAAAGTATGTTTCAGGTTTTCATCTGTTCAGAATATAAGGTGGGAGAGAACTCCCCCGTATATTTCATTGCAATGGTTCATGTACAATGGCAGCACTGGATGTATTAAGAAAAAAAAATCTTGTTATTTATGTAGTAATTGAATTTTATGCCTTTCAGCGTGCCTGAAGAGTCCCAAGTGAGAGTCACATGCAAACAGACAAGGGCAGTAGAGAGTCCCTAGAGTGTGACACAGATAAAGCAACAAGGAATCTAAATTATGTCAGACATGGGTATGTAGGTTAAAAAAACAAACCATGGTTTATTTAAATGTGTAAAGTACTTGGAAGGGAAAAAGATTACATTGTACTATGGCAATACAGACAGCATATACCGTAACAAGCTCATTCATTGTTACGAACTCAGGCTACTCTCTCCAGCCTCCTAATCCGCTCAGTCACACAGATCTTTGGGAGAGGCTCACCGTCAATTTCTCTAGGGGACTCCACACTACGGATTAATTTCAGTCAGAATTTGCTGTCCTGTTTCTGTATGTCAGACTCAGGAGTAGAGCATCATCCTCCCACCAGGGGAGACAGGCTAAATACGGCAAAACTTCTCATGCACTAAAACCCTCTGTCATGGGTTAAGTAAAAGTAGCCTGATGGAACATCTGATCCTAGGACAAATTACCAGGCTGTCTGCCTTAACCTTATCCCAGATGTGGTTTATCACTGGGATGAGAAGCCTAAAGCAGCAGAGACCGAGAGATATTATGATAGTTATAAAATGCCATTTCCAGACACAGCTTTTTATTTCAGGTTCTTCTCAATCCAGTCTTTGAAGAGAACAGCTTTGGTGTAGCCACTGTAGAGTTCTAGGCTGCAAGTTTTATCATAACCCCAGCTCACTAATCCCATCAGGTGCCACCTTAGCTCAGGAGATGCTTTTCCTGGCAAAGTTACGGCTGCAATCCCACCAGTCTCAGCAGGGCAGATATTAGAAAAGGCTGTGTGGTCTTGTTTGGCGCAGAACATGCTGTCAGTGATGCTGACTTGTATCCCATTATCCTCATACTGTTGCTCACACAACAGTGAATCCACCATCCGAACAACTCCCATGCGGATTGTGTCATTCTTGTATCTGGGATCTTTAATGTCAGCCAATACCTTCCAGCCAGTAACCATTATTTTTAAATCCTCTGTGGATGCAGTCAAGTCTTGAGAAGATGACAAGCAAATGGGTTGAACACGACTGCTGATTCTGGCTTTGTCCAAGAGTTTTATGATAGCTATGTCAGAATCAAGTAATACAGGGTCGTAATTGGGATGCACTATGATGGCAGAAATCTGGGGAGGAAACAGAGTAGGAAGAATTGTAGAGTTAATAGCAATGACAAGTCAGCAGCACTCATTCTACACTACTATAATACATGTTAGTTTATTTTGCAGACCTCTCCTCTACCCCCCACTCCAAACTGTTCTTTCACCATAGTGCTCACTCAAATGAGAAACATGCAGAGATCAAGCATCTTCTGAATCTTTTTTTTGGGGGGGGGGCTTGGGTTTCAGGACAGTTTTTATTGCATGAAACTCTTCCTAATGAAAAGCAGTCAAGGTCATTTTCAGCAAAATGGGGAGTTAATGTGCAGTTCAAGTTCTTCCACTGTTTACTGAAAAGATTTTACCTGCCATGTCATCTTCAGCCTGTAGAATTTGAAGGGGGGGCAGGCTTTGAATTAAAATGTTATCTTCGTATTGAAATTCAGCCATCTTCCCACCAAAAAAGAATACTAGCAATACATTACCTAATGTTGGGGCCAAACCTTTAGTGCTAGTTACCTTGATGAAACACTGGAAGAACGCGTTAGCTGAAGAAGCAGCACTATGTCTTTGATAAAGCATACTACATACCAGAAAATGCTTCACAGAGATAAGTAAACAACTCATCTGTGAAGTTAGAAGAAAGAACAAAGAAAGAAAAAGAAAAAAAAAAGCAATGCAGGCAAAGGGGTATATGTTTTCAAATGAGGTTTAACAATAGGGAACAAATAAATTGGCAAAAAATAGGAAGTGTGTTCCAGAATGCTGCAGAAGTATTGTAAAAAAAAATTTCCTTATAGGAAAAGTCTGAAAAAGCTGTAATTAGTGAAAGAAACTAAAAACTGGGGGGGGGGTGTCAAATTAACTATAATTTGTTGGATAAAATCCATTCCTTAACTCACATTACTCCCCCTCCAGAAAGAGAGACACAGCCAAAATTACTGTATTTCTCCTCATTTTGACTTCAGCCTTTCTAGTGCATTTGAAAAAAACAAACTACTCTGATGAGTCTGAGGTGCTATTTTTAGAGCTGGAGCCAGACATAAACTTCTTTTGAGTTTAGAGCTGTACAGCATTGGGGCTGAGATGTGAAATGCGCTCATGGTGTCAAATCAGGATCTAGAGCACAAGTGTTTCCTTCATAAATTATGCTAATCACTTTTGACAATAGCTGGTATCCATTCTACTTTTTTTCTGGCAATATCTCTCGAGACATTATGGCCCACGGAACCTGAGCTATTTTCTTATTGATCTGTGTTAGGGGGTGAACTTATGACTTGGACAGTGTCAGGGGAATTTAATGAACTACAGCATGTGCCCTCCTTGTTCTGTCAGTTGAGTCTCTAGAGATGCATTTCAAAAAACTGTGTAAAACAATATATTGCTCAAAGGATAGCCTTTTTCTCCCCATACAAGGTGGATGTGATCAGCATCTGTCTGTGCTCATCATTTCCCACTCCCAGCAGACTTACTCACCCGCAGGTTCTGGATGGTCTTTTCATCCCTGTCATCATCTCTGTAGAATTTCCCCAGAACCACCTTGAGCTCTGCTGTCTTGAGCACGATGGTCTTGCCCAGGTCAGTGACGCAGTGAGCTGCCACCACCACAGTGCGCTCATTTACCAGGGCCCCGCTGCAGATAAGGATCCATGTCCCTTTCCGGAGACTGTTCTCCTTCACCCCATTGGCCGTGCGATAGATTGCTGCTTGCCAGGGCCACCTGGTAGAGGTCACTGCCTTCTGAATGGTGGTGTTTTCTGCTTTTCCACAGACTGAGGAAACATGAACCAAAATGAGGTAATGCCTTTTCCCCACCAAAGAATCTGAATATCACTCTGATTCCTGCTTAGGATGTGCTAAAAGAAAACAAACTGCAGTGGTTAGCATGAGGTACAGCTTTCTAATTAACCTCTATCTCCAACCTGCAAGATTATAGTATAGAAGTATTTTATATAGCTTTTTGAAAACAACCTTCAGTTTTTCAATAATTATCTGAATTCCTGACTGAAGTAGGAATGTGGATTTAGCACTTGAGCAAGTGAATTTTCATGACAACCTTATCAAGCTGCACTATAATGAGATGACTGCATAAAGAAATGGAAAGAACGCCCCTAGTTCTTGCTTATAATAAAACACCATTAAGCCAGCACTGCACTAAACCTCACCTTAGGCAGTCACAGAGTACTTGTGAGGTCATCTCCTAAAACTGACCTTAGCACAAATGAGTTCATGCCTACGAGAACAGACTTGTCTTGCAACAAGAACCTTGAAGCAAATGCATCTAAATCAACAGCCATCCTGGGGAAAAGAAAACGCTCTGCCCCGTTCTAGGAATACAATACCTAGGCTCAGACGTAAGGTAAAATATACTGTAATAGGAAAGGTTTACTTCAGTTTAAAGAGTTACATCACGTGGTCACATTTTTTAGTCTCCCTTAGGACATTTTCTTTTTCCTGGGATGTAGTGTGTGTATGCCCATAGTGAAAAGGATTGGACAAAATACTTTTCAATACACATGATTATCTCAAGGCAAAACCACAAACAAGAATTAAAAAAATTTGCTTGATGTTAGGATCTACTTTTCACAGTTTGCCTGATGTCAGTAGTAGGTTGTACCAAATCTTGTGATGTTCCTACTCTCACTTACTCTGTGCACTAGCTCTGGGTAAGATTTATCTGGATTTACAGTTTGAAATATGAACCCCTCCTTAGCAGGGTATATTAAAGGAAGAGCCTCTTTAAAATGCAGACTCTCCATTCTGTTGCTTAAACTTTGGTGTTTTTGTCAGCTGTGTGCCAAAGTATAAGATGAAAGAAAAATCACGTTTGCAGTAAATAATACAGGAAAACATGAAGTGCTACTAGGAAAACATTTTCAAATCAGGAGAGAAACTCACTACACCTTTGCTCAATAAAAGAGTAGAAAAATGCATGGCAAATTACAATGCTGAAAGCTTGATCCCTTTACCATCGACTGCACAAGTTCTGCTGGTGGATAAAAAGAGCCATATATCCTCCAAGCTTTATTGCTTCTATCTCTCAGCTGGAAACATAGGCAACCTACATCGCTGGGACTCCCTTAATTATCTAAGATGAATACACATCCTGTTCCCCCACCCACCCAAAGATGTGTGGATTTTTTTTTCCCTTGGAGACTCACTTGGAATACACACAGGGGCTCTCCCACTCCATTTTCCTGTCTTCAGACAAGTCCTCCTGCTGCTACCTAGGCGGCGGTAAAAAGGAGAAATGCACTCATATTGAAGCTGAGTGTGCAGATGCTGGTACCCTGGGGGCAGGTCTCCAAATGGAAGTGATGGCTTCTTGGTTGGATAGATTTCAAGCTTTTGCTTGCTGAATGCAGAAGAGTAAAGTTGATGCAAAGGTGTTTCCCTGTTTCAAGGCACAAAAAGCCCCAAGGTAATAATAATAAAAGCAATCATTACCATAGCTTTATCACCAGCTGTGTTAAGTACCATTTAAAAGCATATGAAGTTTGCTTGTGAAAGAATAAGGCAAAAATATCATTCCAACATAGTTTAGCAATAGTCTCATTTACATCCCAGCTATTTTATTTACATATATATATGTACAGATGTACAAATACACATACGTTTATAAATTTTCTATTTGTGTCTCTTTTTTTTCATTTTACAGTTTCTGGTTTGCAACTAGTTGCCTCTGAATGTGGAACAGTTTTTGCCATTCACAAACGGACTGAGATACCATGATTTTAGATAAAGAAATTACACTGGAAGTTGGCATTGCCATAACTAATTCTCACTAGAGAGGAGTTAGGCATATCTTTTCTCTAGTGAACGTTTTAATAGACAGTATTAGGAATCATTTCAGATTAAATCATGTTGATAAAGTTGCTTGATTTAGCTATTAACAGAGATAATTGCCTCACCACAGAGATTTTATAACTGCAGTAATAACTAAGCTTCCATTTAGAAATTGTACTGATTAGCTGAAATATGGCACATAATTGAAAAAATAAATATATGCATCAGCCTAGATATGGACGTTAAGCTTGACTACAGTCATACTTCAGTCTTCATCACTTAGAACATATCCCTTGCTGTAATGCTTAAAAGCACATATCTACAGAAAAAACTATTTACGTACAAAAAAATCAGTAGCAAATTATTTTCCCTTGAGATTTCTGGTACTGCCTGCATCCAGAAAAGCCACAAGAATGTCTTTTCATGTGGTAATTCCATTTTTAATCACAGAGAGACACAGACTGCCTCCGTCATATAGAATCTGTGAAGCAATACATAACAGCACTCAAGGAAAGTAGTTATTAAGAACAAGAGCAATGGCAAGTTTCTTATATTTTGGAAGAAGGATGAGAGCTGCTGTGGTCATGTTTAGACTGGCAGGGTCCCATTCCCTACTCACATGTGACCTTGCAATATTGTATAATCCACACTTTGCCTCACTATTAATCTATAAAATGGAGATCCTACTTCAAGAGATAAAAAGAGTCCCTGAACATGAGATGCCATCGTGATGCTATGGAGGTGGGGGCATGTATGCACTTTCATGCAGCTGGTGTTAATATCTGAAACATTTAGCATAAAAAGACTTGTGTTCAAAGTGAATTGAGAAATTTAAGCAAAAAAAATCCCTTGATGGCTACTAAAGCCTCCTCATGCCTTCTCAGGGCCATCTCTACAATCATACATCACAGAGCTGGAGAGCGGGAGAGTATTTGGGAAGTATGTGCTTGCCTTGTTCCCAAAGTCTTTTCTAGGCATCTGCTACTGGCCATTGCCACAGACAGGATATGGCTTGAGCTGGACCTTTATTCTGACCTGGTATTGTTGTACTGAAATTGATATTAACTAGAAAAATGAATGTAAAATGTAATTGAAGCAGCTAAGGAAACCTGCTGCTGCTGAAGTCCTCTATACTGCCCCAACCCTATTTAATTATTTACCTAATATTAAAATAGAGAAATAGTAATTAGACATGATTTATCTACGATTCAGTTAAGGAATTAACCACTAGACAATGTAGCTTTGTTCATAAGTAGGATATTCCTGTCAAGAGAGTGATGAACTGTAGGCCTGGTCAGCAAACCGAGAAAACCACCTGGAACTGCCAAGATTAGAGGAG
The DNA here is from genome assembly GCA_008921705.1 of Burhinus oedicnemus. NCBI lineage: Eukaryota > Metazoa > Chordata > Aves > Charadriiformes > Burhinidae > Burhinus > Burhinus oedicnemus. Next base: position 487,283 of record VFFE01009229.1, read on the forward strand.
AAATAGGTAAAAGGTAATTTCGGCAGGGGAAGATTGCAACCACCGACTTATTGACCACCTACCCAAATGATACCGTCTACTCAAAAGAGAACAATGGAAGAAGACAGAGTCTGCACACTAATTTACATGGGAAGCGAAGAAATCTTGACCAGTCATTAAAGAGAATAACAATCACGGAATCACGGAATTTTCAGAGTTGGAAGGGACCTCTGGAGATCGTCTAGTCCAACTCCCCTGCTGACGCAGGAATGCCTAGAGCACATTACTCAGGACTGCAGCCAGGCGGGTCTTGAAAATCTCCAGAGAAGGGGACTCCACAACCTCCCTGGGCAGCCTGTTCCAGTGCTCTGTCACCCTCACCATAAAGAAGTTTTTTCTTAGGTTTGAATGGAACTCCCGATGTTCCAACTTGTGCCCATTGCCCCTTGTCCTGTCACTGGGAACCACTGAAAAGAGTCTGGCTCCAACCTCCTTCAACCCACCCTTTAGATACTTAGAAGCAAGAATAAGGTCTCCCCTCAGCCTTCTCTTCTCCAGGCTAAAGAGTCCCAGCTCTCTCAGCCTTTCCTCATAAGGGAGGTGCTCCAATCCCCCAGTCATCTTTGTTGCCCTACGCTGGACTCTCTCCAGTAGTTCCCTGTCTCGCTTGAGCTGGGGAGCCCAGAACTGGACACAGTATTCCAGTTGTGGCCTCACCAGTGCCAAGTAGAGGGCTGAGTAATACAATGAATATGTATTAATTGTCTGAATATGTAATCATCAATGTACAAAAGTGGAGATTTTTGAAACTAAGGGGTGCTCCCATTTTGGGATGAGCACCCCATTTCTGCACATTAATGGAATAAACTTGGAAATACCTCTGCTCTGTGTGTTATTGGCTTGCACACCAGGTAAAGAACCCAGATTTGGGACAACAGTGTGGCTGTTCTTAAGACCAAAGATGAGGACAGTTCTTGCACTGCATCTAAAAATAAATGAATCATGTACTGAAAAAAAAAAATACCCTGAAATGAGAAATTAGTACTTAGGCAAAAATGAACCTGAACATTGCAGCATAACTAATTCAGACTGGGCTTATTTCAAGAAATCAGCAGACAGGTAAGCCCAGACAGGCTTACCGATCTTTCATTCCTTCCTCCCCTTCTCCTCTATTTCCTCCTCTCCCACATGCCCAGCTCAAACCCAACTTTATATCAATTGCGCTATATTGCTTTCAATGGTGAAACTTACTGGGAGCAGATTACACTGTTATACCCCCTTCTCTCCTTGTGCTCTCCCCACTCATTTCTTCACTAAGATGGCACGTGTTCATATTTTAAGACACATCATTAGCCCCAAGGAACTCTTCTCAGACTGTTCTCATAGCCTGTCACAAGTTTGCAAGTCTAATTCTGGCATTGTCCAGTAGTTTGCACATCTCTAACTGGCTGCCTCCAGAAGCTTGCAAACCTGTGCTTATTCAGACCTCCCCTCTCGGCAGCTCTCATTGCTTGGTTATCAGTAGAGTTGTAGGAATGGCTTGCTCAGGCAGGCTAAACACACAGGGTGAAACGAAGAGGAGGGGAAAAGCAATCACATTTTTTCTTTAAACTGTAGTTGAGATATTGCATTCTCACCTTGACTGAACCTGCATTGGAAGCACTTTCTGTCTCACCAGGTCAGAGATCTTTGGCTCTCTGCAGGCTAGAAAAAATATAATGTTGCACAGTACTTTTCCACATTCACAGCTCAAGTGTTATGGTTCAAACACATTTCCACTCTTTCCTCTCACTAGCTATAGTCACTGGATCAAGAAAAGAGGCAGTAAGTTACATGCATTAAAGTAAAGGTAGGCCCTAAAACCTAAAGGCTTGGAAAAACACTTCCCCACAGATCACCAGATCTATCCCATTTACAACAGTGGAAGCAACCGAGCGTCTTCTACACTGGCACTTACAGCCATGAAGGAAGATTTGTTCATCAGTGTGTCTGAATGCCAGATTTACACCACTACAGCTGATGATTTGGAATCTGAGCAAACTTTTGCAATAATGTATTTATATAAAAAATACTTAATTTCCATCTGTGTAGCCACACACAGCTAATCCCAGTAACTTGGCATACAGAGAAAGGCTGCAGGATGTTACAGATTTCTAAGAATCTGTTTGCTTCTGCAACTGTTGGAAGGAGCTGGAGACTCTAATTCAAAGGAACACCTCCGAGTTACCTGAATATGCACAAAATAACAGAAGGGAGATCCAGGACTTCTAATTTTGCATATTCAGTTTATTTACTGTAAGAGCAGGATAAAATATTGAGGTTTATCTGTTCAAATAACTCTGCCAGGATCTCCTTCCTGCTGTGCACAGTGGAAGAAAAGGAATCTTGCAGGATGGATTTTATCTGTATGCCTGAGCATTTCTGTTCTATGGGATTTGACAATATCCAGCTCTTCATGATTACTGTATATGTTAAGCTTTATGTCACTATCAAAGTTAACAGCAATAAAGATGCTTTCCACAAATGATTATCAGCAATAAAGATGCTTTCCACAGATGATTATATGCTTCACGGTGAGAGTGTTTCCATCTAAAATAACAGAATAAAGGAAATTACCCAGGGGGCAGACATATTTATTTATATTATCATTATTTCAGTTTAAAAAAAATCCATTAAAATATGTGTCAAAACATTGATTTGGGGAAATGAATTTGGGAGTTCCCTAGCCCAAATTCATTCATCCATTCAGGGCTTCAGACACACTTAGAGCAGCTCCAGGTCAAGAGCATAATTCCCTTTCTAGCAAAGTATTTAAAGATGAGTTTCAGTGTTTTGATGAATACAGATAGCTTAAGCATGTCCTCAAGTGGTTTTCTGAACCAAACCTTCAAGGCTGCAATCTACAGGCTTGGCCTTTTACACTCATGACTGGTCCCATTGACTTAAAAGTATTGTGAGAGGAGAGCTGGGCCCTGTGACAGCAACTCTGATGAGACAATTACTTCATCCTATTTCAATACCCTCCTGATCTTCTGTGATTTTGATCTTACACGGGTTTGATCCTAGAATGAGGGTAATAAGGGTCTTAGGGGAACATTCCTTTCCATGTTTAAAGATGGAAACAAATTCTGAAATCACTGGCATCTTCTCTGGCAGAGTTTAGCAGCCAGTAGAGCTAGCAAACTACCAATCTCAGTATCAGGTGTCAGTCAGACAGTTTATTCTTAGAAAAAATGATTGTTTAGCAAGAGTAAATTATATAAAACAAACTGCAGTAAAACCATGGCAGCTTTTGTGAGTTGTGGTAAAAAAGATTGTAAACTACCTTTTATGCAGATTGGCTGTTTCCCTGACCATTCTCCATCGTCTTGGCAGGTCCTCTGTTCATTCCCACTAAGAACATATGAGTTGTTACAAAAGAAAGCAATGACTGTGCCAATTTTTGCATAGCGTCCATTCAAAAGCCCAGTGTCTTCTACTACTCTTCTGTAGCCATTGAGTGGGCCACCAGGATCTGAGCAGTTTTTTTCATCCAGAACTAATGATAGGGGAAAAAAATAATAACCATTTTATTAAGTTCACAGCATTATTTTCACTCATCAGATTGCTTGGCATTTCATTCAGATGTTACTACACAATCTACACTTTATTAAAGATGCAAGACCCATCTGAGATCTCTGTGTTTGAAAATATCAAATATTAAAGAAGAAATTATAATATACAGATGTCTGTTTATAATACACACCTTAGTCTTCCCTGAAAGCATAAGATTCTCAAGTTGTTAAAAAGACCTTAAAATGTATGTGACAATCCTGAAAAAGAACCTTGACTTTGCATGATGTTAATGTCCCATTACAATTAACAGGGCTACTTCAAAGGCATAAAAGGATGCACTTAAATTATTTGCAGGAAACAGGCCCTTGGCATTCTTTTCCCTTTTCTGTACTTTCAGTACTTCACTGGACTTGGATAATAAGACTAGACTACTTAATTTTACTTCTATGTTTGGTTGCATTTTGGTTTCCTAGCACTGAGAGAGACCTCAATAACCCAGGGAAATAAGGGAATTGAAAGAGAACATACATATATATATTTACTGATACTAAACATTTAATATGGAAAGCTTACTCATGCTAGGTTCTGCCCATAAAACCTCTTTTACTTCCTCCTTCCCAATATTTCCCCCTTCTTTTTATTTGTTGTGTTTTTTTCTCTCAATAGACTTAAATTTTTGGCCTAAGTCTGGATGACAGTATTCCCTATGTGATGCTAATAAATGCTTTTCCCTATATTTTTCAGTTCTCTGCTCTTTCTATTTAGCAGCTGAAAAGGTATTTTATTTTTTTTCCCCCTTTGGATTTCATGTCAGTTTTCTTGTCAGGCTGACAGTAACATGCAATTCTGTTTAATTCCTCTGTCTGATGTCTCATTGTATGATAATCAGTGAACATCTAGTTTAGACAGCTAGTGTTGGTGCTGCTCTGCTTATGGAGGGCTGAGAAGACTGAGGCCTATCAGTTGACCAGAAATGACCTCTTCATGTCATTGCTTCAGACTCAGCTACCTGCTGAGCGTCACTTCACAAAAGCACCAAACACAGTGTAACAAAGCACTTAAACATTTATTTAAATCCCTGTGAAATCAGCACAGTAACAGTGCATAGGTATGGCCCTGTCCTGTTCCCATATCCTCATGTCATCAGACAGAGCCCAGCTCAGCAAACCATGTAAGTACCTAGCTAACCGTAACAGTACAAATTTAATGAAGAACATATGTTCTTATCATTGAGCATATAAGACAAGCTAAGCATATATTTCAGTGCTTTCTTTAACAACACTGGATTTTAGCATATGCTGAAGGTCATATATGTACTTAAATACTTTTCCACGAGTGATATTCAGTAAACAAAGAGGACGTCTGAACTTCCTTTCAACCAGGAGAAAGGCAGAAAGACAGCTCTGTGTCCTTTTAATTTGGCTCCATTTTTCTTCTCTGTACCTCACAGGCTCTCTTACATGTGAACCACAAGTGACTGATAACTTGATAGCAGCTAGAGACTACAGGGAGTCACCCATAATATAATGCTTTCTGCACTGATATCTAGCCTAGAGGCATCATCTGATGAGTGGAGTGCATGTTTCCAAATGTACCTAAGCTTGACCAAATAAGTCAATGAAAGTCTTCTCTTATTTCATCCTATGCATATCAGTAACTTGAAGAGTAATTCTCTTCTACCCTAAGCTCAGGGTTATGAGTTTTTTGATGGATAAAAGCAAAGAGAAAACATCTGGGAAGGAGAGTCTCAAATTACACCACCTAGCACTTCAGTAACACCCAGGTCTAGAGACAGATCTTTGAAAAGATCTTTAGCCAGGGACATCATGCAGCAGGGACTTTAGCATAATCCTGATATTACATTTACTGCAACTGGAGACATTCTGTCTAGATAGAAGAATGCCTATTGCTTGCTTTTTCAGATGAACTTATATACAGCAGTTTAATAACACTCCCCCCCAAATTTACATTGTTTGCCACAATACACTTGTAAAAGCACTTTTCTAGTTGATACAAATTATTCTGGAATATGGTAATAAAATTGTGCAATATAAAACAACTAAAGAAAAATTTAAAGTCTCTTTGAATGAGAAGAAGGGGCTTGGAATTTCACAGCTGAATCAATGTGAATGGCAGGGGGGTTGGACTAGATGATCTCTGAAGGTCCCTTCCAGCCCCTACCATTCTGTGATTCTGTGATTCTGTAGGCATGCCAACTTGCACAGCCAAAATGAACGGAAGTTTCCCTTTTATCAGTTTTTCTCTAGGATGGGAATTCTGTTGAAATAAGAGTCCAGTCTTCATGCAGTAAGCCCCTAATCGCCTCCACAGAGCGCACCAGACTTCTGCAGAGAACGTATCAGAGGTACATACTAATGGAAGTAGCTATTCATTGTTGCATAATGTCGCTCACTTGGTTTTGGTCCTAGACATTTTCACTCTGTGTGTAAGAATTAAGTATGCCTAAAGTCTTTGAGGAAATTATTTTTCAGTCATTTGATGTTTCAGTCAGACTTTTATATAAGCAAGTCTTGCAGGCTTGGGGTCCAGCAGAATAAAATAAGAATCCCTACCGCTTCTTAAAGACAGGAAGACAAAAGAACATCATGTTAAGCCACAGATCTACCAAATTTCAAGTGAGATTTGGATATTCTAGTTTCATGTGAATACACTGGCCGAAACATTTGATAAGAATCAAAACTTAAAGTGACCTTACCACATTCAGGATGATGTGTTGACCAACTCCCATCAAGCTGACAGTAGGCAACACGGCTGCCTTTTAAGCTGTAACCTGCGTTGCACTTGAAGAAAACCTGGGCCCCGTATTTAAAGTCATCTCCTTCCACAATACCATGAGCGGGAGCACCTGGAGTCCTACACATCACCACTGACAGTTCAGATATTTCAAAAAAATCCACTTTATTACAAAAATAGGACTGTGTTAGGATGATTCTTTATTTAGAACATTGAAAAACCAATTAAAATGGGCACAGGAGTCAAAATTACAAGACAGGTATATGCCGATCTCTAGAAAGTTGTTTAGACATCAGTTCTACACACACTCACATATACGCCACTTTTCAAAACATATCTAGATCCATTCAGTTCAATGGGATTACTCAGAAGTGTGAAGTGATTATGTGCAAAAGTGTTTGTATTATTAGGGATCATTTGCTCAAAATATTAGTACTTGAAGCACTTTCCATCTTAACAGGGGTTTTGAATGAACTACCACGCTTGGTCAAGAAAAAATTTAGATCCTTGAAAGCCTTATATTGAAATTTTTCAAATTCTTCTTTCAATCTTTATATAATTTTTCAGATAATTCCACTGAAATATTAAAGCATCATTACTTGTGTAGATCAAACATTATCATAATGGCATTAAAAAGGAACTATATTTACTAAACTGTGATATTTACCCTTTCCACAGGGTTTGCTCTATTGGGAAAATACTTACAGACAATGGTCTATTTAATTACTGCAAGTAGTAAATATTAGATTAAACATCATAAGCAAGATTTCTCTGATACCATCAAACCAGACATACTAAATCAGAACAAAGGTCCATCCAGCACAGAAACCTGTCTTCAACAGTGATGAACAGCAGATCTGATGCAAGGAATATAAAACTAGAACAAGCATATAGAATACTTCCCTGGCATATTCTGGCAGCATTCAGCAATCTGAGGCTCAAGGACTACCTGAACTACAATGGTATTTTTGGTATAACATACCTTGGTGATTTTTTTTTAACATTCATTTGTCTAAGTATTTTCTAAACTTGACTACATACTATTCACCCTCTCCAAGTCGCCAATTTTCTCTATGTAGAAAATATATGTATATATTTCTGTATGTAGAAATCACAACAATGTGGGAAACACAGGTTTCCATCTCTCTGTGTGTCCTGGGCTGTGCCTGGCCATTCGTTGTGGAAAACTGCATAGGAAAGGATTCAGTGCAAGATTTAGATATGCATATGGGTTTTTTATCTGGGAGCTCTGGTACTCCACTGAAGATAGATAGATGAATGCTAAAGAGATCATCCCTAATTTATGCTTTTAGAATTTGACTTTTTCTCTTTTGCCTTGTAGCTAGTTGGTTACTAACCTACAGCCAAATTTTGATTTTTACACTTCCAGAGGAAAAGCTTTTCTAAGGCCTCAGCCCTGTAATCCTTACACAGAACGCATATGAATGCATCTATTTATATGGATTGTGAACCATCTAATTATTCATATAAGGAAGAGATTCTTGAGTAACAGTCATAAAGCAGCAGCATTTGCAAGAACAAGGCTCCACAGAAATTTCCCTCATTTTACAGATTACTACAAACATCAACAATGACTCAGCAGAATCATTTGTGCACTAGTAAACACTTGTCTTGGAAAGAAAAACTGTCTAACATTGAAGTATTAGAGAAGGGCTTAGACTCACTGCTTCAAGTCAAAACACATTAGTTACAGGAGCTCAACATTTCCTCTTGGCTGCAAGTGTTCTGCATCAGTGTCATCTTTAGCAAAAGAATAATGATAAAACTTCAACAAAATTAATTCCTAGCCCTGGACATTTCTCATGTGAAATATAAGCACACATACATGAATATATAGGTGCATATGTGTATACATAAGCACATACATAAATGAAAGGGAAATAATGGGAGTGTAGATATTCTAAGTGTTTTAAATTCTCAGAACACTTGTCTTCCCAGTCATGATCTTTGTATTCCCAGTCACTCCCTCCAATCTTTCAGTGAACAGCAAATCATTTCACTACATTTATATTTCTCTTTTCCAATGTAAAGTCACACCCAGCTTGTTAAATGAGAAAAGAAGATGATTAGAAATATCTGTGCATCACTCAGAGTTCTCCTTTTTATCATAAATACAGGTTTTCTGTTTTGCATGTGGTCCATTTCAGTTCTGCAGAACAAATGTTTTGTTGCTTTTGTGTTCTAGGTCCATCCTGGAAAAAATGTCACCACTTTTTTTTCCACAAACTATAAGTATTTGTTCTTGTTCAGTCTCCTAAGTGATTAAGATACTTAGTTTCTATTCCATTTGACTTGCTCTGGTTGTCAGACTTTCTTTACATTCTCTGTGCCTGTGTGACCCAGCTGGAACAACTCTGGTTTTATTTATGATTGTAAATTCATGTCTCATGCACAGATTCATTTACTACTGGAACTATGGCCTAGAGTAGAGGATATGGAGGCAGAAGGTCATGAAATCTAATCATAGCTATTAAACTGTGGCCATGGGTAAGTTGCTTCATTTGCTGTATCGAACAAATGAGAGCACCCCTTTCCTCACAGGGATGTTATAAGCATTAGCTCATACCCACTTGTGTCACAGAGTTACTGTGGGGCTTCTCTGATGGCAAAACAGCTAAGTATTATTAATAGATGTGTCCCTTTTGTTACCCATGCCTTTATCTGCTGGTTGTCTGTTCTTTTGTAACACAGGATCTTCCCTCATGGTCTGTCCTATTCTTTAAACTTTGCCACTAGAGGCACAGCCACTCTTTTTTTTTTTTTTTTGGACCATTTTGTAAGTTCATTCTTTCTCTCTACAAATTAAATGTGCTTTTGAATCTTGAGATGTTCCCTGCACGTCAGTACCACAGCTGAGCTCTCTGTTTTCAGCTATATTGTCTAGCCTGAAAGTCACATAGAGTTACTCTAGTACCTGCCTCTACTGCTTTGGTTTGGGCTCTATAGCTTTTTTCCCTCTTCAGTTTGACTTTCCTTTTATCCCTTTCACCTAATATGTTTCAGGCAGCTCTTCTGCACCTTTTCCCTTTACTTGTGAACACTTCAGGCAATGGAGCTTTGAACAGTTATTGTGGCTTTGAACAGTTATTGTGAAGGGAATCCTAGCCCCTGTGTGCTTCATCCAATTCTCTCTTATCTTTTTGTGGATAGCTTCCCATCAAGAGTGTGAATTTGACTCGTTCTTACATCTTTCAGAATGTGCAGTATATTCCATTGAATTTTAGGACAGCCTCCTTTGTTTAAGATATTTTATTGAAGTCTTTCAACATTCTGTCCTGGTGGAAGACTATATACAACTCTTCAACAGACATTTCTCAGAAGTCAAAAAGAAAGGAAAAGAACATTTTGTAAATGTCATTCATACCTAGTTCTGCCCTTACCCTCTGGATACACACATTAGCCTTGAAATCCAACCACCTGAGATGACACAATTCTCTTCAGTTTCTAAGCTCTCTAAGATATTTGATATCTGCCATCTACTGAGTATTTTTGAATATCAGTCCTCCTTCTCTGCATGGTCCAGCTTTTACAGTCATGTGGGCTGGATCCCCCTCACAGCCCTTACCCACCCATAGCCATCCCCATCCCATCTTTTATCCACCCCCAGCTATACCTGTGCCTGGTCTAGCCTGACTGCTACAGTAGAGATGGGGCTGTGACCATTTGGCCAGCACTTCCTTGGGCAGCAGCTGGTGGGCTAGCCAGGAGCACTCCATGGGCTTGAACCATTCCTAGGCCACTAGTTAGACTGCTCTGCTCCACATGAAATAAATGATTCCTACTGCCCTGTGACTCTGGCTTCCTACCTTTAACGTGTCTTAGATGTGTCGTTTGTGCTGTGTTTGGCTATAGCATTACTTGTCCATAGCAAAATGAGAGGGGAAGGAGTAGGAAAATCTGTCTTGATAACCCATGGGAGGACTTTCTTACTGACACAGCAGAGGTGGAAGAAAGAACTGGCATCCATAGGTCTTATACTACTTAAAGGCATTATCAGCATTTCCCTAGTGTTAGTGCAATGCCCTCTGATTGGCAGTCACTGCCTAGCTTTTCACAAGATTAATACCTTACCTTTTTCTCAGTGCACTTTGCAAAGCAGACAGAGGAAGAAGGAAAAGAAAAGGCGGAGAGCTTCAGACAGAATTATCTATTAAATTTACTATGCGGTCAGCAATACTCACCCCAAATTTTAAGGTCTGAGACAACCCTGCCAAAATGGAACTAAGAGTGTCAGGATTTCAGGTTGCAGTGCTCAGTCTCCGCACCTTTCTCTCCACAAACAGAAGACCAAAGCCACCAGGAACTCAGAAAATGGACTAGGTGGCTGCAAAATTCTACTGTGACATGGTAATGGACAACCAAATATGAAAGACATACATTCAAGATCTGCCAAAAAAAGACTGAGCAACCCAGAGACTCCACCAGGGCCAGGCTGATCCCATTCTTCATGCCATGGTGTCGTCACACCTGGACGAATTTATATCTAGAATGATATAATTCACCAGATGAATTCTGGTGAATTTATATCTAGAAAACAATAGAAAAACTGTAGAGATTTCAGGGAAAGGTGAAACCAATGTTAGGGAAACATAATCTTGAGAGTGACTAAGAGCTAAGAATGTCCACCCTGGTCATACAAAACCTAAAAACTACAATAATCTAAAAGCCAAAACCAGAAAGTATACAGTAAAATGTTTAAAGGAAGACAAAGAGGTATATTCAGGCAGGATAAAATTAAGAAAAGGAGAATTGTTACTTAAGAAAAACTCTATAAAAGTCTCCTTGACAAATGTTTGAAAGGCATAGTAGGATGTAAGTGGAAATGATATGAGTCTCATCATTTGAAAATTGAAACTCCAGCTAAAAAAAACCACTGGAACAGACTTTGCAGAGAACAGGACAGCACTAGCAAGCCCATTATAAGCTGAGAGGGTTTTTTTATTTAATTTTTCCATATTTTGCTACACAATGTTGTTCCTGGGAAGTTCCACAATTAATCCATACAGGCATATAGGTAACCCTTGTCACTTCAGAGTCTAAGGTGAGTTTTGGCCTGATACAGCTCTGTACATAAGAGAGTAAAGTAGGAAGGTATAAGACAAGGTGGCTACAGGCACCTATGGCAGAAATGCTCAATTCTGACAGCCCAATTTTCTAACAATAAAGAGAGAATAAAAAACAGAGCTGCCTCAAGTGCCTATATAATAAACTCAGAGATTCCTGATAAAACTTATCACCCTTCTTGCCTCTTACTTTGGTGTCTTGGTAAAAAGAAAACAGTATTTCTGTCCCATATGAAACATTAAAATGGCTCCACGCTTCACAGACAGCTTTCTGCAATCCGAGAAAAAAAACTAGACTAGAGGAACAGTAAGTTCCTGAATTTTTAAGTAAAATGTTCCATTATTAATAATAACAGTGCAAATTCCTCTCCCTTTTAAATTATATGTAAGAGACATTCCTCAGATCTGAATTATCTGCCATTTAGAAATAGTTTTCATGCTCACTTTATCACCAGTGAGATAAATTAGATGATCTCTTGAGCTACACTTTCCTGTCTTCAATGTCCTTCAAATCCTGCCTGATGAAATTGTCATTTGCTTTTGTCCCAGGGTCCCTTCATTAAATGAACACCATTTTTTTTCTGCTGCCTTCCTCTCACTCACTTCCTCATTAAATAATATATGTCCCCTCACACATCATATATTATATCTAAATTCTGCATAACCTTTCAATAATATATTGCATGCCTGAAATAAATCTCATTTCTCATTGCTGGTAATAATAAAAGGTTTACATTTCCATTTTTGTCCCCCCTGAAATAGTAGGTGCAAGATCTTGTAATTGTACGGAGTTTTGTTCTTAATTTACTTGCAGGATTTTTTAATACTGCTACTGCTAAAGAAATGTATCTTGTTGCATAATCCCAAGTCAGAGTTTGGCTTTCAGGCTGACCCATGCTAGTGTATATAGCACATTTTGACTATCTAGTAGTAGCTCTGGGGAACATTCTTCTATGTCCTTGTAAAATTGCTTTTCTGTAAGTTGTGCTGGCATGCTCAGTGGATGTCAAACACAGAAAATGGCCACAGAAAATGCACTTCGTAACAAGTAAGGGAGTAGAGCAGCTTCTGCTGTTATAACTCCTAGCATATGTCTTCTGCAGTAAAAAAGAGAGGTATGGGCTTGCTTTGGGACCCCAGGTGCCACCATCCTAGCCAAACCAGTCTAATGACTTTTACAGAAAGCCTGACAGAGACTGAAGTAGAAGAAATTTAAGTAACTATCCTCAGAAAGAGGACATTTTTTCAGGACAAAGCCTAAATGACATTCTCCAGTGAATGCTATCATGACCCAGCATGATGCTAAAAGCCACAGCAGCCTCTGAGCCAGAGAAACACTGCACAGGGAACATCAGCATCAGGATTTTGAATCCTGAGCTTTGGGGTTTCCTGGCTCCACAGCAGTGGCTGGCAAGTGCTCTGCAGCCAGAGAATCTGGAAGACCCAGAAATCACAGCTCCAAGATGCTATTGCTGGAGGAAGCAAAACATGCAGAGTATGTGGAAATGATTTTTTTTTTCCTCTCTGATTAAGAAATAATAATTTTTTAAAATTCCAGCAGAAAATATAAATTTCTTTGAAAATTTACTGCTATGAAACCATTCTAACTAACATTCTAGGGCTACAAAGATGATTAGGGGAATGGAACATCTTTCTTATGAAGAAAGGCTGAGGGACTTGGGTCTTTTTTGTCTGGAGAAGAGAAGGCTCAGAGGGCATCTCATCAGTGCTTACAAATACTTAAAGGGAGGGTGCCAGGAGGATGGGACCAGTCTTTTTTCAGTGTTGCCCAGTGATAGGACAAGAGCTAATGGGCACAAACTTGAACGTAGGAAGTTCCATCTAGATGTGAGGAGGAACTTCTTTCCTTTGAGGGTGGCAGAGCACTGGAACAGGCTGCCCAGAGAGGTGGTGGAGTCTCCGACTCTGGAGACATTCAAAACCTGCCTGGACACCATCCTGTGCAACCTGCTCTAGGTGACCCTGCTCTGGCAGGGGGGTTGGACTAGATGATCTCCAGAGGTCCCTTCCAACCCCTGTGATGCTGTGATTCTAACAGAAAACTGCCAGCCAGCTCTGCCTACATGCACTTCATGCAGCTCACTGATATTTGCAGCTGCTGCCTATGGCCAAGCCTGCTAAAGTCAATAGTGGTAAATCCCATCAGGTTTGACTTCTGTCCCACAAGTCTCTGATTTCATCAAATTCTTTTTCTTGCTTTAACTTTTGTTTTGAGGGCAAGTCCGATTACATGACTACCTGAGTATCATTATATAACAGTTCTTAAAACTTATAATCTCTGTATTTCCAAAGTTTTTTATAAAATTAGTGTCTGTCTGCATTTTACTGCTGGGGAAGCTATAGCACGGACATATCAAGTGATTTACCTGAAGGCAGAGTGAGTGAGTGGCACAGCTAGGAACACTCCTGATATTCTTACTACATGTACATTTAAACTGACCCAGCCTTGTGCAGAAATCAGCATTAAATAATTATACCATTATGTAATCCACACATTATTCTCAGCAGCAGTTTTGTACAAAGGTGATGGAGCCATATGGGAGCAGATAGTTCAGTGTGCCTGAATGCAAAGCACAGGGGTTAAGGAGGGACCCAGCCGTGAACAGCTTAGCAGTTACTGCTGGTATTGTGATGCCCTTTGCAAAGCTCTGTGAGTAAAGAGCTTTTCTGAATTCAGACTTAAAGAATTTGTTGTCTTCACTCATAACAGAGTTTATTTCCTAATCTTGGCCTATGAGCTCTCTCAGTCCATGTAATCTCTGTTACCATTTATTCCTACACTTATCCCTTCTCTCTGTGGTGTGTATCCACAAGGTGAGGACACCCCAGGATCTCACAGGGTTTGCTGACAGAAAAGAACTGATGTGGGGGAGGACTCAGATGGCTGTCCTGAGACATCATCCCTCTGCAGCTTGGCATAGCAGCTCAGAGACAGTTAATGCCTAACACATAAGCCCCCAGAGACCAACTTCAGCCAAAAGCATAAGGACATTGGCTGTCAAAATGCTTGTGGAATGGCTGTGTCCTCAAGGAGGGAATGAGGTAAGGGATATCTGGAGGCTGTGGCTCAGAGTGCTCAGGAGAACTGGGTTTTTATTTCTTTTCATAAGCAGTGAGCAGAGCTTTCAAGCAAGCATATGAGTTTGGCAATGGATTTGATGAAATAGTCCACCAGCATCAGGAGGCATCAAGCCACCCTGCCATCCTGAGGCAGCGTGGCTCTGCACTCTCCTCTGCGCAGGGCTGCCAGACCTTTATGTATCAGGTCACACACACTATGAGGCCCTGACTCCAGACTTATGCTTTAGGAGTCCCAGCGTTCTTGTCTGATTCCTGTCTGCCTTCAAGGTTCTCTGCATGCTGGGATGATGGGCACATCAAAGTCTGCTGATAGCAGCATTGGATTCATGAGGTCCTGCAGCACCTCATAGAGCAAGCTGTGTAAGTTGTGATGGGAATGCCCTTCTCTCTGTGACACTGCTGACGCTCTCCCTGAGCCTGTAATTGTTTCAGCACAGGCTTTGTTGCTACAAGGAGCTCAATTCACAGTGATGGTACTTACACTCAGGAAACAGCCTGGCATCTTCTGATTCTGCTCTCAAGATCAACTCTCAGCTCAAGCTCTCCTGAATAAACGGTAGCAAACACTGCGGGATCCACCATAAGGACATTAACCCTCTTGCCACCACCTCCCTGAACCTCCCACCACTCCTACGCTGGAGATTGCTGCTGACTAGGAAGTCACACACCGACAAGCATCCCAGCTGTTCTCCTCCAGACACTGGCAAGAGCTGGATGTGAATGAGAACAGGAGAGACTCGATGGCATTAGCTTTGCTATGTGATGATCATTCTTCCCCACGGCAGGAATACACTGCTGGGAGCTGAACCACTTTGGAGGACAGGTGGTCTTGGTCAGGACTCTCTGAAAGAAATGCTTTCCAAGGGTGGTGTGTATTTACATGGGCCATGTCTTGAGGGGGCTGGTGATGTCTAGCATGCTTGCTTGTCTTCTTTGTTGCCCCTCAGAACTTTTACTTTTTGGAGCTGGCAGGCTCTGCATTTTAGGTGAAATAAGAGTGTGGTTGCAACTTTTACAACCAGAAATTAGAAGGGAGTGAACAAGAAAGCCAAGAGTGCTAAGGTTTGGATTGAAAAATATTTTTTTTAAAGCAGGACTCTCAAAGCAGAAAACAAATACATGTAAACACTGCAGGACATCCTGTACAGGAAAGGACAAGTAAACCACTGTGATAAAAAGGTGTTCACAGTGATGATAGTATTTTCTGGAATTAGGAGACTCTTGGACCTCGAAGAACAAGGATGCTCTGAATAGCTGCAGCCACACACCCAAGCAGCACTGCTCTGCTTAGTCATGCTTGTCACCACAGACTCGGCAACGAGTGGGTTGCTTTAGGCAGGGGTGTCAGAGGTACCCCCAACCTCTATGTTATCACAGGCGCTTTAGCCAGCAAGGCTAAGATACTAATAGTCAGCTCCATAAAGGTGCCCATGTCATGGTGATTTCAGTAGCTAAAAGAGCAAATAGGTGCCTAAATGTCATTTCAGTATCAAATACAAGTCCTGGAGGAGTAACAAGGATTATTCCCCAAAAGTGCCCTCCTGCATTGCAGTAGCCTTCCATTCAGGTTGCTAGCAAGGGAGGATTTTGAATAAACTATCTCTGCCCTCACTCGTGTTTGAAAAGAGAGGAAACTCTCCACCCTCCTTCGTGCCTCTCCACATTCTCCTAGCTCCATGCCCAGCTCCAGCCATAGTTCATGCAGAAATGCTGGGACAGACGATTCACCACAAAGATTTTTGGCCTTAATTTATCCCCCATTGAAGAGTCCTGGATGTTCAAATCTCTTCTCATTGTTGCATTTTACCAGTCCTCACATTAATCCTGGTAATGTCAGAGGAAATCATAACAAGAGCAGCTGATCAGCCAACCCCAAGTACCAGCGATAGTAGATTTCCAGTCCTGCTCTCTGGGCCTTTTCGCTTTTGCAGTGGTTCCACCAGCTAGGAATAATTATACAAAACTATGACGTAATCTCTACTGAAATCCAAATCTTTTCATTCCCTTCCAGCCAATTGGAACTCACCCCTGATGTTTTCCAGCTCCCTGCTTCTGTGAATGAGACCGTATCCATGTGAAAATATGCTTGGATCACCCACTGTGATTTATTCATCCGGAGGCAATTTGGAGGTTGTTGCTTACAATTAGCCACTTGATCTTTATCAGCATTGTTCTTAGCCCTTAGAAAGCTGTGTCTCTGGATACAATCTTTCCGGTACTTGGACGGCCTATTTAATTATACAACTGGACCTGTTTGTGCATGGGATACTGGAGTGAGTGAAATCCTAATGATCCTCAACATTCACTTTCTAAATCAGTGGCAAGAAGTAATATTTAGAATAAGTTCCCCAGTGTGTCCCTTGGAAAACATCACAATATCGTACTGCAGAGGAGAGCATTATCTGCTCGGGAAAGACTGTAGGGCAACAGAGAAGCTGACATGCTCATTGTTATACCAAATTACAAAGGAGAGTAAACCATCTTGAGGTGTTTCATTTTGGAGATGTCAGCTTTCCAGCTCAACATGGACAAGCCCGGGCAATGCTGGATGAGAAAGACACTAAAGAAATGCATATTGCTTTGAAACAATGTTTGTGAATGTGCATTAACTGTAACAGGAAAACTCCATTTAATGACATAGATTCACCCTAGCATAGCTGACAGAATAGTTTATTCAGCCTTTTGCAGGGATCTGAGCTGGATTTCAGACAGAAAGGAAGATCTGGCATTGCCTGTTTAAGAAAAAGAGATGGAAATTACCAAGTGTTGAGATGAGAGTGTAGGGAAAAAGAAAATGAAGGGAACTAAAAAGCAGGAGAGTACTAAGGAAGCAGCAGGGCAATTTGGTTGGTTGTGAAATGCAGTTCCTGAGCTCTTGAAGAAACCAAAGAGGTCTATGGGAGCCATAAGAAAGAGCAAATGGGATACTGCCTGGTTGTTTGTGTCATCATTCCTACCGCCTGGGGCCATTTTTCCTTGGCAGTGTTCTGTATTAGCTGCAAACAGCATGCAAGACAGTGAAATCACGCCCAAGAGCGCAACAAAGGGAAGTGTGTAAGGTAGCTTGCCTCAGAGATGTTTGAGTGTAAAATCCTCAAGGAGGAACAAAGCCTTTGAATGAACTTGGGGGGCGAAAGAATGAAACTGCCAGCATTTAAGCATGCTGGTTATCCCAGCAAACTTTCAAAGTAGTTTTAAGGTTAGCCCAAAGCACTGCAAGAACGTGCAGTCTGTATGCTTGCACCTTAGAAGCTACGAACAGTGTATCAGTAGTCTTCAGAGAGGACAAGGAGTGGTTAGAGGCAGAGACCCCAAATCTATACTCTCTCATTTCTTCTAGCTCCAAAGAAAGCAAAAGATACATCTTCTCCCCCTCAGCTAGGAGACAGAAAACATCTCCATCAGCAACTTATAACTGTATACGCCCGCTGTCATCTGTAACCTTTGCAAAAGGTGGGGGTGAGCCTGAAGTGTGCCAGTGATGCAGACTGTTTTTTTGGCCTGCACACATTTATTCTGTGCCGAAGAGCTGCTTTATGCCATACGTTAGAGCAGACTTGTCAGGAAGACTTAGTCTCCTAAGTGATTCAGTGATGAAATGACAGGGAAAAATATCTTTGTCCCATCCAGTGTGCCAGGAATACCTAGAATGTAGCTTGGTCCAACCTGTCCTCCTGCAACACTGATTCATCCTTCCACAGGGCAAGTCATACCAGGGAGAATCCTGTGGACAGTTTTATCTCTAAGGCATGCTAGCAGACTGAGGAAAAAGCTCAGGATTGTTTTGGGGTAGGGCAAGTGGAGATTCCCTATGAATCCATTTAATGCGGTTTAGAAATACAACTCTTCTCCTATGGTAGGCCTATCTTTGAATGGATTATGTTAACAAAGAGACAATTTCTGATTTATTTAGATGATAGCAATCCCTGGGGCCATGCTTTAGGCAGGATACCATGGGTTTTTACCAGACATATTTCACTTTCTGAAAAACTAAAAAAATGGCTAGTTAATAGACACTGAGAAAATAACAAAGGGACAAGAGTTGTCAATAAAGCAGATGTGCTGTCTCTTTCAGCCTTGCTTTCAGCTACACTTACTCACTTGAGTTTCAAAATGCTATAAAAATATTATGAGATCAAATACAGCAGTGTTTGATGATATAAGCAACTTCCTCCCAGAGACCGCATGGCTTGCCCAATCCAACAGTCGTATTGACAGAGCTGAAGGAAAGAGCAGTCCTAGGGACCAGTTTTCTGCAGGCTAATTCTCAAGCAGCAGTTGTTTAGTCATTGCTTCAGATGTTTGTAGCAATTTCTATCCTCAGCCATCAACCTCGTTTTTCTCTTAGGTGTTTCTGGCCTCCTATGGGGCACCTTGGCTGTTTGTGTAACAGGAGCCAAACAGCTTTAGTTTATCACTCGGTGAATTAAGACAACTCAAAATTGATGTTAGGTTACCTTAAAGCACCAGACATAATGTTTGGTGGTTTGGCAGTTGCTGTGTGAACAATTCCAGCACTCTTCTAACCAAGGGAGAAACTGAAGTGAAAACTGGTAGCAGAAATCTCTACCTCCATCTTAAGCCAAGCCCTTCAAATTCATGCACTAGGCACTAAACAATACAGATCTTGCCTTGTAAACACATGATTCTTCTGGAAAGTATCTTGTGGGGCAGTATGGGGCAGCAAACATCTAACCAGCATCACAATGTTCTTCTGATCAGATCAGGAGACCAAAAGAGGGCATTATCCCACCAGAACTGAACTCTGAAGGTGACTTATTTAAAACATCTCTGAGGACAGCAGTACTAATATCTTACCTGGCTTTGGAGAGACATGTGGGTCAATGAAGCTTCCTGTATGACTGCACTGACCATGTCTTCACTGCAGGATTGCCTCAGCCTGTCTGAACTAACTTTTCTTCTGAACAGTCTTGCCCATAATGAGCAGTTTAACCAATAATAGTGCTCAAGGCTCAAGTAGTGATACTACATTGCCTCTCAGAGGGAGTCCCAGGAAGGTTCTGGAGAACAAGCCACCTCTGAGAGCGTCTTGCCTGTGTTCACACTACAGGGTTGCTGTATGACAGGCTAAAGGGTGGTGCTGGTTTAAGCTTTAGCCTGTAATCCCTAATGGGTCTGCAAAACCTGAGAACTGCCACATTCCAGTTAAAGGCTTTGCTGGTGTGTGGATCTTGAAGCAGGTGAACCCTTGGAATGTGATAGTGAAAAAAGGCCGCTAGCCTTTACTCCTTAGCAGCTCCAGGTATATACGTGCTTTGGCAGCAGCAGGATTTGGGTTCTTATTTCCCACTCTATACACGCAAGCCTATAGGGAGGACAGTAGAAATGTGATGGAGAACGAGTGGCATTAATCTCATCTCTGACATAGCCACCAAAAAAACCACCTCGACACAAGTGCGGAAGAACTCTGTCCTTTAAAAAAGCTGTAATAAGCTATTTTCCACTGGAAAAAATAAGCAAAACCCAACGAACAACCAAAAGAACCAAGAGCAGGGCTAGGAGTAGGGAAATTAAGAGTTATATTTCTTTTTGGAACATTTTCCCTAACTGGAATAGGACTGATTTCCAGGCCAGAGTGGCAAAAAAGAGCTCAGGGACATTTGGTTATGCCTGAAGTTCTCCACTGTAATCATGCAGTGTAGGCATGGTCTAACACATGTGGGCCGCAAATGGTAAAATATATACCAGTGATTATAGACAGTGATGATGGCACTCCTTGCAACCTATTACTGAGAATCTTTCTGACAAAATTTTAAAAAGCTCCAAGTGTTCCCTTAGAAGAATCTGCATTACATGTTCATGGTTAGTAAGAAAACTAGGTTTAATGTCCAGAACCATTCCCCAGTGCCTCATTCTAGACTCTGCTGGGATTAAAACTGTCTAGCCTATGCCAAGCCCTGACAGCTGGGCTCATTCCTCCCATAGCAGAATAAGGCAGGGAGTGGAGGAGTGTTAATGCTTTCTCGCTATCTTAAATATCAGTCAGTCAGTCAGTCCGTTAAGGGTGAGGGCATCCCTGACAACCAGCGCAAGTCACAGTTGTATGGGGCCAAGAAGGATGGAAGGGGATTATATCAGCAGTGGGGAAGGGCCTAAAAGCTATATTCAGAGGCCTGTTGGAACACAGTAAGGCCAGCCCTAGCAACATCAAAGGCTACATCAAGGAGTTAGTTTATACAGTTTAGTCAGTTGGATTAGACCCTTCATTAGGATGCAGAACAAACCTCTTCTTCTTGGCAGACATGAGCAAGAAACACAATAAAAATGGAAATCAAATCTAAGCCCTGAATTCCCCATTCAGCACGAGTTCCTCTTATTTGCATAGGAACTCTAGTTTGCCTGTCTTTGTTTGAAATAAAGGTAACAGGAAATTTCAGGGCAGGATGAGGTCAAGGTCTCTTGCTTTGGGGCCAGCAAGCCCTGGGAGAACTCTTGAGTCAGAACACCCCGTCCTAGGAGGAGGACAAGCAGAGGGGGAGAGCACTTGCCATGGGGTACCAGCAGTACTGTCTCCCTACAGCTGCATCTTCAACGGGCAAACTCAACATGAGACTTTGGAAAAGACCTTTCTTAGTTTGAGTTCAACAAGTAGTTGTCATGCTGTAGAGAGTCTTTGACAGTCTGATACTTGGATGGTTTTTAGCTTGCAGAGCACCAGGATAAGGCCACTAGTCAGCTTGTTACTTTTTTGCTAACGTGCATCTTTTGAGGAAGTTGCTGCTGTGTTTCAAGGTGGTGCAGGCTAAGAGAACAAGATGATCTGGTTTGGGTGGGTTTTTTTCATGCCTCTGATTGCAGGATTATTTGCATTAAAATCCACAGAGGTCAGACAGAAAAGGATGAGTTTGACCTCAGTCATGTCAGCATGGCTAAGGGGTCACTGGCAGGGGTATGCAAGTATACTGCAAATTCAGTTTAAGACCAGAAAGAAGCCCAAATATTTAAAATAGGAATTAGTTTTCTCTACTTACTGTATCATCATAACAAAGCATGCTTATGTGCAAGAAGGTATTTGTTGCTGGTCTCCTGGTCTCTGGGACTTGTCTATATTGTTTTTTAGGGCAGATGAAAGACAAGATCTCACTATCAGTTAGCATTTGTTTTACAATTTCATACAGGTTTGGTTTTTTTTAAACAATCTCTGGAGTGAAATCAGACATATTTAGATAAAATAGTTCTTGTCCTGAAACAGGACTGACTGAAATATTAACAACTGTTAGACAGATACATTGCCTGCATTTTACTTCATGCTCTTGAAGTCTTCAATTCACTATATTAGCCCCTCAAATTGTAAACAAAAAGACAATTTCCTGGCTGCCATAGTAGAACAGAAAAGAGACTGCTAGTTATAAGCAACCTGTGCCTTTAATTATTTTATTAATATTGTAAATTGTAACTCACAGAGCAATTAGCGTTGAATATTACCCCAGGAAAGCAGCTTGACAAATGCTGATCATCCTGTTAAATAGATGGAATTTAGTTTAACAGAGGAAAAAATAGGTTCTTTGTGGTTTACCTCATTAAGGTGATTTCCATAATTCCAATAGTGATTTGCACATCTTTAAAACTAAACTTGGTAGCAGACAAAAAGACAGCTGCATTGGGATGGTGAGGGATTTAGAAGATTTATGATTCTGTCATGAAATGTCCATGCTGAATGTGTTTAACTTGCCCTTAATTTATTCCTCAATGAGATAATCCCATAGTCTCTCTTCCTCTGAATATGTGCCTTGGATTTCTTTAAAACCCTTGTATCTGTCTGGGTACCTTCTGTTGCACCACCTCAAATCTTCTACATGCACTTAACATTAAGGGGCTCTAATTTTCTTCTCTCTTACAACTATTTTTCATCAACATAAATCCATTGATTTTAATGGGATTACACCTGACTTGCTCCAAGAAAACCAGACTCATAGTGTCCAAAGTCATATTCAATATTCCAAAAGTGACCATTTTATGATTGTTTTCTGCAGAAATAAATTTATTTCCCTTGGCTCCACCTCACAAGACAGCACTGTAGCTGCAAGACCTAACAGACAGAAAGATTCTGAGATGACACGGTCTCCTTATAACATTTAAACTGCAATGCTGTTCAGGAAACTACAGGACTAATTTTTAAAGAATTACAGCCACAGATGTTTTTTCCAGTTCTTCCTTTTCTATTAAAAACCAAGTCAAACTTCAATTTTCTGCCTTTTTCCCCCCATACACTGGAAAATACTTAGGATACATTTTGGCAAAACTAAAGGAAATATCTTAAGAAAAAATTTCTTTGAAGCCAGAGAGAACAGAGATTTGCCATATTTTCCACTGTGAGGTTTGCTATTCACATACAAGAAAAAAAGTTAACCTTTATCTATGATATCAAAGGCAGCAATATAGGTGCTGGAAAAAATATTTCTTAGCATAAACTAAAGGCAAGCATACAGCCACAAACATCACAAAGTAACTGTTTTACCCACCTAAAGTGTTTTTTCACAAATCAAACTACAGGATTCCTGTCAAGTTTAAAATCTTAGTGTATGTATTTTAAGTGTCTCCTCCCTTTTATTCTGTTACTACCTATACCCTTCATTGTTTACAATAAGACAAAAGTCTCATCCTATAGTTTTTCGACTACCTCCTCTGTTGTTTGCTGTGTGTGTTGCATGGGTGAAGTTTCTACACTGGAATTACAGAAGAAAACTCGTAAAAGAATGTGAGCTTAATTTCTTGCCTTGACTGTAGTGTAGAGCCTGCCAAAACTAGGGTTGAGGTTTTCTGGAAATTTAATTAATTTGAAATTTAGGTGGGTTCTGAACCAGACAGGAATCTTTTTTTTAACTCTCTCCTAAAGACAGGAACAGAATGTAATCTCACTGAGCAGTTGCAAAGAGCTCGGGAGTTTCCAGTCGCTAAATTACCTGCTAAGCAACTGCTCACAGGAAAGAGGCTTGTTAGCAGAAGAGCCAGACACATTAGCCCTGAGGTCAGGAGCCCTCGATTTTCAGCAACTACTTCCCTACAGAAAACATACCAGGAATCTGTGCAATCTGGCATAATGTGGCATGCTGACCAGAACCAAAAATTTTCAGGCTTATAGAAAATGTAAAATGATCTCTTCTCTAATCTGCTGGGAGAAAAGTCAAGTCATAAGTCATAAAAGCTAGTTCTGGATCTGTAGAAATCAAAAGGTCTTTTATCTCAAAATTATTCACGCAAGGAGATCCCATATCCCTATGATTTAACTCCCCTGATGAAGTAAAAGCAATTTCAGGAGAGAAATCCTCTCCTGACAATGGCATGTGTGGGGAAAAGATTTTGAAGTAGTGAGGTTTGGTGTATATTGGTTGCTCTGACATAGAATTGAAAACTGTGGAAGCACGCAAGGTATTGTGTGCCTTATGGCTAGAGTAATGCCACAGCAGGGCACAGTAAGCCATGCTTTCTCTCTTGGGCCAATTACGATCCCAAGTGGATTTCACTAGTGTTACTGAAATACTCCAGGTCAGCTGGAGCTCTAGCTTAGGGACTTTAAATAGTGCACAATGGTCCTTTCAGATAGTAGTGATGATATAGCCTTTATCATAGCATATATTGCACAATTCTTACTCCCTCTTGCTCTTTCAATCCCTGTTAGATGAAGACATTTGCTCAAGCATGAAGAATTAAATCACGAGAACAGACAATTGATTTGAACTCATTTGAACTCAGTTATTTTACAATTCACTTGGCAGGACAAAACCAGGTATATGACTATGTGTACAGTGAGGACCACCAACACAGATATGGACAGAATCTACCCTTTTTCATTTGTTTTGATCCCGTCTTTGTCATTCATGGTGCCAGAACTCTATGTTTCAGGTGGCTGTGAGGGAAGACAAACTTCCTAGGACTGACTCTGGCTAAACCATCAAGCACAGAGCTCAGCTGGGGTATGCGCTTTTAGAAGAGAACAGCTGATCCACACAATGAAAAATAGCAGGTAGGTATATCTCTCTCTGATAAGGCTAGTCCATTACAAGATTTCTTGTGTGCTGTTTCCAGCTCCAATTCTGTTTTACCTTTATGCACATAGATATAAAGCTCCATAACTATTCAGTGGAAATCTTCGTAAACCGCAAGCAACATATCTTTAAAAATGCCCCAAGAAGCTCAGTGCATTCTCTGGCACTGTGACTGACCTAACCTACATATCAATGACACTCCTAACAATTAATGGCCTGCATCAGTGACAACCCTGGAGGCTAGTCATACATACAGTGCCTGTACTCACAGTTTTCACAGCGATTCCCTGTATAGCCAGCCAGACAGGCACATTTGTAGGTACCACTTTTGTCTAGAATGCATGTTCCATCATGAAGACATGGAGATGAAGAACAAGCTATAAAAGAAAAGCAAGGACATTCATGGTCTCTCATAGGATTTTTTCTCATGATGGTTGTGTCTTGGAGTAAATCACATATTCTGGTGAAAAGTTAGGAAGACACAGGAAAGGGCCTAATGCATGTCAAAAAGCCTTCTGCTCTTCTTTCTTACTGGAGAGGGCATCTTACAGGTATGGGCAGTTCTTTTCCCAGCATTCATCACTTACTCTTACCATTTTCCTTTAACTGTAGTCACATGGTGAGAAAGCTTTGTGGAAGAAAAAATAATTACAGCAAGCTCCAAGTGTTTAGAGCTTAGCCTAAATTAAAGAAGTTTAATATCAACCTACATCTCTCCTGCCATTCATCCCAGAGTTTAGGGATAAGTTCTGGGATCCATGGTTCTGGCAGGTTTTTTGGGTCTTGGATCTTGTCATCCCAGACTTTGGGAGTTGCTTTGCTGCTGAGAAGCACTTATTTGGTGTTGGGTTCAGGAATTTCTGAATGGTCATGATGACCTTAATTCTGACGGGGAAGTTCTTGCACACCACAAATCTAGCAGTGATACACATCAAACTGCACATATTAGCATAAATTAATATCAGAATGTGTAATTGCACTATTTAATATCAGCAAATTCCACTGTGCAATAACACACACTTTTTTTTGTGCCTGCTCTAAGGGGAGATGAGTGAGTAGAACATAATTGACTGTCAAAAATACAAAGAAGTCATTTCCACTTAGATTATTTTCCAAACTGAGTGCAGGTTTTAGCAGACAGAAAGCAGACCCAAAATCTCAAGATTTAGATCCAGTTTAAGATTCAAGTAATTCCAACACCTGAGGAGTTCAGGATCTGATGCCATACTTCAAATCCATCTTAACAAGACAAGACTGCAGCAAAGTTCACATCTGGATCCATATCAGAGGCTGAGTTGAGTTTCAGCTCACATTGACTACAAAACATATTCCTTGCCATCTTAAAGAATTATCCAAGCATGCTTGATAACTTACAGATTAAACTTTGAAATTATAATTGCTAGAAAGGTCTGCATTCTAATTCATTTACAGATCATCTTTGTCCTTCCATGCTAAATACACCGATTATTTTGGTTATAACAGAAATATGAGTCTTTGTACCAGCTGTTGAGTGTTGCAACCATGAGCAACGAGCCCTGAGGAACCTATGGTGAGGTTGTGTAGTATTACATTTAAAGCATTTGCTCTGCTGCAGTCCAGAATTACAGATATCAGAATTGGCAGTTTTCCTTGTAAAAATTTCACTTGAAGCATAATCTTTGAGTCTCCTATATACATATGGCAAGAGACTAGAAATATATAGATGCCACCTATGGATTTCTCTGAAGGTTTCATGTGATGATGTAACAGCAATTCATAAATGTCTGGGCAATGAACATCTTCCAGGTCTCACTGAAGACTGAGGTCTGATTAAGGACAGTAATTAATTTGTTAAAAGGAATATATATGTGGTAATTGTACTGTATCCAACTAATGTAAAATATCACTGAGAAAGGGAAGGAGAAGCAGAAGAGCCTATATGGACTGATATTTTGCAGTCACTGGTTTGAAGACAGTGAACTTTCAGCTTTTTTCTTGCCCAAGGTTTGTCTCATGATTCTGTAAAAGTAAGCATGTCAAGTGAAAAAGGATAAGTGTCAGATACTGTCCTTGAAAATGCCTGATACTCAAAAGCACTGAATATTTTTCTTTTTAAAGGAGTCTTGATTTCCTGGCTTCAGTCAAACAACATGGTACAGTACTACAAAAGGTTAAATCCCCTATGTTATGTCAAAGATCTTTAGCTTGGGGCTACAGAAAGTAAAGTGTTACTGAAATTCAGTAACAGGCTTTCATCTAACTAGATCCAGCATATGTCTAATCCCTAAGAGACCCTGATGCCTCCCCATCTGGCCCCCCATTCTTCTCATCTGAAGTCTGTTGAGTGACTTCTAGTTGCTCATGCCAATTACTGGTTTCCATTTGACACTTGGCGTGGGATGGGACCTAACACCTGCCTCCAGACCAGGCAGCGCAGCAGGTTGTGTGGTTTTGTCTTTTAATAACTACATATGCAGTGACCTTTCCTAAAAGGGATATAGGCTTTTGTATCAATCAAAATCTTTCTGGCAGTTGAACCAGTGACCTCTGTGCAGTCAGTGCCACTGCTTCAGCAAGCTATGACTTATAAGCCAGCACTTATAAGCCTTCCCTCAGAGGAAGCGATGACAGAAAGGGAAGGAATTTAGTTCTGACAGCACAAGATGCTTCTTCAGTCCTCTCCATTGCACCACTAAGGTGCTGGGGACGTCAGACCACCTCCACAGCCTGGTCCACATCCTGTATGCACAACTGCTGCTGCTGCTCTCAGCTGCAGCACAGGGAATTGCTCTAGCAATCCTTGTGCAATCTGTTCTGGGGACCTCGGCTTTTCCGCAGTGCTGTGCATTTCAGGGGAAATGCTTCAGTTTGCAACGTGCTGCCAGAGCTTTCGATCCTGCTGTCCCTGCTTTCAATTCTATGCTGCCCCATGCACACCGTATTCTTCCCCTAAACTGTCCTGCTGGCCAGGTTAATGTTTTAAAAGCCTTTCACTGCAGCTACACATTAGGCCAGAACAGCCTCATAATAAAATAGACAATAAGACCTCCTCACAAACTCTAATAAGCCCTTTGCAATGTGCTCTGTGTGGATTACCACACTTGCAGCCACCCAGCTTCAGAATAATTACCACTAAAAATGGGGCAGAAATAAAGTGCTCAACAGTATTCGAATACCAAGTATTCCCTGCTGGGCAGAGAAAACAGAATCAATTCAGCTTGCACCATATGGAAAATGTTAGTTCCCTGAGTGTAGGCAGCCCTTATGCAACATAGCCTACACCACATTCATTTGTTCTGTTATCACCTCTCCTGCTGTAAGCCTAGGCAAACTATCAATAGCTAATTGCTCCTGCTATGTTACTAACAGGTACTAAAAGTAACATCTGAAGAACAGCGCAAGCTAAGAAATGGCATAGGCACTGCATCCAGCAGTATGCACATTTCAGATTACTAGTTACACCCCTGATCATTGTTAACAGCTGATCCACTGTAGGTTTGTGTATTTATATAAGAATTATATAAACTAACTAGAATTCCTGAGCCAGATATGCCCTGGATGACCTCATAAAATGTGGGTCACCAGGGTGTGCAGAAGACAAGTTATGGTGAGTCATAGATCCTGCAGAGTTTATCTATGGCAAAGCAGCACACTCTGATTAGCCTTCTGTGCCAGAAGTACTGTGGCTAAATTTGACCAAAATTCCCTACATAGATAAACAAGGAAGATCCAGGAAGAGCGTAGAGGCTGCTTCAAATGCAATGGCAAAATGAGGAGCCACCTACACTTTAAATGTTATTTTGCAGCCAGAAAGAAACGATGGAAAACAGTGTGGGGGACTCAAGCACTGGGGAATTCTGGAGCCCTCCTTCTGTCATTCATAACATTGAGTTCATCACAGAATGGGAAATGCCTCTTTTTTTTTTTTTTCTTAACGAAAATAATCTGTCCTTTGTACACACTTTTTTTTAAAGCCCTAATGGTATGATACATAAGCCAACACAAGAGTCATGTCAGGGCATTTTCACTGAGCTAATTATGAGGCATTGCATCAGGTTTTTGCTAATTGAGACAGTAACTCTGCTCCTGCACACAGCACTGAGTAATTCTGCAATTGCAGATACAAATGGCCCTTCCTCTATTTCCTTCTGTGCTCTTAGTTCTCAGATTCAAACAGAAAAGTCTCCCAAAACAGCCACTTTTCTGTACTGGCTGATGTGCTTGTTCTTCACACAGGTAGAAAGAATTCAATCTTTGCTAGAAGAGCCTCACATTCGCATGCCATCTGATGGCTTTTGAATCTTCCCTGCACTGATTCTGTGTAAGTTGCTGTTGGCAACGCAGCACGAAAGCTTTTAATGAAGCACAACAGGGGAAGAGATTAGTGAAATTGAATTAATGAGAATGAGTGGCAAGTTCCACTTCTGGATTATTTTACCTGTAATTTCTTCAAAGACAGCATGAAATCCATCAAAGTTCTTGGATCCATCAGACTGGAAGAGGACATGGAGTGAAGACCCAGTGCTTCGGATGGGAGGCGGCCTCTCATTTCCACAGAATTTCTTAATTATTTGGCTGTCTAAATTGTCCCCATCACGGACCTCCACATAGTCATACTGGCACATGTAGTCAAACTCCAGGCTCAGCATGGAAAATCTTGGGGAACAAGGACACATAGTCAGACTGCATACTCTCACCTGTGCACCCTGACTCTGATTTATTTGGATGTTTATTTTTGTTAGTGCCTCAATGAATCAACAAGTAAGTCCCTACCCACATGAAGTCTCCCGCACTTCATCTCAATTTTTGCATCATGATCCTTGGAAGCCAGCTCAAATCTATACAGTTGCTCCATCAGAATAGTTAAGTGACAAAACAGTGAAGTGTAAATTGAAGTCATACAGTCTGTTCACATGCATCAGGTCTCTAATCATATTACAATGTTAAAACTTTCATCTAGGGTCAGACACTGTAGGGGACATTTCTATCGTGGCTGTTTGCTAAAAAATTGTTCTGTTTCCCCTAACTAAAATTATAAGTACTGAAAATAACAGTATCA
Organism: Burhinus oedicnemus; assembly: GCA_008921705.1. Classification (NCBI taxonomy): domain Eukaryota; kingdom Metazoa; phylum Chordata; class Aves; order Charadriiformes; family Burhinidae; genus Burhinus; species Burhinus oedicnemus. Next base: position 516,802 of record VFFE01009229.1, read on the forward strand.
AAGACCAAGACTCAAAAGCTATTTACATTGTGATGTTCTGAAGATAGCAATTAGGGGTACAAGGAGAGCTCGGTGATGTAACGGAAGCAGAAATAGGCAGAGAAAGGGAATCTAGAAACACTACAGCATGTTTTGCATTAGAAAGCAAAATGGTAGTAAATCGCCGATGCCTGGCACTTGCCCTTCTTTTGAGGGCAGAAATAAGGGAAAGGAGTTAGTGCAGAAGGGAAATATTTAAAGCCTTTTCCCACAATGTCTGTCGTTCCTAGCTTTGATCTAGCCACTGGTCGAGGCTCTTGTTCATTAACAGCAATGTTATATGCTGCTGTTTGAATTCAGTGGGGCACAGAGCCAAAGCATCCCACCAGAATATGAATGAGAAACAGTGAGAAACACCAAGTGCCTCTGGAGAATGAGCAATGGCCAGGGATGTTGGGCTCAGCCTTGGTACAGCAGATAAGAATGAGAAGATGTGGGCCTGGGAGAGGCCATGCTACTAACTGTTCAGCAGAATATTTTATACATGAAACTTGTTGTATACTCAGTCTTCCTGGGAACTCTTAATGCTGCAGACGTGTATTTAGGATTCAGCTAAATCTCCCACATTGCCTATTCCAGTGTGGGCCTAGTGATTTGCATTTTCACACCAAAGAGGTGAGACAAATTTTGGATCTGCTGCTGGATCTCACCATCTGGAGAGGCAAGAAAGTACTGGAGCCTATTTCCTGCTCTTCTCTTTTTGGGACTCAGGCCCTCATGTTAAGGAGGCCCCCACATTATGTGAAATGACCTTTCTTTGATGACTTATGAGGCCTCTTCAGTCAGTCACCTTTGTTCAGTTCATATGGTTGGTTTTAGAGCATCAGGAGTACACTACATACATAGAAATGAAAGAGCAGTTGTAGGAAGCTACACCAATGGAGCAGAGGCCCTCATTTTTTAAATCATCTGGTGGAATGTGGAATAAGAAAAAAATGACATCTACTTTTCATATGCATTAGAGAGAGATTAATTCAACTTAGTTTTGCATAAAATGCATGAGTTGAATTCTAGTTCTGTCAGGTTTGCCAGAGACATCCTCACAGGCATCATGTTATACACTACATCTTCAAAACATGCTTTCACTGGCAGATCATACCCCAGGGATCTACCCTTATGGAAGTTATAAAGCAATACAAATTAACCCATTTATCCTTGTCACGCTTATCAGGCTACAGTTTATCCTGACTCTATCCTAAAATTATTTACCGGTTCTCTGAACTGGTACATTTCTGATTAAAATTAAGTATGTCTGTAAGTACAGAAAGAAAGTTTCTGGGATGCCCACCATGTAATGGGAGCAGTAGTATTTATAGATGTAAAGGTAAACTCTGTCTAGCAGTGTGTTCCTGAACAAAGAAAAGAGTTACTCACACAAAGTGAAGGCAAAGAATGAAAGAGCCATACACAGAATACTGTTTTTAATTGTAGAGAAAAGCAAGAGAAAAGCAGGGAAAGCAATTCTCTGCTTTAAAAAAATTATGAAAACAGTGGAAAGTGTGAAAAGCATAGAAGGCTCTGATTTGCATTTTATTTAACTTAGCATAGAAGCAGATACACTGCACTGATGACATGGGATCTCATGATTAAGACTCAGAATTGGTAGGTCAAGAAACCCGCCAAAATTTTCAAAACCTCTTGGCTATGGCCCAGTTGACAGGACCCTTTACAGACCACGAGGTCTATTGCTGTTTAAATAACAGGTACAGGCAATGTAATTAACCTCAGTTCCCTCACCTGTGAAACTCTATCATAATTCTCTTGTATATTATGAAACTAAGTATGCTAATTTAGTGCTGCAGGTCATCAGATACAAAATGGAATGCGAAGTATTGTCTTGATTTCATCAGTGTCTGCAGTGTGAATACATTCACCAACCCCTCTGAAGAAAGCTTCTAGCCAAAGGAAAATATTTAAAACTGCATCTCTGCTGAGGCATTAAAGAAAATGATTGGAAGTTGTGAGCTACTTCTACTGTGGTATGACATCCCTGACATGGCTTGGGCTGAGGGAACCTACACATCACAGCCCAAAGAAAAACAAGGCTGGAAAAAAACAGAGAAAACTAACTACCACCACAATCTGGGCACCATTTATCACAGCTCTGCTTAGCCAGCCCCCAAAGGACTGTGTGGCACAGCTTGAAGCCAGGGAAGATTTGCTTGTGCTTCTGAGAGTTTTACTCTCCCTGCCCTATATAAGCAGAGACAAACCACTTCATTCCCCTTCTGTATCACACTGTCCCTTGCAAGCCATCAGAGTTAGCAGTTGTGCTGATTCAGCACAACGTTGGCTGTGCATTACAACTCTAAGCAGAGTTAGCACCCACAGAGGGGATCAGTGTGTTTATATGAAAATGCAGTGAAGGCAATGATTCAGCATGGATGGCAGACCCAGGAGGAAGGCTCTGGTGGCCTGCTTAGTTGTACCTGCCCTTCTGTGTAGGAATGGCCTAAAGAAGAAGCTTTAGGTTAATGTACCAGTTTCTCACGGTATCTAACTGCTGAAGTATCTCAACAGCCAGCTTTGAGGTGGTCTACCTTGAAAACCTCAGCTGATTCAGAACACACCCCGGGGTTACCTTATGTGAGGTAGAGATAGGTCCTTATGTTCTGTGTTTGCCCTGGGGGCTTCCTCCTATGCCTCCTGACTTGCAGGGTGGCAGGATTAAGTGTGGACATTCAGGACAGTTCCTGATCTTTCCCTAGAACTGCTGTGTCATCTGCCAGGATCTTTAGGCACCCAGACATCAAGCTCAGCTCAGGCTGGGCACAGGGCTTTAGGCTTCTCCAACACTACCCAGTTCAGTTAAACGTAGTTGCTGACAATAGAAGGTTGGTAGCTCAGGCTTCCCTCTTGGAGACTTCCACAGTTGGAATGTAATGTTATGTCACAACAAGGAGATGCTTAGTATTGTGTTTGTTTGCCTGTAGGAAGGATGGACATGGGGAGAAAGAAAAAGGCACTCTCTGCAGGATGCCCTGCATGTTAAAGTCTTGCATCTTCTGGTAACAGCAAAGGTAAATGGAGTGAACTGTACAGATCTCACATGACACTGACATCTTCCTAGCATGTGTGTGGGTGGCCCTCATGGTCTAGAATGGAGGACTGATTTCTCCAAAGAGTTAGTACATCTGCTACCTTACTTTACAGCACTCCTCATTCCTCTGCCTTGAAAATGGATGAAAGGCTCCTTAGTGCAGCCACAGGAAGTACTGTTGTTCAATCTAGTGTCCTTTGTTAAAATAGTCTTTCCTCCCTTTGTTGTACCTTGTTCCTGGTGCCACCTGGCTGTCAACTCTTTACCCAGAGATGGTGCATTCACTAGTGATGTGCATGCACAGGATCCATTTCACTCTCACACCCACCCCCATAAAAGTGAAGACAGGGTGACACCTGTAGCTCCTGAAGCACTTTTTAAGCCTTACAGTTGGCAGAGCCTTGTTCAGAAATGTAAAAAATACCAGGGTAGCACCTCTCTGAGCTGGTGCTGTGGAAATCATACACCTAGACAACATCTTTTAAAAACAAGGTAGGTACAGCTCATACCTGCTGAGACTGATGCAAAGTTGTGTCATGAGAACAAAGACCTCCTCACAGCATTGCTCCCCTGTGTCTCCTACACATTTCTCCAGAGTCAAGAGTCTCCAACGCTATGCAGGCAATAATTGCAGCTGCTCATAATTACACAATAGGCTTGCATTTGCAAGTGTGAAAGAAGGGCATTAGTGTGGGAATGCCACAAGATCTTCTTTTCTATGTAATTGATTTCTCTTCCTCGTATTAAATATTGTCTCTCTTTAAACACATAGGAAGAAATCTGGTTGTGTATCTAGCAGAGTTCTTTTGCCTGGGCTCCAAAGCTGGTGAAATACTGATGTGAAGGCTTTAGCTAACTGTTTTTATTACATTAGCTAGTTGATTTTGAATACAATCCCCTGTCAAGCTTTCTGCTGCATGTGTGAGCTCCCTGCTACACACATGTGAAAACAGTACTAATTACCCCAACTGGGGGCTCTCCTGCACTATACAGGGTACCCAATCAACAACTGTGAGCTTGAGTCAGTAGGGATGCATTAACAGGTCTAAGCATACACAGGTCAGAGGAGCGATGACTTGCAGGAGAACCAATTACATCCTCCAGACATAGGAATGGTAAGAGGAATAACTGAGGCTTGTAAAGGACGGGGGAGGTAAAATGAGTGAAAGAAAAATAAGAGAGGGAAAATGTAGGCTAAATGCAAGGCAGGTCCCATGGGCAACTCTCTCCTGGCATGAGACATCGTATCAAAATGTTCCTATAGCTTTTCTTCAAAGAATGTCTTAGTTCAGCCTGGCACACTCTTCAGAAAATATTGGGTGCTTTGGTGTCAAGGTCTTGAAAAGACCTCTAGAGAGATACATTTTGCCCAATATCTGAGAAACTCCCCTTATCATCCAGCTGTCCTAAATGGGAATTGAAGGCACAACATTGATGATTTGTGCAGTGGCTCCCCATCACAAGCTAGACAAGGGGACAGAGCTGAGGTACCAAATACAAAGTGGTGGCAGTACCTTCACTGCCCCAGGGCTCCCAGCTGTTGACCCTCATTGACTCTTGGTTATCCACATGCCCTAATATCCACCTGAAACCAGTGCTGGCTAAAAGTCAGTATGACCTACCTTAATTCAATGTTAAATCCAGCTTGAACATGAATAGTCCATTCGCATTGTGCATTCAGTGGGTAACCCTCCAGCAAAATCTGACCTCTAGAAGCCCGAAGAACCTGTCCGCACCCTGAGGAGCAAAAGAAGAAAAAAAATCTGTGTGAGGGACCTTCAAGAGACATTTGAAGAAAATATATGTAGAAAAAACATTGGAAAGAGAAGACAGTGTGGCTTAGGAAGATACACACTTTCTTACAAGGCAGTATATAAAATAACGGGACAGCCACACAATGGCTATAAAAAGCTATGACTCTATTAGAGTATTTTCTAGGCTAAGAGCACCCCTAGAAAAGTTTTAGTTTATTGCTTCTCCCTGGTTTGCAATGCAGCCCTATGAAACCATTTCTTACAGCTTTTGCCCTTCTCTTGCTTAGCCCACCCACCCACCTGGCTGACACTCCAGCTCAGAACAGTCTTGGTGGATCTCATGTTGACCTGTGTACTCACTGAAGCTGAGGAAGCTGGTGGGAAAGTGCCAAAGGTACAATGAATACTTGAATTAGCTCAAGTGAGCAAAACAATGAGAGGAGGAGCTGTTGCACCCAACATCATAGTTTCAAGTCCTTCACAAGTAGACTCTTGGAGGAAAAACAGCTGATGTATTCCTAGAGGAGACATCTGTTTGTCCTCAGGATTCACCACATCATCCTTAGATGTTAATGCCACCATGCTAATGGAGACATAGAACCATCACAGCTCCTCCACCAATGACTCAATGTAATACATATATAATACACAGTCCTCATCCCTTCTCTCAGGTCCATTCCTATCCTTCCTCTCGTATTGTCCCACTCTGCCTGTGTCACTTTCAGCTTTTCACTATACTATGAAATGTACTTCAGTGCCCAACATCAACAGAGTAAGATGAAGTACTCTGGCCATTTGTGCCCAGTCTGAGAAAACCATCTGAGGACAATGACCTGAACAAACAGTACACAAGGTCACACACTGAGGAAGCAATATCTTTTCATGACTATCCTGCAGCTGTCCCTAGGCAGCTGTCAAGGGATAGTTGTCCTAATTCCCCATCTTGGATGCTGAACATTTTTAGCCCAGAGAGTTCTCTCACCTTTGGAAACCTCTCCCTTTCCCTCAACTATAAAATATGGCTAATGGTATTTTCCTCTGTGCAAGAAGGAAAGTTATTTAGTGATTTTTTTAGATCCTTCTGTGATCTGTAAATGCAAGCAAAATTCACAGTTAAATCATTACGCATCAAACAGAGCTAATTTCTCAGTTTCTACTTTCCTGACTATGTCTTTATGAACGAAGTCTTGCACATGGCTACATTCCCTGGTATGCCTTCTGTTGTTTTGCTGGGGGATGAGGCTGTATCTGTAAGCCAGAAACCGCAGTTGAGTCGAACAACATCACCAAGGCAGGGGACTCTGACAGGTTGCACACCACAGATAACGAGGATAGGTAAAAAGACAAATGACCCAAAAGACCCCCACAGCAACTCTCTTGCTTCTTTTTACCTCTTTAGTCTAACAGAAAGCCCTGCTCCTTCCATCTGTTTCCAAATAGGAACACTAAACTTTTAACCAGTAATAGAGGATGAATGTTTCCTACTGAAATGGTGGGTTTTAACACTCGCCTCAGGGCCCTTCCTTCCTCTGGGAAAAGAAGGTGACAGTGACCTGATTTGGTGAAGTACCAATTTGTGGTTCCCATTGATCTTAGTGTCTGGAAATCAGTCCTGCTGCATCTGGTCTATGGGGAAATGTGAAACCTGCAGGTCAATTACTCCTCTTTCTTCTTAAGAAAGTGTTGCTCAAATGAAATACCCTTTGTTCATCTACCCTCAGTTACCCTCAATGAAGCAGGACCCAAGGAAACAGAAATCCTTCTCAGAAGAGTTCCTTAAAAATTTCATCCTCCTCTGTAGCTCGTTTAGTTCCCTCTGTAAAAGGCAAGGATTAATGACTGTGCCCAGCAACCGTATTAGGATTCAGTGAGTACAGCAGGATCTGCTGTGGCGCACATGATAATGCTCCTTCCCACAGCAAGAAACAGGACCTTGTGCTGCCGCTGGCTCCTGCCTCAAAAACAACCTGAGACAAAGCTGCTAGAAAACTTCAGATGGTTTGACAGGGGGCTTGGACCACCTCAAAGAAAGTTTCCCTTTCGTCCTGAAGGGCTTTTGAGTTTCCGATGCCTTTAACAGAGGAAAGCCAAAGAACTGGTGCAAAGAGATACTGGCATGCATGGCATACTAAATGCAGTTTTCTGTTTGCAGTGGTACAGCCCGAACTCTCTGAACACTGATGCCAAGGAAGAAGGTTTGGCCAGCAAAGCAGGTGGTCCAGAGGCTAAAGAGGAGCCATTCAATGGCTGCCTCCAAAAGAACATTCTCAGATCTGCTACTACCCTTCTCCACATGAAGCACCTTTGTAATCACGTCAGATCTGTGCTCTCATATCTCCAGCCCTTCGAGCAGAAGTTAGGCTGAGTCCCCAGACCAACAGTTCAATCATCTGTTGATCAAAAGGAGTCTTTTCTCTTCCCATTCTGAATCTGCAAGAGACCTGGAAAGCTATCAAAAATTAAACACAAATGCTGGCAAATTCTGCCTCATTTACAAAAAAATAATCCACTTTGGCGGAGTGTCAACATCCTTGTTCCATTCCTGTTCCCAAAAAAAAAGGCAGCTTTCAGGGCCACAGTAAGATTTCCTCTAAGGCTTTCTACTATCAGAAAAGAAAACAATTCAGGAGACCTCCGAGTTGTAGCCCACAGAGACCTGTGGGTCAATGGAGGGAGAGGTCTTGAGGACACCTCCGGTAAGCACTCATTATTGCCTTGTTGCTACCTGTTGCTTGTTGGCCACCAGTATTATGTGAAACACTGATGTTTGCAAAGTCTCTAAAATGACAAGTACTGTTGTTCATCACAGGGACCATATGGAGCTTGTGTTCTCAAGCAACATGACAACCGGAGGTTGACAAAGGCTGTTGGAGTACATGGTACAGGGGAACAGGTCCTGCAGGGTTGTTCTTCTTCTGACGTGCCTTTTAGGGCATGATAGTCCAATCCAATAAACAGTCCCATTAGAAAATGTCCTGGTACCCCATTAACTCTATTCAGTGTGGGTTTTTTTCCTATGGACTACCCTATACCATTTCTCTTTTTACCAAATGAGCTGGTGTTCTTTGGCTGTTTTTCAGCCATATCCATGCATCTGGCTATGCCAGCAGATAGTACGAACTGGATGGCCCCACAGGCTGGCTCATGCTGCTTCTTCCTTGCCGCGGCCCTCCAGGCACATCACCATTTTTGCTGGCAGTTCCCAGAAATTGCACCCAGGGGCTCACCCTGCCCTTGTGATTGCGAGCTCCCCTTGGGGTAACCAGGGCCTCTCCCACAGCTGCCCCGCCACGTCAGCGCAGTATTAAATAGGCACTAATCCTGCCCATAGGCTAAACTGCCGCAGCGTGCTTCTCTGCATCCCTGGCACTCATCTCCTTGTGCCTACATGCACGCAGGGCCATTTCCTATCCGGCTGACTGGACCGGCCCTGGGGCCTGGGGGCGCGTCCTCCTCCGGGGCCCCCGGGCGCCACCTAGCGCTCGCCTGGCGGCGGTGCCGCGCGGCGCCCGGGGGCTGACAGGCACGCCTGAGGGAAATGGCGCGGCGGGAGGGCGGAGCGGCGGAGGCTGCGCCGTGGGAGGGGCAGTCCCTGCCCGGCCGGGCTGGGCCGGTTTGTCAGGGCGGTCCGGTAGAGAAGGGATGGAGCCGGAGGGGTGCCCGCTCGCCGCTGGGACGCTTGCACGATTACGGCGGAGCCCACGCGAGCCGCTCGCCGTCTTGGCCGGCCCCCGGCGCTCTCGGCCCCAGGAGCAGGAGGCCGGGCCCGGAGCTCCGCGGCAACGCCTCCCGCGCCCCGCGAGAGGGAGACAAAGCCCGCCGGTCCCCGGGCGGCGGCGGAGGGCCTGGGGGCTGCAGGCCCGCGCCTCCGGCTTTCTCCTCCGCGCCCGTCTGTGCTCTGGGCAGCCGCCCTAAAGCGTTTCGGCGTCGTCCAGGAGCGTGAAGTCTGCGGGCAAGGTCGACCGGGCCTCCTTGGGCAGGAGGAGGTAAAATCTGGGGAAGAAGCTTCAGCTGGGGACAGCTCTGCACGGAGGAGTCCCGCTTTCTGGCCACTGCGCCAACACCGCTCCCCACGGCCGCCGACCTGCTGTGGGGTGAAGCTTTGTGTGCGGCTTCTGTGCTCGACCAGCTTGGTCAGGGCAGGTCCTTGCACTTGTTAGCAGAGGGTACCGGCATTTGCAATATAGGATGAAATAGACAGATTACATCCCCCAATTACTGTGGTTGCGCTCCCTTGTGTTTCTGGGATTTATTGGCACTCTGCAGCTGGCAAGGTGCCTGGGGCTCGCTGCAAAGTTCCGAATGTGATCCTGCGTGCCAGGTACCAAAGAGAGATACCTCCTCCTTCACTCTCCAAAATGTGTTGTGTTAGCACATCCACTGCTCCAGCAGCTGATGCACACTGTTGTTCAAAGGCTACTTGCTGGCCACCTTCCAGACTGAAAGCCACATAGCTGTGACCCTGCAGGCCAGCAGCCGGCATGGTTATAGGCTGCTTTCTGGACGTGCAGTCTCTGCATGGCTGAGCCTACCATCAAGGCCAAAAGTGAGATAGCTGTGAGAGCCAGAGCAGGGGAGCTCAGGAGTGTGCTGGGATCACAACAGTTCCCTGTGCTCCTCTTTAAGAGTAGAAGAGATAATAGCGCTATCTGCCCATCCTACCCTGCCTCTGAAGTACCGAAGAACCACACAAAAGAGACCACATCCTCAGTGTCACACTGCTTCCCTCAAAAGAGCAAGTAGTAGGAAAAACACAGCTCTGCAAAATTTTGGTACTGCAAAACTGTCCAAATAGACTACAGTGTGAGGGTGTATTTGCTTTAAAACACAGGTAAGCAGAACAGGCTGAAGGCAACTGATCTACTCGGGCAGAAGGAGGAAGGATTAGATGAGTTCATGATTGTTTCTTGGCTCTGCTCTTATAAAAAGTGCCAGGTGAGCTTTAGCATTGACCCAGAGCAAACAGGACTTAAAAGTGCTATCAGAAATCACACCACAAACTGCAAGGGACTCAACTTTGGGAAGTTTATCAGCTTCTGAAGTACCAAGGTTGAGTTAGCCCTGTTGCTGAAATATGTTGATTCCCCTTATTCTGTGGTTTCAAGCAATGATTTTATTTTGTTTGCTTTTGCCTCCTGAATGGTCATGGGCTGTATTGGGAAAGCAAGTTCAATTGTTGCTTTAAAATCAGTGACTAAGAGGAGACAAGACTAAGGTGTGTAGAATAATGGGCAGAACAGAGTAGGAAAAGCAGACTCTGCTTTCATCCTTTTCAGTAAAATGTGAACAAAGAGACAGTCAATAAAAATTGAAAGAGGGTTGGTGAAAGGCTATACATTCACTGGTGGGAAACTGGTAAAGGAAATACTAGTCTTAAACTGTATCCATTTAGCTTATGGAATTGATTATTGGGACCAACAGCTTGAAACAATCCAAGAAGCAGGAGCTTTTGTACACTGTCGGGAACAAAACCTTCAGATGCCGCTACCAGAGCCTGAAACACTCCTGGTCCACCACAACACTGTTCACAGTTGCAAGACACTCTTTTCCAGAGCTGCCTTGAAGTGCGTTGGAGCAGTGTGAAGGAGGGAGGGAGCACTGGGACTTTCTCAGGGCTAGTTCTGCAGTCCAGGGGTTGAAGAAGGTCACAGAAGAGCTCTTTGATATAGCGGTTGCCCTTGTAAATGTTTATGCTTTGCTGAAGGCCTCTGGGGAATCAGTTATGCTGAAATATGTCCAAGAAATGCAGAGAACAGATTTCCAGAGGCACAGTAGTTAAAGTTTTAAAATAAACCAAAACAAACCAGAAATTTAGTAGGGTTGTAACCTCCTGTGACTTGGGGCCCAGGACAATCCCTAGCACGTGAGCACTGGGAGGGAAGTTTTCCCTAGTGCAGATCTGCTTATTGCCTGGTCATGTTTGCCCTCTCCTGCTGGCACCCTTTGCAAAACTCACTGTACAGGAATAGCTGGAAAGGCACAGCATGGCTCTGGCTCTGTCGCACCACTCCCTGTCCCTGGCCATGTAGGACACTTACTCATGCAGTCCCCTCCGTACCAGCCAGCTCTGCACTCTGCACAGTAGATCCCCTTGATGTAGAAGTCATCAAGCGTCCCTCCCCAGGAGCCATTGCGGCAGGACTTGCAGTTCTCAAAAATGGTGCAGCCTGAAAGGAGAGCCACTGCATTAGAGGAAAGCCAAGATGGATTGTTCTGCGGGGAGAGGAGCAGCCTGTCTCTCTTTTCCTCAAAAAATGCCAATGACATTAGTTGACTGCTGCGGTGCTGACAGCTTCCCTGCTGTGAACCATACCCAGCCTCCACCCTCCAAACCCTAGGCAGCTCAGACTGAGATTTGGAGCCGAACTCCCAGCCTGACTTGCCCAAAGCTCTAAATCTCGCTACTCTGACTGTAAATGCCTCTCTCAGGAGTCTGAATGTGGATGGTGGTGCCACTCCAACCCATCCCAAGTGATTCTGATGTCTTCTAACCTGGTCCTGTTTCCTCCTGCTCTCACCTTTCACTTTGCCCTTTCTTCCTTGCTAGTCAGACTTCCAATCATCTCTCCCTTCTTGCTTTGGGGATGCAAATCATCCCAGGGCACCTATGAAACACTCCTTTTGTGAAGCGAGCTGCAATATCACCCTTTAGCAGCTCCCAAGCCTGCCCAAGACACCCTGAGGACAACACTGCTGGTAGAAAGTGGGTTTTTTTCTGGCAGTGATGCTAGCTGCTGCAGGGGCACTTTGCCAAGTGTCTTGCTGCTGTCAGCAGAGTGGCAGAGGAAGTTGTTGAGGAGATGCGGGGCAATCCCATGCTCCAGTGAGATATGTCTGCCCTCACTGTTCCCCTGCCCAGCAGCTACCATTACATGCCGATGTCTTGGCCAAAGATCTGGTGTGCATGCAGTGTAGCCCTAAACATACCTGGGTGGATTAAGCACGAGTCACACTCATTCTCCTCGTTCCTGCAGCAAGGAATGGTGTAGCCCACTCTTTCTTTCTGTCCTGGGCAGATGCATTCAATTTGGTCGTATTCGCAACACTCCCGACACATGATATTCCACTCAGCACCCGGACAGTTTTCATTGATCACTGTGTACTCTGCAAGTGGGGAACAGAGAGGGAGACATGCGGAAATAGTCCATTATCTGCCAAGGATTGACAGGCTTTATTATTCAGTGATTTGTCAGGTCATGTATGGACCAAGGTCTTCGGCCCAGGAAATCCCAAATGACATGGTAACATGTGGCCAAAACATCAGCTCAGTTTGGGTGTCTAAAGGACACAGAGGCAGTTTTGCAGCGCCAGCCAGAGGAGGCAAACACACCAGAGGGAAGGAATATGTTCACTTTAGTCTTTTCTCTGCTAGGCCTTCCCACTTCTGTGGTGAGAAAAATAGTTTAAAAAAAACACAGAGGATGATATCACATAAGAAACTCTTAGTCAGATTGCAGGACTGATTTACAGCCTTATATGCAGTATAGGTTATTTAAACTATAATAGCATGTTTTGGTCATATTTCTGTTTGTGAATTTGCTACTCTTGAAGACTAGGATGTCTACCAGGCAAAGCCAATTTTGAGACTGGGTTTTATCCGGTTTCCCTCCCTATTTTCACTCAGAAGCACATGGTGTTACACTGGACTTCACTGCCAAAGGAAACAAGATTTTTTATTATTTTTAAAGGTTCATTTTGTCTTGCATTTCTAATATGGTAACATTACTAATATCTTTTTATTATTTAGCATAACCTCATGATCATATTTAAGCTATGCTGGAAGTGCCCTTTTAGAAAAATCACCTCAGACTGTGAGTCTGGACTGCTACAATAAGTGCAGATCCCATCTTTCTCCACAAGCATGCTGTCTCTTCTACAAAATGAAATCTAATGAGTGCACAGTGCTGTCAGCCTGTCTCCAACCAGCTGTCAGACCTGATGACTGCTTTCATGTAGTGTGATGGTAAAAAGAGAGAGCGCAGACTAGAAAGATGAGACATGAAGAAAATATAATGAGATATCTCTTTCTTCTTCCCTCTCTCCTCCCCTTTTTTCTTTTTTTCTTTCTTCATTGTGGTTAGGTAACATTCTTTTTCCTTTTGTTTTAAACTCTGAGTAACAGGGCTGCCTTGTTATTGCAACAACCCATACATCTCTCAGCTGCAGCACTCCCATCCATGCCTGTACCTGGGTCCCTTCTCACACTGCTGCTTTTTGTTTCATTGTACCTTATAACATAATTACTGTGTCTGCTGAACCTTGCTGCTCTTTCTCACTTGATTCTCCACAGCCTCATGAAGCCTGGTTCCTGGAAGCTTATCTTTTCCCCTCATGATATTTACTGACTCCATAAAAACAGACCACCAAACTGTTTCTTCATTTTTTCACCTTTGGCTGGGAAATGAAATTCAGCCCGTCATGCTCCTCGGAACTGAGCCTTCCCCTTGTGCCTGGTGTACTGACTGGGGAGAGGCCACTGCCACTCTGAGTTTGGAAACCAGGTAGCTGTTTGTGCTGAAACCTTTCCACTCCCCTATTCCCCCTCCCTGTCCCCATAATCATTCCAAAAAGGAAAAGAAAGCTGCTTCTGTCATTCAATAAGGTTCTGTAATTTTTTACTCCAACAGTAAATTCTTGCCTCAAAATAACCTTAGTATTTAGCAGCTATATAGCCTTTTGCCTGTAGATCTTGACATGCTCTACAAAGTTCTTTTTCCAGATGGGAAGCTGAAGCACAGGGGAGGTGAAGTGACTTTGCTCAAGGTCCCAAAGAAAAACAATAGCAGAGCCAGGAATTAAACTCATGCCTTGTAATTCCCAGAACAGCAGTCAATCAACTTGGCCAAGTTGGTACTTCTTAACCTATGGCTATTATTCTCTTTTAATGAAGCCATTTATCTATGAACTGTATCTGATTCAGATTCCAGAGCAAATTGATTACACGTGTCTAATTATCTTATTAGAAGTGACACTCAGTTTGATACATCACACCATACATGACTGAAAATAGCGGTTTCTGTGGGGTATGGGGGTGGGGGTCTCACTTCTTGTTGAAGGAGGACTCCCCAAAGTCTGAGTAATAAATAACTGTTCAACACGCAAAAGCTTCTGCAAAGCTTCCTTCAAATTCTCCTGTTTCTCAACTCAAGCTAGAAATCTAATTTCTCTCAAGATTGCTAAAGCTTGTGAATGAAATGGCTATATCCATTCGGGTTGTAGCTGTAAATTGCCCAAGAGAAATTGCTACCTGTAAAATTATCCAAATGTTCACAAAGTTGCACTGGGGTGACTAAGGCATGCCTCCATCCTTGCAGGAATTCAAAGCCTAGCAAGGTAAGGCTGTGAGCAACAGAACGTAACTTCCAAGTTAGCACTTCTCTGATAAAGGGGCTGGAACAGATGACCTCCAGAGGTCCCTTTCAACCAATGATTCCATAAAATATTACACATGTATCTGTGTGTGCATAGAGAGTGTGTGTGTGTGTGCATATACATATTTATTTTTATATGTAGCGCTTGTGTACACAACAGGGCCAAAAAGCAGATGCCACACTTATTCTTGGTGAAGCAAATGGGTGTATTTTTAGCATAAGGTGAGTTTAAGGTAATATTTAGTGTTAAGATGGGAGCAGCAGATCTTGGCCCTTAAAGAACTGTAAAAATACATTTGCTGCTACCTAGAAATGCTGTATGCTCACTTCTTGCCCTTGTCTCAACCGAGACAATGAAAATAGACTGTCTTTTGATTTTCTGACAATTTAATTCACTTTCAGGTTCTTAGGTGCTGCAGTTTGGGCAACACATGTAGCCCTGACAAGGAAGTTTGTGGATTTGAGATTTTTTTGAAGTGTTCCTCTCTAGGATTTTCTTTACAGAAATCATAAATCTATTACTCTGAAGTTTTGTAGAAGCTATTCTTTAAATAAATTTGTGTGAAGACTTTATGCACCTCTAATAATGGTAGGATCCCTTTTGTTTTGCATAAGTATCTTTCCCTCAGAAATTTACGATGATGATGCACAGAGCCACTAGCATGTGTAATGAATGTTTGTTTGTGTTACTGAGCTCAGCCTGGGCTCCAGGGAGGAAGAGGTATAACCCTGCTCCCCCTTGTGTGTTTGGAGAATGGTAACCACTGGCAGCTCCCGACTCCCACGCTTGGCCATTATTACCCTAAAATAAAAGAGAATGAGGCAGAGAAGAGCAGGGGGAGATTTATTGTCTGAGTAAAATACTGGAAGCCAGGCCTTGGCCAGCTGTGGCAGAGGTAATTATGGGGTGGTTTGTGGGCCTGACTTTGATAATCCTCCAAAGAAGGCAGTTTGGCTTGCAGGCACTGACTGCATTTCTCAGCATCAAACACAGTCCAGAAAGTGGCTTGACCTGATTTTGGGAGAAGCAGGAAGAAGCTGCTTGACAACCTATGCAAAATATTTAGCTGAAAAGAACAAACAAGTCTCCGGACAGGCAAATAAACAGTGGATTAATGTATGGGATTTTAATAATGGACGAAAAGCCCATTAAATCTAGGCACAAAAAGCACACATGGAAGCAGCTCAAGACCGTGGAAATCAAACAAGAAATGGCTGTGTTGGGAAGGCACGCAGACCTCTGGGGAAAGTGCTAGAGGGAGCACCCGCTTGGCTCAGGAGCCTGGCAGAGCACAATGTAACGTTTCACCTGATGCTTTGAGTCCACTCTGAGGGACAAGTGAGGTGGGAGATGAGCACTGAGGCATACGCAGGGTGGCTGGTAATCCTCTTGCGTTTCCAGATTTGAATGGCAAACACTTTCATGCTTTTCGATGACATCTGCACCTAGCAAGACTGCCTAGCCCCTATAGCACATTTCAGATCCTAAAGACTGTCAATGATGGATTTTGTAAGATGGCAGTAGGAGGGGATGTTTCCAGTCAACATCCTTCCTGTTAGCGTCAGGGCTGAGGGCTGAGTGACAGTGACGGCAGTTTATCAAAGTGATGCTGCCACCTTCCCTGCTCCCCGATAGTGAGCCAGGGCTTTGGAGGAGCCAAAGGCTCCTCACTTTGGGAAGCCCTCCCTGCTAACAGGTAGGCCCTGAGCTTCCTCTGTGAAAACCTGCAAGCAGGTGATGAGCCACAGCAAGGAGAAGATACAGCAGGACTGTGTGGCACCCCTCCACACAGCTGGCTGATCCTGCTCTGGCCTCCGCTGAGCTGGCACTGGGAGCTGAGCTGCTGAAAAGCAGATGAAGAGCATCTACAGAGAAGCAGGCACCAAATGAAATGCACATCCAATTTGCTGAGTAGTTTAATGCTTACTGACTTCACCTGTCAGTAACAGGACTTCAGTTTCTCCACAGATCTCAAAACTGCAAAGGCAAAGCTTTCAGACTTTGCTTTTGATTTTGACTCAGATCAGTGTTTGCCTTTTTAAAAGCGGTGCTTGTCTGCCTGCCTCTGTACCGTAAACGCACAGGAGCCAGTGAAGAGAAGGAGTGGAAGTAAGTTATTCCTGGTGCTGCAATAGCTTTGAAGGGTAAATAGTTTTAATCTGCTGGACTATCAAGCTTCTACTGTCATTCACTTCCTTTATGAAGTTGCAGCAAATCCAGCTGTGATTTGACTTGCCAAGCTCACCCACAACCCTCACTTTCTCTGTCCCAGAATTCCCTTTTTAGCTTCTTATTTTTGCTTCACCTTTTCAAAACGTGCCGACTTCTTTGGCCAAGATGTGCTTGGGCAGCCTGATGTGCAGCAGAGGAGCTTGAACAGTTAGCAATGTAGTCATCATCTCCTGGACACGAATGTGTCTGTTTTTTCTATCACCCTCATGACCTGGGCACACATATGATTCAGCCATCTCTGTCCTCGCTAAACCTCAAATACTTTCCTGTTCCAAACTGTAAGACTTTGGAAAATGAGGTGATAAAAACCACACAAGAAATTCTTTTGTTAGTACTTGGGAAGGGTCATGATGGAGATTTGACAGAAAAACCAAGAGGGTAGTTTTTACTGCACCATTCTGAAAAGCCAGAAGTCTCCTCGGAAGATAAGTGAAGGCTCCATTAGCACTAACCCTGAAGACTGGAAATATGTTACTTATTCTTATGCCAGTGAGTTCATAGGCAAGCTTAGGAAGTGAGGTTTGGGTGAATGGATGGTGGGGTGGACTGAAAACTGGCTGGCAGATAGAGCTCAGAGGGTTGTGATTAGTGGCACAGGGTCTAGTTGGAGGTCTCTGACAAGTGGTGTTCCCCAGGGGTCAGTACTGGGTCCAGTCCTGTTCAATGTATTCATCAATGACCTGGATGAAGGGGTAGAGTGTACCATCAGCAGGTTTGCTGATGACACAAAACTGGGAGGGGTGGCTGACACACCACAAGGCTGTGCTGCCATTCAGCGTGACCTGGACAGGCTGGAGAGTTGGGCAGAGAGAAACCTCATGACATTCAACAAGGGCAAGCGTAGGGTCCTGCACTTGAGGAGGAATAACCCCATGCACCAGTACAGGTTAGGGGCTGACCAGCTGGAAAACATCTCTGTGGCAAGGGACCTGGGAGTCCTGGTGGGCAACAGGATGACCATGAGCCAGCAATGTGCCATTGTGGCCAAGAAGGCCAATGGCATCCTGGGGTGCATCAAGAAGAGCGTGGCAAGCAGGTCACAGGTTATCCTCCTCTACTCTGCCCTGGTGAGGGCTGTGTCCAGTTCTGGGCTTCCCAGTTCAAGAAGGACAGGGAACTGCTGGAGAGGGTACAGCAGAGGGCTACAAAGATGGTTAGGGGACTGGAACATCTTTCTTATGAGGAAGGCTGAGGGACTTGGGTCTCTTTTGTCTGGAGAAGAGAAAGCTGAGGGGGGATCTCATCAATGCTTATAACTACTTAAAGGGAGGGTGCCAGGAGAATAGCAGTCTTTTTTCAGTGGTGCTCAGGTACAAGAGGTAACAATAGGACAAGAGGTAACAGGCACAAACTTGAACGTAGGAAGTTCCATCTAAACAGGAGGAGGAACTTCTTTATTTTGCAGGTGGCAGAGCACTGGAACAGGCTGCCCAGAGAGGTGGTGGAGTCTCTGACTCTGGAAATATTCCAAACCCGCCTGGATACCATCCTGTGCAACCTGCTCTAGGTGTCCCTGCTATGGCAGGGGGCTTGGACTAGATGATCTCCAGAAGTCCCTTCCAACCCCTGTGATTCTGTGATTCTGATTCTGTGAGTTCAGAGAGGGTGCTCAAGTAATAAAAAATAGCTGCAAGGATAAAATGATCTTAAAGCACTAGTTCTATTGAATACAAGGTTTTCTGGAACGGATAATGATGAATCCTGCGGGATATACAATAAGCCCAGTCAAACCTCTCATTCAAGGGAAAGTAGAGACCTATCAGGGATGGAAAAACAGACTGATCATCAAAGCAAGCTATGTCTTAGAGCTCAGGGACAAAGGAAGAACTGCCAAAAGCCAAGCTGAATTTGACCTTGCAAAGGAAATGAAAATAATCGCAAAAGGTTCTTCAGCCATATAAAGAAAAAAGAAATAGGGAAAGAGGAAGAGAGGCTCCTGTGGGATGGGGGTGTGGACAAAATGTAAGACCGTGGTGGAGAATGTAGTGAGTTATTAGCTTTCATCTTCAGGGAGGTTGTTTATGGGGAATCTGTGAGCAAGGGTTTGAGGGTGTGGAAACGAAGTGTGATCCATATATTAGTGAGCTTCTAACAAACTGCAGTTTGCACCTTGGGATATTCAAGTAAACCAACGTCAATTTTGGTTTATCTTACTGGGTCAAGCTTAAAGCTTTGGTGATTCGGGAACAGATTCAGAAGCACATTGCTACCTCAGGGGTGGGTCAGGCAGCTCATCATAGTAAAACTTCAGTTCGGCACACTTGTCTTTTAACATGGTGAATTTGTCAGTCATAGATACCTTGCTAGATAGAAAGGGGATTTCTGTTCCAAAGGTCTGAGAGCTGGGAAAATTATAAGGCTAATAACCAAGGTAAATTGAAGCAAGCCCAATTACACCAATTAACTCTTGTGTCTTCCGCTTCTTTGGAAGAATGACTTTTTTAGGCTGCAGTCACTTTAAGCTGATATAAGCCCATACTGCGGCTGAGATGGGACACTTTCCTCCCTACTCTCCCTGACTTCCCATATCCACTCCCTATCTTTGTGCTGGCATTAGCTGATATGTGGAGGGATCAGAGGACTAATCCAGCAGAAAACCAGTTTGCCATCTCCATCCGTCCTTGGGGGAAAAAAAAGAAAAGTTTACAACCTAAATGTGCTCTACAGTCTTCCAAAAGTGAGAGCACCTTAGGACCCTGCTGGATGTATGTATTTATCAGAACTCCTGAAAGATGTAAGAAAGTGCTTTATAAGGACATTCATATCTTGGTCTGAACTGACAGAACTTCCCATCCTCCAAGTCCATTCTATTATCCTGCAAAGATGAGTTCTCCTTCCATGGCTCAATTTATCCATCAGCACACTGGTAAAACATTACTTAGGCTCAAAGAAGTATTGTTTCAAATTGCTTTGAAAAGTGCTGTACAAATTAACAGTGCATTGTAAATAAAAGCAGAGACGAACAGATACATCTCTAAAATTAGAGTCCATAGAATATGACCAGTTTATGTTCCACAGATGAGAACATGCCCCTTTTTATTTGATTGCATTTTAATTTTTCAGCATGATGCTCAATAACAATTACTGCCTTCTGCAGAAGAAAGGAGCATTTGAGTCTGAAGGAGCAACTATCTTAAGGCTCTTATTAGGGAGTATTTGGCCATGTAATAATTCTGAAATGAAGCTTTCTCATTTAAAAAAAAATAGCTCCAACAGCTAATATTTTCTTTAGGTCTGTCTCATTTTTATTACTGTTTTATCCTGCTCCTTTCTTACTCAGCTATACTGTCATTGCACAGATGTGCAAGCTGGGCCCCACCCCATAGGTATCGTGTGTGGACGTTAACATCAACAAGAAGAGCTCTGAGCACACAGGAGATCCATAATTTGTCAGCTGGAAATGAGAAACATGTTGGGTGAAACTGTGGCTCTACTACGATGAATAGTAAGACTCTTCATTTGATTTCAGTAAGGCCCAGAAGAATAGACCTTGGAAGGGAAGAGAGATGTTCCCTTTAAGAGGCTTTTACTGGGGCTCTTGGAAAACGGTGTACCCCAAACCATTAATAATGAAGGAAACTGCAGGTCTTTATTCTTAACCTCCTTTTGCCTCAGATAACCTATTGTGCAAATGGTGCCTGTTTTCCTAATAGATGTGTTAAGAGGATGAAAGGGATAATACTGGCTCTAAAAACACTTGCTTCTCTTTAGAAATTATGTGCCTATTATTCTTTTTAGCAGCTGGGCTAATTAAAGGAGGAGCTAAAATACATCCCTATTTTAGTTTTACTCAGCGTGCTTACTTTATGGGTTGCAGACCTTTGCAGAATAATTAGACTGCTTCTCCTACAGAGTCAGTTAGCATCCTTTCCTGGCCATTAGTGTGTGCTTTCATACAGTGGTAAGAGTGGGGGGAGGGGGGGGAAGAAAAGGATTTCTATTTTAGAAAAATCAAAACCAGTGGGTGAACATAGGGAGAAATCTACTATACTAAGCTGAATCTGTCCATTTAATAAATGTGCATTAACTCGGCTGTCTTTTTTAAGTCCCAAATGTAGGATTGTGTTGAAAGCAGACTAAACTACTACAGAAAATATATTCTGTTTAAGAAGTGCATTGAAAACCTGTCTAGTGTAAGTACAACTGTGTTCTGCTGGATAAGACCACCGTTGTCTTAAGCTCTACCTTTTTAACAATTCAGATCATCTTTCACATAGAAAAAAATACTAATGCACATTCTCCTTGGATTCAGGATCATAGAATCACAGAATCACAGAATGGTAGGGGTTGGAAGGGACCTGTGGAGATCATCTAGTCCAACCCCCCTGCCAAAGCAGGGTCACCTAGAGCAGGTTGGACAGGAGCACATCCAGGTGGGTTTTGAATATCTCCAGAGAAGGAGACTCCACAGCCTGTCTGGGCAGCCTGTTCCAGTGCTTGGTCACCCTCAGAGCAAAGAAGATTTTCCTCATGTTGAGATGGAATTTCCTGTGTTCCAGTTTGTGCCTGTTGCTCCTTGTCCTATCACTGGCCACCGCCAAAAAGAGTCTGGCCCCATCCTCTTGACACCCGCCCTTTAGATATTTATAAGCACTGATGAGATCCCCTCTCAGTCTTCTCTTCTCCAGGCTAAACAGACCCAGGTCTCTCAGCCTTTCCTCATGAGAGAGGTGCTCCATTACCTTGATCATCTTCACAGCCCTCCACCGGACTCTCTCCAGTACTTCCTTGTCTTTCTTGAACTGGGGAGCCCAGAACTGGGCACAGTACTCCAGGTGCAGCCTCAGCAGGGCAGAGTAGAGGGGGAGGATAACCTGCTGGCCACGATCTTTTCAGTGGACCCCAGGATACTATTGGCCTTTTTGGCCACAATGGCACATTGCTGCCTCATGGTCAACTTGTTGCCCACCAGGACTCCCAGGTCCCTCTCTGCAGAGCTGCTTTCCAGCAGTTCAACCCCTAAATTGTACTGGTGCATGGGGTTATTCCTCCCTAGGTGCAGAACCCCACACTTGCCCTTGTTGAACTTCATTAGTTTCCTCTCCGCCCAACACTGTAGCCTGTCCAGGTCTCGCTGAATGTCAGCACAGCCTTCTGGTGTGTCAGCCACCCCTCCCAGTTTTGTGTCATCAACAACCTTGCTGAGGGTACCCTCTGTCCCCTCATCCAGGTCGCTGATGAAATCAAGCCTTGCTGAAATCGAGGTAGACAACATCCAATGCTCTCCCCTCATCCACCCAGCCAGTCCTGCCATCACAGAAGGCTATCAGATCAGTCAAGCATGACTTCCCCTTGGTGAATCCTGATAACCTTCTCTTCCTCTACGTGCTTAGAGATGACATCCAGGATGAGCTGTTCTATTACCTTTCCAGGCATGAAGGTGAGGCTGACTGGCCTGTAGTTTTCTGGGTCCTCCTTCGTGCCCTTTTTGAAGGCTGGAGTGACATTGGCTTTCCTCTAGTCCTCAGGCACCTCTCCTGTTCTCCATGACCTTTCAAAGATGATGGAGAGCAGCTTTGCAATAACATCTGCCAGCTCCCTCAGCACTTGTGGGTGCATCCCATCAGGGCCCATGGATTTGTGGGTGTCCAGTTTGCCTAAATGATCTCTAATCCGATCCTCCTCAACCAAGGGAGAGTCTTCCTTTCTCCAGGCTCTCTCTCTTACTTCCAGGGTCTGGGATTCCTGAGGGCCGGCCTTAGCAGTAAAGACTGAAGCAAAGAAGGCATTCAGAAACTCTGCGTTCTCTGCATCCTCCGTCACCAGGGCACCTACCTCATTCAGCAGTGGGCCCACATTTTCCCTAGTCTTCCTTTTACTACTGATGTACTTGAAGAAGCCCTTTTTATTGTCCTTGACATCCCTTGCCAGGTTTAATTCCAAGTGGGCCGTAGCCTTCCTCGTTGCATCCCTTCATACTCTCACAATGTTCCTATACTTCTCCCAAGCCAGTTCCTTTTTCCACATTCTGTAAACTTCCTTCTTCCATTTGAGTTTTTCCAGAAGCTCCTTGCTCCTCCATGCAGGTCTCCTGCCTCCTTTGCTTCATTTCTTGCTCCTAGGGATGCACGGATCTTGAGCTTGGAGGAAGCGGTGCTTGAATATTAACCAGCTCTCTTGCACCCCGCTACCTTCTAGAGCCCTAACCCATGGAATTCCTTCAAGCAGGTCTTTGAATAGGCCAAAGTTAGCTCTCCTGAAGTCCAGGGTTGTAATTCAACTTTTTGCCTTGCTTCTTCCACGCAGGATCCTGAGCTCCACCATCTCATGGTCACTGCAGCCAAGGCTACCCCCAGCCTTCACACCCCCAACTAGTCCGTCTTTGTCAGCACAAGGTCCAGCAGCACACCTCTTCTCGTTGACTCCTCCCACCAGCTGTGTCAAAAAGTTAGCATCAATGCTCTGCAGAGACCTCCTGCACTGTACGTGCCTGGCTGTGTTGCCTTTCCAGCAAATATCGGGGTGATTGAAGTCCCCCATGAGAACCAGGGCCTGTGATTGTGAGGCTATTTCCAGCTGTCTGTAGAAGGCCTCATCGACTTCCTCTTCCTGATCCGGTGGTCTGTAGTAAACACCCACAACGGTGTCTCCCATATTAGCCTGCCCCTTAATTCTTACCCATAAGCTCTCAACACATTCTTCATCCACCCCTAGGCAGTGCTCGATACATTCCAGTTGCTGTCTTACGTAGACAGCAACTCCACCACCTCACCCCGCTGGCCTGTCTTTCCTAACAAGTACACGGCCATCCATGACAGCATTCCAGTCATGTGAACTGTCCCACCACGTCTCTGTAATTGCAATGAGATCACGGCGCTGCGACTGCACACAGATCTCTAGTTCTTCCTGCTTATTCCCCATGCTGCATGTGTTAGTGTACAGGCATTTCAAAGAGGTAATCGAGCATGCAGGTTTCCCTGGAGGGGAGCAAGAGGATCCACCACAGCCATACACACCCTTGAGGTGGTTGGCCTTCTGGATCTCATCTTGGGAGTCAGCTAAGGAACATCTGTTGCTGCTTTGATTGGCCTGCCTGATTCCCCAGTTGGATAAGATGGCGTGAGCATTGCCATCTTGGACCTCACCCCCCTGAGTCCTTCAGTTTAAAGCCCACCTCACCAAGTTGGCCAGCCTGCTGCCAAAGATTCCCTTGCCACTTCCAGACAGGTGGATCCCATCCCTCTCAAACAGGCCATATTAATGAAAGAGTGTCCCATTGTCATAAAAGCTAAAACACTCACGATGGCATCAGCCACATAGCCAGGAGTTGATATGCATTATCTGTCCACTTCTGGCTGCTCCCTTTCCTCTAACTGGTAAAATGGAGGAAAAGATAACTTGGGCACCTTTTTTTTCACATGCACCCCCAGGGCTTTATAGTCTTCCTTAATTCTGCCCAGGTTCTGGCTTGCGGTGTCATTCATGCCCACATGAATGAGTAACGGTGGGTGGTAGTCTGTACTCCTGACAAGTTGTGGCACCCTCTCAGCAACATCTCGAACCTTAGCTCCTGGAAGGCAGCATACCTCACGTGACTCCCTGTCAGAACAGCAGATGCCTTGTTTTGCTTTGTCAATGATAAAAGTCAAGTATCTCAGTGTAGCTAAAAGGAAATCCAAATAAAAAATGTGCTTTCTGTTTGTGAGGTCTAGACTTTGCCCATCTAAGCTATATAACGGTTGGTTAATGCAAAACCAGCATTAACACAAATAGCTCTAGGATTTTCTGTTTTCAGCCTTAACTAAAAACAGGACTGTCAGTTCAGTCTTTCTAAGACTGTTAAAGCCTCAGTAATCCCACTAGCCCTCAGCCAATGTTGCCTCAGTTGTGATGCCCAACCAGTTGTGTCATTCCCCCTATTTTCCTCTTTCAATAAACCTGCATGCTCTGCAGCCCCTCCTCTTGCCTGCTCTACCCACTGCTGCAGAGAGTACTGACCAGTAGCTCCAGGGTAGGGTGCTTGTTCCTATTGGAAGCTTCCCGTTCCCTTCCTTCCTACATTTCAGCAGCCCTCGTTCCCTGGTGGTAAACTGTAACATCCAAAATAGAACCGTACTCCACACCTCCTGAGTCGAAACTCTGTTCCTTTCCCCATTTTCTTGTACCAAGATGCTGTTACATCCCCTCCTTTCCCTTTAGGGACAGGCCAGTTGGGCCACAGGCCCAGAGAGCTGCATCAAGTGTTCATGCCTCCATGTTTCAGATCCGGTTCCAGTTTAAACCTCATTCTTCTCTGCATGCATCCTTTGCCCTCAGAACACCACACAGCTTCCTTTTGCTCTGTCTTTTTGTCATAGTTGGATTTAAATTACAGGCCGTCTATGCCACTACCCAGGATGTTTTTAGCATCTAAAGCAACCTGAAGAAGTCTGCCCTAAACCTCCCCCTCCTTTGGCTTCTTCTCTGTAATTATGAGCTGGCATTTGTGATCTTATTATCAGCACTATGGCCTTGTGTCTTTATCCAAGAAGGGCTCTGACAGTATAAAATGGCCAGGGTAAGGCTAAAACTGAGAGGTTTCCACATCAGGCCTTGATTTTTTTCTGGGGTAGAGGAGTTTATTCTGGCTGGAAAAATTATACTAGTGTGATCAGGAAGAGATTTTGTTTTCTCTGTGCTGCAAGATGAGGAACAGGAACAGGTAGTGAATGTAGGACTTTTGAGTTAGTGACAGCATTGATGAGGTTAGGGAGCCCAGCCTTTGCTAACGGGGTCTGAGGGGCAAAGCTGGGCTTCCGCAATAGGGGAGAATATTTGGGAATCTGTGGAGAAGCAGCAGCTACAGTATTGAAATCCATGACCACATAACACGAGAATGTGCTTGTGTTATAAACATGGAGCAGTGGTGCTGGAGCTGTCTTGACTGCTTGCTTGCTGTAACGGTGTGAGACCTGGAACATGTTGGCAGCTTACTTGCAGTTAGTGTTACCCAGATAGAAATAGTGCACACAGACAGCAGCAAAACCCCTGAGCCTCCACCTCAAATTTTACTCCTTACAGCTCCTCTGGGGTGTGTAGTCTAGCCCTAACCAAGGACTAGAGGTGCCCTCAGGCTGCCAGCCCTCTGTCCCTGCTGATAGCTTGCTGCTCTGCCCTATGGCCTCCCTCCCCATTTGCCCCCGCACCACATCCCTGGTCCTGCAGGAAGGACAGGGGCATCCATGACCCCAAGGGAGCTTATGCTTCCAGCAGCACCTGCACAGCCCTGCGTTGGTGAGGGCTCCCTCTGATTTGATGGAGAGCCAAATCCTGGGCACTGGCGGGCTTGCAGGGACTCCTGGGAGCCCCTTGAGGTGACCTCAGGGTTGAGAGTGAGTAATCCCAGCTTTTGTTCAAAATAAAAAGCAAGGCTCTTTCCTATTGTCCATGCTAGGAACCTAAACGTGAACTGAAGTAACCCGTTTGCTAAGATTGGATTCATCTGGATGCATCTGAGTGCATCTGGCCTTCACTTCTCTAGACAGAGGCTGGAGGGGGAGGGGAAGAGAGGTTGGGAAGGGTTTAGATAGAAACACACAAAAACATACATATATTTGTAAGGAAATATGAGTCACTTGCACTTCAAGTTTATTCCAAAGTCAATTCCCAGACCTCCCCAACTCCTGCCCCTAACCCTTGAGGCAGGCCCTGTGCAACTGGGTGTGATAAATATGGATAAAAATTGGATACATCTGTGGGGAGGAGGCAAAATGCTATTTTCCAACCTGCCCTGACATGCCAAGGCCACCGCACTTTTGAATTGCTCCTCTGTCTCTGAGTGCCCCTCCTGCCGCTGCCAAAGGGGAGCTCCTGGTCCCCTCCTCATGCTGCCAGCTGTGTGCTGGGCAAGTGTCCCTTCCAGGCTGCCACCAGTGGCAGGGCAGGGGAGGCAGGGGGAGGAAGGAGAGGGGGCGAGGGAGACAGCTCTCTTCCACGTGTTCCCCAGACCCTTCTTGCACTGTTCCTGATGCGTGAGGAGCTGGCATCGGAGGGAACCAGCATCCTCCCTCCCAAGCTCGCGGGCCCACAGCCCTCGTGTCCCATTGTCCGTTGTTGTCTTTCCTCCTGCCTCATCTGGTCACTGCTGCTGAGGGGGCTCCCAGCAGCCCAGTGCCTGCCTGCTCTGCAGACCAGCTTTTTGCCATGAGAAGAGGGACATGCTGCCACCACAGCGGGAGAGGTTTGTTTCCCAGCTAGCCACTTGACAGCCACAGCCCATGCCTAGGGCTGCTTTGCCACTGGAAGGGCTATTTCTGTTCCACCAAGGCAGGTGCCATGGAGCCACCTCACCCAGCCAGTGTGCAAGGTGGCACATGGCTGAGGGACAGGCCACCGAGGGGACAAGTTGGTGCATGTGGGATAAAAGTGTGGAGAAGCTCTCTGTGCTCATGTACCAGGGGGAAACTTTGGCAGGAGGTTAGTCCCCCAGGACAGCTGCAGGTGCTGGTGACCAGCCTGGTAGGCAGACGTCCCTGGTGACCACCTGTCACCTGCACCCTAGGCCCTGAGGGGCCAGCAGGGAAGGGCACTGCAGAGGAAGACCCTCTGCCATGGCCCCTGGTGAGGCAGGCTCTGAAGTGCTGTCCTATTTATAGCCATCGCAATCAGAGGGCCTGCATACCTGACAGCTCCCCTGGTAAAAGGCACTTGCTTTGCGAGGAGTGCTGCAATCTGTGGCAGCTTGAAGTCTGGGTGATTTGAGGGCACCTCACATCCCAGTCCTTAGGGCTGCAACTCCTGAGAAAGCAGCCTGTGATGCTGATAGCTAGGTGCTGCAAGCAGCTCCAGTCACCTCCAGGTGTAAACAGTCCACATTCACAGCCGTAACAACAGAAAATTTGCACTCAACAGTAAATGCTTTTTGCTTAACCTTGTCAAGAAGAAACCATACATGCTGGTTCAGCAGAAACTGGAGCAAGGCTTCAGTATAAAAAAGATCATTCTGCTTTAATGAGGCTTCCCCTTCGAAAGAATAATATTGGCAGAACTAAAGCCCAGATTAGAAACAATATGTGGCTTTTGTTTTCTTTTTTTCCTTCACTTTTTTCCTCCCTTGCCTTCATTCTTGGTGTAGGGGCTGGAGAGGAAAGTCTCTGTCTTGCCAAACTAAACAAATTACGTTTTACAATTCAGAGACTTAAATGCCTTGTTTTATCATAATTTCCTTAGCACTGAGTGTTGAGAAAATAAAGCAGTAGTAAGCGAAGTGATTGCATACCCTTTTCTTGATGGCCATTGGCAAACAAATCCAGCCAGTTGTTTCTCTTTAAGGCTATTAAGTTTGCCTGGAATTCATCCCTGGGCAAACCTCCCCACACACACACTCCATGCCGGCAAGAAAAAAATAAGTAAAGCAGAGCCCCTTTTTTCTATTATTACCATCCCTGCAGATCTCTCTGCTTCCCATGACAGCACATGAGATCAAACCCCTCTGACCACACTGAAGGAAAGAGACTCATTCAGCCGTGCTGGGAACGCACACACTCACTTACGGTACCTCTTGGCAAGCAGGAGATGAGCAGGAACTGGAGGAGAGTGAGTCCTACATGTGTCCAGGGGGCTCGCTCCATACTGCCCAGGCCGGTGCAGCAGTGTGACTGCTTGGGAAGGGAAAGCAGGCAAACAGCTTTTACTGGGACCTCACCAGCTCCAGGCTGCAAGGGATCTCGGATTTCAGACCTCAGCTCACTCCCATCCTCACCAGAGGGGAACTACCTTCAAGAGACTTCTCAGGCGTCCAGAAGCACGACGTCACCCCAAACCTCTCCAACTGCTGCCTTAACCCTTTCTGGACTCTGGCAGCTGATCCTTTTTGTGATGGGTTTATTGGCTCAGAGCGCAGCTCTGAGATAACCATTTTCGTCTCAGAAAGAAAGATATTGTAAAGGGGGAAGAAACAGAAATGCGAATATCTATTTATATGACTCATCCCAGTTTCTGTGGGTGAGCTGAAGTTACAGATGTCTCCAGAAGGAGGCACTTCATACATGCTCCCTTTGGGCTTGCAGGGGTTGATGCATCCCCGAGATGCTGCCCCTGATGGCAGGGCTGGGTGTGGGGTGGGTGCAGAAAGGGACTCCTGGCCCACGCTCCTGTGACTGGGCAGCCTGGCCAAGTGACATGTTCCACTTTACAACGTGCTTAAAATAGCCATGCATTTCTATGGTGGGGCAGATGAATGAATGAGTCTCACTAAAAGTTCGCTCCACAGTGGATGAAAACCACAAAACACAAAAGGAATCACTTGGCATACTCGTGCTCAAGCTACTCAAAACCTTTTTACAGAGTCCATTTCTGCCAGGAAATGCAATTTTGGCAAAATTGAAATGTTTTTTTGGGACATGTTGACATTGAGGAAATGTTCAATCCAAACAAAGGAGACCATTTAATTTGGATTTTATCTCTGTGTCATATTTTGTTTTGCCTTTTCTATTTTGATACTGATTTCATCTGGTCTTTAGCCCACATTTCATAGCAGTATACTTTGTTTTTTCTAATTATTTTCTTGTACTGTTTTTCAATACCATCCAAAGGAAATATTTCATAGTTCTAAATCAGACTTTCTCAATTTCATTTCTGCAGCAAGTTTTCAAAATTTACATATGTTGTGAGGGGGAAAAATTGAAATATTGACACTTGCTTTGGCGTTGAAACTCAAGTATCTCAAAAAGCTTTAACAAATACCTAGAGCTGTTTGTAAAGCTCTTGGGCATGTTGAGCAACCTCAAAAATTTGAGAGCAGTAGCCAATGGAAACCATGAGCAGTTTACTGCAGTGGAAAATCCATTACAACTTCAGGTGGTCTTTCAGGGGGTGAATTCCTTTATCCAGACATCTCTCTAGGTTATGCTTGTCTGTATACCAACCTATTGACTTTTAACTGTGGACAGTCTTCATAGTGATTGTGCACCTTCCATATAAAACAATACCAAAGTATTAATGGTCATCTTTTTTCTCTAAATCTCTTAACACTAATGCAAATCCGCCACTGAGAATACTAATATAAGAAGACCTGAGATAGATGCCAAGATTTTAACCATTATGTCACATAGTGCTATTTAGAACATGTCAACATAACATAACTGGAAGAACATTTTGCACTTAGCTGTCATATGGCTTTCTGCATGGCTCCTAACAGTGGAAACGATACTAACTGCAAATACAGTAATGATCAGTCACTAAACATATAGTTTCCACTGCTCAAACACCATCTTTTTAACTATTTCAGTGTGATCTATAGATACTAATTGTGGTGGGTTAACCTTGGCTACGGGCCAAACTCCCACCCAGACAGTCACTCACCCCCACTTCTCAGCAGGACAGACGGTGAAGGTAAAGAGGGAAATTGGTTACCAATTGTTGTCACAGGCAAAACAGACTCGACTGAATTTATTGCCAATTTGGATAGTGAGAAACAAAAATGAAAAGTAAAACAACACGTTGTCCCCCTGGCCTTTCCCAGGCTAGGCTTCACGCCTTCACTCCTGACTCCTCCACATCCCCCCTGAGCAGTGCAGGGGGACAGGGAACTGGGGCTGCGGTCAGTCCATTGCAGCTCCTCTCTGCCACTCCTTCCTTCTCCCACTTTTGCCCTGCTCCAGCATGGGCTGTCCACAGGCTGCAGTCCTTCAGGAAATATCCACTTGCTCTGGTGTGGCGTCCTCCAGGGGCTGTGGTGTGGATATCTGCTCCAGCGTGGGCTTTCTGTGGGCTCCAGGGGAATCCCTGCTTTGCCTGGAGCACCTCCTCCCCCTCCTCCTTCTCTGACCTTGGTGTTTGCAGGACTGTTTCTCACTTTTTTTCTCTCTTCCTCTGCCTGTCCAGTGGTTTTTGACCTTTCTTAAACAGGCTTTCCCTGAGGTGCCACCAGCCTGGCTGAGGGGCTTGGCTGTGCCCTGTAGCGGGGCCATTGGAACTGGCTGGAATCAGCTGTGTTGGGCATGGGGCGGCCCTAGCCTTTCCTCAGAGGTCCCTGCAGCCCCTGCTGCCAGTACCTTGTCAGGGACACCTACATACAGTAACTTAGTAATTCCACATACCCCTATATTTCATAGTAGATCCTGTTGCCCACCTCTGACATTACAGGCAAAATGTTCACAGCTTTTGTAAAAGGTGAAGAAACCAAGGCTGTCGAGTGGAAATCTCTCTCTGGGCACAGGAATCATTGCAATGATGGTCCATAGCAATCTGAAACCAGAAGTCCTAACAAGCAGACTAAAGCTTTTCTGCTGATCCTAACGTGTGAGCCATCCTTGCTGAGCCAGCCCGGCTGGTGCCCTGGGTGCTTGGCAGCTCTGGAGGAGGCTACCAAAGCTCTCCAAGTCCCACTGCGCCCTATTATGGTTCAGCTACCACATTCCCCTAGAACCCTTGGTGGGCATCTCATGCCCCAGAGCCCTGAAACCCTGCCTTGGTGCCCCCCTGCTCCTTTCTGGTAGCTCACACATATGCTCAAAACTCTTTCATAATTCCAGCTTTGGGTTCCTCTGACAAGCTATTGCTGGTCAGTGGCAGTAGGAAAAAAACTAAGTGGAAAAACTGAAGCCCCACAAACCAGATGAAAACAGTGAAAATGGGGAGCCCTTACCTCTTCACAAAAAAACACAAAACTATTTTAATGTCTGTGGAATCATGATTAGTTTATTTCCTAGCCCTGATTTCTAGTAAACAATTAAATTATTTAACTTAGTAAGTCGTTTTAGGACTGAAGGTTGGCTTACAGATATCTGAGGCTTAGATATCTCTGAGGGGGTGTCTCACGAGGATGTAAACCAAAATCTGGTTTTGGTGTGTGAAGTGAAGGGAAATGATGCTGGACACAGGGAAACAGAGTGTTAAGGCCTAAAACTTAGGTTTCCCATAAAGGCCAGAACCATTGGGGAAAACATACCCACAATGGCCACAACTATTTGTTTATTTGAGCCAGTTCCTGTGGCAAGATGTTCAACATAGTAGAAAATGAGTAGCTGAAGTTGTGTCTTTGTCCTCTGCAGGGAGCAGCTCTGCAGGTACACCTTCTGATTTAGGGTAGAAGAGTGGTCTTTCTGTTCTATGGAGAGGTGGGCTAAAGAAAGGGAAAACTGGTAGATCTATGACATCTTTTTGTTTTTCTTGTCTCTGAGGGAAGGTAGTTATGCCACCAGGAAATATAATTACACTCAACTTTATTCTACAGTGCTTAACTTAGCTTGGAACCTTGCAAAATCAGTTTAGTTGGTGGATCCACTGCATCCTTAGAGAATGGCTCAGCTGCCAAAGAAGTGAATTCAGCCATGATCCTGCAGATTTGTAACATGGCCTATTTACATGGGTTGTCTGGTGGGATGTAACTTTAGCCCCAGGAAAGACTCTGGGCAACTTACACAGTGCTCCTGAATGCACTTCTTGCATTCCTATTAAGAGGCAGGGACCAAACTATGCAGATTGCACTGGCCAAATATTTCAGGCTGTATGTAATACTCCATGAAAGAAAGCTAAAAGCACTTAACAGTGTGTCTGTGCTGCTGAGGAATCTCACTGTAGCATTTGGCTGCAATGTTTGTATCTGCCCTATTGCTGAACATATTTAAGTACGGGTTTGAAAATTACATTCCAGTGAAACTGAATTGTAAAACAGAGCGCTGCAAATATTGATAGAGTTATGTTTTAATAGCCATTTTTTAGGACCTAGCAATCCATTTCAACCTAGAGTAAAACAAGCCCTTTGATAATTAATAATTGACCACTGAGTGAAAAATTGGTGTGTAATTAATGTCACTGACTTGTACTTCTAATAATCCACCATCATAGAATCATAGAATGGTTTAGGTTGGAAGAGACCTTAAAGATCATCTAGTTCCAACCCGCTTGCCATGGGCAAGGACACCTCCCACTAGACCAGATTGGTCAAAACCTCATCCAACTTGCCTTTGAGCACTTCCAGGGATGGGGCCTCCACAGCTTCCCTGGGCAACCTGTTCTAGTGCCTCACTGCCCTCACAGTAAAAAATTTCTTCCTGAGCTCTAATCTCAATCTACCCTCTTCCAGTTTGAAGCCATTACCCCTCATCCTGTCACTACATGCCCTTGTAAAAAGTCCCTCTCCAGCTTTCTTGGAGGCCCCTTTCAGATAATGGAAGGCTGCTATAAGGTCTCCCTGGAGCCTTCTCTTCTCCAGGCTGAACAACCCAAACTCTCTCAGCCTGTCCTTATAGGAGAGGTGCTCTAATCCTCTGATCATCTTCATGGAGCTCCTCTGGACCCACTCCAACAGGTCCATGTCCTTCTTACGCTGGGGACTCCAGAGCTGGACACAGTACTCTACGTGGGGTCTCACGAGAGCAGAGTAGAGGGGCAGAATCACCTCCGTCGACCTGCTGGCCACGGTCCTTTTGATGCAGCCCAGGATGCTGAGACATGAAAATACTGTGTTGTCCAGTCTGCAAGAACAGAAAGAATGCCACCATTTTGTAGTGGGGAAGAACTGAGATGCAGGGAGAGGAGCTTCATACCCTGAAGCAGTGGCGAGTCAAGAAGGGAACATAGTAGCTTCACCCTCATTTGGTACTTGAAGCTGTGGACTGTCCTGCTTGAGAGGACTCAGTGAAGAATAATTAGGGATGAATGTATAGTTCTGAATAAAATCGATTTGTACTTGAAATAAAATCACTGTCTCAGAGCCAGAAGGACTTTTTTTTCAGTGTTTGAAATCTTAGTGAACTTTTTATTTCTCCCCATTTTCACAGACTGCTGAAATCTCTTATTTCTATTACTGGAACATTACCAGAAATCTTTCTTCTTTTGTGACTTCTGCTCATATTATTCCATCCCAAATGGCCCTAATGATCTTCCAAAGCTCCAAAGATTCTGCTGGAAGGAAATCTGTGATTTTCAATGTTATTCATTTACACTACTACAGATTGGATGCGTTCACAGGACATCCTTCTTACAAGAACACTTGGAGCCCATTTCTCTCTCTGCTCACAGGCAAGATTCCCACTGAAACTAGTGGAGTCTTCTGCCAAAGAAAGAGTTTGACTCATCTGAGCTCAAACATGCTCCCAGCAGGGTTGGTGGAGTTAGGCCTTGAACTTTAGTGACTGCCCAATAATACCCATCCCACTCAAACAAAATCTGAAGAAATGATTTGAAAGACATTGTAAAAGAAAATGGACCCATTGAGAGGCTGAAAAGGGCTTGTATCTGAGAGGGAAAATAAAGTTTAAAGGAAACTGAGACCTAGAGCTTTAAGAGTAGCAGCAAGAGCAGTTAATGAAAGATTAGCACTAATATTTTATTCCTCCCCTCAAAGCATTATTGTTGAATAAGGGGGTCCTTTTACAGGAGAGATTACAAAGTGTTTGCCTCTAAAACACAGCTTTTAAAAGAAATCTCAGACCTTACTGTAACATCTGAGGAACATTTTATAAGTTTCTAGGAGTATTAAGAGTATACTTTGCCCTTTGGGCTTCAAGTTCTGCCAAGTGTCTGTAATGCAATATCGAGCATTTATGAACCACAGTAGAATTGCAGCAGCCTATCTACACAGGCACCTACAGGCAAAGGCACTTTATGCAGCTTTTTCTGGCCTGAGCTCCACAAACTATTCCCATATCTGTGTGGGATGTTAATCCTCAGTGACTCAGCTAAACGGATGAGAATGGGAGAAGCCAAAAGAGCTAGGAACTGTAGTGCCAATACACATTACAGCCCCTGACCTAATGGGGCTTGTAATGACAATGGCAATGCTTATATTTGTTAAAAAGATTTTGTCGGGAAAATCAAGGTAGTTTAAAGTTTATTATTCCAATTACATTTCTGGGCAGATAAGCAGCAAAATATGGCCAGAAAAATACAACTGCTTAATGGCACCTAACAAGCAATATGCGGGTTTTTTTGTTATTTCATGTCTTAATATGTTTGAATGGTTTTTTCAGTCATCCTTCTGTGTTTCACTTTTGTATATGGGCTATGATGATCTTCACCATAGCAACAAGTAAGAAAAGAAACAGGTGGAAGATTTGGTTTGAAATTAAAAATAGCCAGTAGTCAAGCCTACTTAACAATCAGTCAGATACTGATATTACAGTCTAAGGTGGTAACAAAAAAGGTCTGCAATTATGTATTTCCCTACATAGATATGAACAACCTGTAGATTCAGTCATTCTTGTGATACACATTTTTGCTTCATAGGTTAATAAATAAGGCTTTCTAGGTTAATGAATAAAACTTTAGTCTGTATAGCAGATTCGCCAAAACAACAGAGACACAGAAGATTAGCAACTGTTTTAGTTTTATTTAAGTTGGGCTTATGTTTTATGGTCTTGGGTACATGTGAGTCATCATGGAAGCCAAGAAGAGAATATGATTTTGAGCCAGAAACCTAACCATGCTCCACCTAGAAGGCCAGCCTAACACTCCAGCATGAAGTCCGGCCACATGAATGTGTGCATGAAATAAAGGTCAGAAAAATGTATGTTGGAAGTAATTGGTGGAAGGTCAGCTTTTCAGAGGTGCTGAATGTCTAATTTTCCAAACTGGAAAATTGAAGGCAAAAGGAAAACTAGAGAAAATGTGGGCCCGCTATTGAATGAGACAGGGGCCATGGGGACAGATGATCCAGAGAAGGTAGAATTACTGAATGCCATCTTTGCTTCAGTCTTTACTGCTCAGACCAGCCCTCAGGAGTCCCAGGCTTTACAGGTAACAGGGAAAGTCTGGAGGAAGGAGGACGTTCCCTTGGTTGAGGAGGATCAAATTAGAGACCAGTTAAGTAAACTGGATTTCCACAAGTCCATGGGTCCTGATGGGATGCACCCGCGAGTGCTGAGAGAGCTGGCAGAAGTCATTACTGGGCTGCTCTCCATTGCATCTTCTCCATCCTGGAGAAAAGGCAAGGTGCCTGAAGACTGGAGGAAAGCCAATGCCAGCAGAGGGCTACAAAGGTGATTAGGGCACTGGAACATCTTTCTTATGAGGAAAGGCTGAGGGACTTGGGTCATTTTAGTCTTGAGAAGAGAAGGCTCAGAGGGGATCTCATAAATGCCTATAAATACTTAAAGAGAGAGTTCCAGGAGGATGGGACCAGTCTTTTTTCCGTGGTGCCCAGTGATAGGACAAGAGCTAATGGGCACAAACTTGAACGTAGGAAGTTCCATCTAAACAGGAGGAGGAACTTCTTTACTTTGCGGGTGGCAGAGCACTGGAACAGGCTGCCCAGAGAGGTGGTGGAGTCTCCGACTCTGGAGACATTCCAAACCCGCCTGGATGCCATCCTGTGCAACCTGCTCTAGGTGACCCTGCACTGGCAGGGAGGTTGGACTAGATGATCTCCAGAGGTCACTTCCAACCCCTGTGATTCTGTGATTCTGTGAAATGTAGAAGTATAGCACTTCTGGAAATATGATTCACACGAGCTGTATCTGCATTGCAGTTAGATAATGGAGTGAAGTAAGACTTGAGCCATGCTGTCTAACAAATTAAGAGCTTAGTTTGAAGTGCAGGGTTTTTGTGATCTCCTTTTCTCCTTTCATTGATCCCCATAAAAACTGAAATTAAGGCTCACTTTCTCTGTCCCTGTAGGTCAAATTTGCCAAAATGTCCTTATGAATGGTCTGTGAGAAAGTCTAGTTAGGAACAACTGTGAAATGGTAATTACAAGGAGTCATTAAACATTCACCTTTTATACAGTTGTCTTACATGTCATACAGGTAAATAATCAGGAAATGTATGGTAACTTGCCATGTATCTTCCCAATGCATCTTTTGGGAGTTCTGCCATCCATCATTTAACACCTTCTTATGCTAATCATTTCCCAGTTTTTCCGTCCTTCTCCATTGATTGACTTGACTGACCTTGACAAAAGGAGGGGACCTGAATAAGATGACAAAGACAATAAAATATAATGATTCAGAAAGAGAGAGCAAGATTGCTTAAATGAATCAATGAAGTGGCTGTGATCTTTCTGAACAGTATTCCATTCTGAGAACAATTGCACAAGGTCACCAGGGCATTGCAAAATTTGATCTCTTGGTATAAAAACATGTACTGATCAAAATCTCAGGCTAATATGCAGTCATGTCTTCAATTTTATTTAAAAAAAAGTCATCAGCATCTTCAACTAATGCAAAACTAGGTGCTGAAAAGCAAGTTACTGAATAGTAACATCTTGTCCACCTCTTCTGTCCCTATCAGACATCAATGTGCTACTCGACAGTCCCGATGATCCTGCTTCCAAATATTTATGTCATCCTTGTCATCTTCGAACTCTGGCATGCCAGACCACTATTGATATTTCACTTAAAAACTTGGAAAAAAATGAAAAATGTTTCCTAATAATTTTTCTTTTATTATTTTTAGGCAGTGATATTAGGAGATGAATCATATGTTGTAACATTCCCTCAGTATTTAAACTGTGTGCAATTCTGAAGCACAGATCCCACCTACCACCCTTACATTAATTCCTATGGGAAAATCTGTTTTGCTATCTGTCAAATCACTAACTGTTGCACTTTTCAAGAATGCATGCTCAGTGAGCAGTAGGATATGTTTGTATCAGGAAATCAGGTGTATTTAACACCACAAAAAAAATGCATCTTAGTATAATTCTGTTACTTATAGCTATATAAGCTGGGGAGATTTAGAAGACTTACAAGCTGTTAATCAAGGAAAAAGACTCTATACACAAAAAACATGAGCTAAAACATTCAAGTTAATGGAAGAATTTGTATAGCTCATAAGACCTCTGTTTAAAATATCCATGAAGATACTAGACAGTACTGATCACAACGGTATTTTAAGCTTTGACCTAGCAAAGACTTAAGCATGTGCTTAACTTTGGTTAAATCAGTAATCCTACTGAATTCAGGGGGGCTAAATGACACTCTCTGAAGTTTTTGAAGCCTGAAGTTCTTAGTGGATAACCATGACTGAAACGGGGAGAAGTGACAATATCAGGGGTCACACAGAAAACTTTCTGCCTGAGTCCTGGGCTGACTGGACTTCCCACAACTTCAGAGATGTGGAGCATTGCTATCATTACAGCAGTTGCCACCCTCAGCAGCAAACAGGAATTAGGCTCTCATTTTGCAGTGTGCTGCCTGCTTTGTGCAAGAAATAAAAAGAAATAGGTTACATCAGACCAGATTTCCCACTAGGGTTACTGACAGACTAGCACCAGGGCACTACTTCGGAGATACTGAAAGAGTGGCAGGAGTTTCTAAGTAAGACAGCCTTCAACATTCATTGTTAATAGGTGTATCAGATTTTTTAGTAAATATTTATGTAGCAGCCTCCAGGAAGAAAAGTAAAATATTTTACCACACTATTGTTGCTCCCCTTGACTTTTAGCATTCAGTGGCATGCAAGCTGACACAGAGGGTATTGATTTTTATTACTTTGAACATTTCTTTCTAGAAGAGAAGCAAAGAAGAGGAGTAGAAAAGAAATAATAGCAATTCTTGTTTTCTCCAGCAGGACTTCAATCTTACAAGTTTAAGCAGTAAAAGAAAGGACTAGTCTATTCCATTGCACTCTGTTCTGCTAGAAGATCCACGTTTCTCCATCTTTGTTATCATTTCTCTATCTTGAAACCACAATGAAAATGTGTGCCTCATGACAGCATGGCCTTAAACTTCTGATATCTATTCATGGCTCCCTGAGGCCTTCCCAAACTCCCATTGCAGTATAACACACGAAATCATGCAAGAGAAGAGAAGTCTACACGGAAAAGTTTGCTTTGAGTAGCCTAAACTGCTTCAGAAAAGATCTCAGAAGTACTGGTCTTGGATCCAGTAGAGAATTTTTAGTTTGTGCTAAAAGATTATTGACTAATATGGTTTTTTTCCTATATATTTGGTTCTGTCCATAATTTCATTGTTTGTATTCAGTTATTGTCTTCTGTGTGAGGAATCTCTTGGCCATTGACATTTGTTTTGGATTTCTCTTCATGTATTTTTAATCCAAAACAGCTTGATCCAAAGCCACTGAGGTGATTGGAAAGACTATCAGTGGCCTTCAGAGCAGGTCCGTAAGGATCCTGATGATTAGCTGATACAAATTTGGCTGAAATCAAAGGCCGTGTCTGTGCTATGTTGAAACAGAAATCTCTGGAGTGTTTGTGAGCCTGGTTTGTTTCCTTTCCTATCTGTCTTGACTTACCTCTTGGCTGGCCTGGGCATACATGATCCTATAGATGATGGAAATGGTGCTCCAGTTTTACCTCAGGCCATGCCTGGAAGCTCACCCTATGGCAGATAGGCAATTCATCTCCTGAGGCAGTCATCGGACCATCCTTTCCAGGCAGTATAGGCATGGTTAATACAAATGCACCAGTTCAAAAAATTTTATCATCTAGTCCATGTGACTACAGGGAAAATTGTAAATTAAATATTTCTTCCTGTATTAAATGTGCCCATGAATAAGGATTTGCCCAAACACTATCAATACAAACATTAAGAAGAAATTTCCTGTATGGACTGTTTACGTTGTGACTGTCCAAAGCTGGCTTTTCTATGCCTTTAGAAGTATCACTGTCAAAGAGAGGAGCACAACTAAGTACATCCAGCTATTTGATCTCCGAGGGAAATTCTTCTCTTGTTGATGTCCTCAGCTGTGTTTCCCAAATGTTTTGGCATGTTAAAATTTATAAACTGTGCATCTTTCCTGAGGCACCTCGTAAGCATTGGCTTTTAGACAGCTAGTTTGTAACACTAGTATCTCAAGGCTGAAGCCAACACCAGCACCTTGAAATGTTTAATTAGTTTTCACATGCAGCTTTTATCTCTCTTCTCTAAACATACAACCGTCACACATGTCATTATGAGTATGAGATCTTAGGCAGAAGCCTACAATAGCAACTCAATGACCCACTCAATGGGATTGTTGCATTTGGTGGAATATTACAATGCATAACTAAGGTAGACAGCAATCACTTTCCTGTTCATAATACACGGCAGTTCTGCTCTTTCAATGGGAGTCAGTCAGTGAAAACTGGTTCTCCTGCCTCATCTTCTATTCCTGATCTAAGGTGTAGTTCAAATGACGTGTCTCAGTCCTGGGGTCTAGCATTTTGTGCTCTTTCGTGGATCTTCCATTTCAGACATAAGGATAGCATCCATCTCACCAAATGTTAGATGATTGTATGTAGATATCTGAGTGCTTTAGGTGCTCTCTGTTATAAATGGAGACAACTAGAAACTTCTGGTATGTGATTTATTAGCACTCTTTTAAAAATCAGCATTAGGATGTTTTCTGTTCTTCTCCATGCACTAGAAAGGGTTTTTAGATGGCTACCTTTGATGTAAACACTGACATTTAGGATGTCTGATGTTAGATACGGTGAACCCAAACCCAATCTGGTGAACTTACGTGAGGACTGCATGCCAGATAAAAAAGTAAAATGCGATATTGACTTAATCTGCAAACCTGTGTTTCATAAAACAGATTGTACAGGTTTGGGTTACCATTCATTATGAAGCAAAATATTGTCTGCTTCTGCAGAGTACAGATGCCAGAAGGGTGGCAGATAAGTACCATGTGAGGATCCAGCCTTCAGTGCCAGCCCTTCTCTGCTGTTTTAGCAGAGTAAAGCCTTACTGGCCAGCACAGATGAGCTGCTTTAAATGTTTTGTGATTTTCTCAACCAAAAGAAGTCACATAGGCCACAGTGTAAACAAATAAATGGGAACAATAAGATGCAGATGACATAGATCTACATATTCCCGACTATCTTGAGTGTATTTAGTATTGTATCATCCCCTTCTTCCATGTGATCACAACTAAGGTGGAACCACTGCTTTCCTTTACAGCCTTTCTCTTTGAAGTATGACTTACTACCTGCAGAAAGAGGAGAAAAACATAAATCAGGATGCCTTAATAAATAATACTCCAAAATAAGTTGGTAAGACTTTTTTTCCTCTGTACGTAGGCACAGAGTAAACAGGTTAATCAGTTTAAGATTATTTTATAAGGTCACAGTGCTCAGTATGATTAACTGGAGATGAAATTTGGCAGGCAATATGTTCATAATATGATCTAATCATGTTTGGTAGTGTGGGGTGGGAAATAAAGAAACTGGCTGAGGGAGGATTGCTTAAAAATTGACAACCTTGCAAATACTGTAACTTCTCTATGGAAATCTCATCAGAATGATGAGCCAACCAGCTTTTCTGAGCCTGTCCAGAATTTTGCCTTTCAAAATATTTGTGCCTGAGTGATAGTAGATGACTTCTATTACTGGATGGCTCTTGTGGTGCACTTCAGGACTGACCTGAAGTATTCCCTGCTATTTCATTATTGGACTACAAACTGGTCTGCCAAAAAGTCTCACTCTTCACTCTCTCCTTTTCTTTCAGGCCTAGGGTTCATAGGTCTGTTGGAATATTGTCACATAACACAGCTGGGCCAGACAAGATTGAGTATCCTCTTTCTATAGTGTTCTGCTGCCAGAAATGACCAGGACCATATATTTCAACAGATATAGACAGTAAACTCATTAGAATAACCTATCCCAGCTCGCAATTCTAACCTGTTCTCCACTAATAAAGACTAACTCAACTCCTACGGTGCTTATGGTTTCGCAATTATACTCCTTACCTCTTGCTATCTGCACATATTTCTAATACCCCTTTTAAATTTGGCAAGATTTTGCTCCCAGAGGTATGCAGTGGAAATTATCAATTATCTAACTACATGTTGCACCAAGAATCATTTCTCTGGTCAGATTTGAGCTGGCTACCTTCTATTTCCTTAAATAGCCTTTTGGTTCCTAAAAAACAAGGCAAACACTGAAACAATACATCTCTGACCTTTTCTTGATTCAGCAGTTTACTAATTTTTTTGTAAGACGATTCTCATCGTCTTTTTAATTGCTACCAAGAGACCAGTTTAATGTTTTTTCTCTGCCTCTCCCCTTTTCCTCTCCATCTTCTAGTCCCACAACATACATTTGAAATGCAGTGATTGGGATGAGGTGAGCATCCCACAGGGGCCATCCCACTGATTAGACCAAAACATCGCATCATTCTCTTCATCATGCTTGCCTCTATTCATACTTGCTGGTTTGCTGGGATGCAGCTGCCACTGTGGCCACCACCTCTTTGGTCTGCCCAGAGCAGGACCCAGCTCACTTCCCTGAGCTGGTATAACTAACCTATAACTGAGAAGTGCAGGGGTATCTTACTCTCCTGATGCTTGTATTGAACTCTGTCGTGTTGTCTGCTTCCCTAAACCCTTGCTTAGACTGTGCCTGGATCCTTTGCAAGTTCCTCCAAGACATTCCTTGGTCTGGACTAATCAGTTTAACCTTATGTTATCTGCTGCAGTTGCTAGGTCTCAGCTCACCCCTCTTTAATATGTGTATTGAACTACATATGGCTTCACATCCATGTTAGACACCTTGCTACACCTATGTTGTCAGGTATGAGAAAAAAACCATTTGTTCCTAGTCTTTCTTCCTACCTCTCAGGCAATTTTGACCCATATACTTTCTCAGCCATGGTAGTTTAAATTTATTTCTATCCTTCTATAAGGCACTTCAGAAGGGGCTGCAGGGAAGTCTAACTGAGCTATGGCAATCAGCTACCCTCTACTCACTGCTTTACTCTGATGTAAATTTGCTGGATTTATTTCTCACAATGACCATTGCTACTCCAAGCCCAGAGCTCCTCACAGCACTGGCACAGCTAGCACTGTCCTCATCGGCTGCAGCTTCAGATGGTTCCTGCTGAACTTCTGTTTTCATCTGTACAATTCCCCATTATTTATGACGTGGATCTCACTGTCAAGTATACATGCAGCCCTATTGGTATGAGCGATCGGTGTGAGCATTGCCTAACTTTACCACAGGAATCATGATTTGTTTATATGGCTTCATGCACTTTTTTCCCATACGCTCAAATATGCAGGCATTAGGTCCCATTGCAACATCACTATGAGGTGTCTGCAATTTTTGCACCAGAAAAATTGCTTATATTACAAATGAGAAATAATAGCACTACTGTCGCTAAAGAATGATTCATCATTCTCTAAAGCTTTGGCAATGTGACAAAGGGCAAATGTTCAGGAAAACAGAATATTTTCCCAGTGTTAGTAACATGTTCAACAAAATAAATATGAACTCCGTGGAGATCACAGGCAATGAACATCTAATTTCAGCCTCCACAGAAATGCATCATTGTTTCTGTTATTCTTTGTAGTTCTCCAGAAAAATGAATGTATTTATTTATGGAAGATTAATCTCTAGATAGTGGGTTTCCCATGAAAGGCAGTTACCTTTTCTATACTCTCTTTTGACTCTTTAGAAACTAATACGTGGGTGTGCTGAGTATTAATTGCCTGACAGTTACTAGGTCAGGGTGCAGCCTTGTGCACACACTATTGGAGAGATCCTTTTACCGTTGCAAATTGCCTTTGATTTACCCACCTTACCTGTTGTGTAAAATAACTTTTAATTTATGAAACACAGAGCTAAATAGGTGCTGGAGCAGTGTAACAGCAAACTCCACAGCACATTCTGCGAGTACCTTTACTCGAGGCAGAAACCCTGCTTTGGAGCAGGTGCTTCAATCCCAAGCATGAACCCTGGTTTCCAGAACTGCTCTGCCATGGAAAGCGGGCCTGTCGGCATCTCAACAAGTGCCTGCCAGAAAGGGAAGGTATCAGTCATTAAACCTTACTGATAGCCTGCCTAAGGGAAACACTTCGGGAGGATGGGCTGGCTACAAGTGTTCATTAGCTCCTCCAACTTCTCTGCAAGAGAGAAAGGGGAAGTGGAAAGTGGAAGATGCCTAACATCAAACCAGAAGAACCAGATGTTGGTGATGGGCTGTATAGAACTGAAGTATTCACAAAGGACAGGAAATCTTAGCAGATGAGAGGATGAAATAAATGTTTTCACAGCAGAAAGTCTTCTCTTAACGTGTGTGAATAGGCAGTCAAAGCAACCCATTCTGTAGCAAGGACAAAAAGAATGAGAGAGAGAAACACTAGGACTGAAGAACAAAGTAATTTTCATTCGATGTTCAAGTCAAATGCCTGTCAGAGAAAACTAAGATACAGGCATTTTTCACTACTTTGTCCACAACCTTTTTGCACTTTTGCTTTTATGTAAGTAAATGATTGTATTCTGCAAGATTTTACATCCAGAGTGTTTACTTTCCCTGCCATGGGAGTTACAATATTATCCCAAACACCCTCCAGGCAGAAATGCCAGGAAGAAATGTACCCCGCAGGATGGCAGCAGCAAAGATGACACGGCAACACTTCCTAAGGGCACTTTGGGCACAGCATCAGCCTGCTGAAGAGGGTAACCCAGCATGTCTACAGATGGTGCCCTCGGACAACTGCGAAGAGAGGGTACCTTATGGGGAGGCCCAGTCGTGACCTGGTGGGTGACCTATGTTGGAACATACACAGTCAAAAAATCTCTCAAATAGATGC
The DNA here is from genome assembly GCA_008921705.1 of Burhinus oedicnemus. Classification (NCBI taxonomy): domain Eukaryota; kingdom Metazoa; phylum Chordata; class Aves; order Charadriiformes; family Burhinidae; genus Burhinus; species Burhinus oedicnemus. Next base: position 560,635 of record VFFE01009229.1, read on the forward strand.
TTATCTTCATAAGGATAATGTTTACAATTGAATGGATCCTTAAATCCTTTCTTGAATGAGGATGGACTGAAACACATTCACTAGCCATAGTTGTTGCACTATCCTTAGGGGTAGAACTGTCATAACAAGATCATAATCTGGTTTAAATTGACCTATCAAATGTGAAGCTTACACAGTTTTCAGATGTCTCCAGAAGTGTAATTACCTTATATTCCTGGCATAAGAGATTAGCCACAGTTTTTTCTTATCCTTTGCTTTTTCTCTCCTAACTCAGCCTCTTTAAACATATTATCCTTGTGTAATAGAGGGAAAAGACATGATTAAAATATGGCACAGTTCACAGAAGGAGGAAAATTATTGATTTGGTGAAGTGATATAGCTGGAAAAAACAGGCAAGCTTTCAAGCACACAAGCATAAGTGATCCCAGACACTTGTCCGTTTTTTTCCCAGCCATACCCAGTTGCCTTAATTCAAGCCAAGATAAGATCAGTTACAAACTTAGTATTTATTCAAGAGATCCAAAATAGATAATGTTGTCACAAAATTGACACAAAGTAAAGGTGAAGCAATGGAAGGAAAAAGACATTTGAAATTCAATAGGGAGGGACTCCCTCTTATGCTCTCTCTCCCTCTCTCCCTGCCTTTCTCCCAGCAGTTCATTGCAGCCTTCCCCCGTGCTCACCTAGCAGGGGTGGTCTCTGTCCGTACCCCTTTCACCTCAGCCTTAACCTGCAGGACGACTCAGCTGGGCAGATCGTGATGGCTCTCAAGCCTGATCTCCCCTTGAAGCCTTCCAGGGGATGCAGGCAGCTGTGATCCCTCTCTCTGAAACTAGTTTATTTCTTTTCTATCCAGGCAGGAACCTGATCATTCTTCATTAAAATATAGGTTGCTTGACTTTCTTGGGGACTTAAACATCTCTGCAATGGACCGGGTGTTATTTTACATTCTTTTCTGACCACTTGCCCATGCATTATGCTTCCTTCCACATCATCCCACTGCCATACACAGGTGACTCTGCGTTTGTGACCTTACACTGAACCCATACATCATACTGATCTGTACCTTAACAAGTGTGCTTGGTATCAGCATCTCTGTGACGTAACTGTATACATCTCCTGACTTGATTTTGACTGAAAGCAGGCACAGTGGCAATTAACATCTTTATGGCAATAGCGGAGTTAGGGTTGTTGACTGCTAATATCTTTCTTCTAAACACACTTAAATAAGTATCCTACCCTCATGCCTCATAACAATGAATGCTTTCTCAGAGCTCTGAGCAAAGAGGTGATGACTGTATCTCATTTTTTACTTGAGAGGCTGAGACAGATGAGCTGACAGATTAAACTCAGGAGTGTATTTGTTTCTGTGGTCCAAAATGAGATGAGGGTTTTTTTGTTTCTTTGTTTGTTTGCTTTTAAATTCTGATGTTTCTTCTAACAGTACCAGAGCAGGCTCCCATTGGCTTCCACTACTGCTGTCAGTGCCCGCTCTTCTGATGGTCAAAACTTGGGGTGACAAGTGAGGAATCTGGAAAAATCAAATGCAAATAGCTGAAAAGCTTGGCTTAAGGAACCTGGATGAGGTGTTCGGGTATTCCATGCCACTCTATAGCAGAACCGTGGATGAAATTTGTAGGATTCTGCTTCTTTGAGCAGAAGGCACCCCCCTTTTCTTGTATTCCCTGATTTAATTCACCACAATACTGCTAATTTCTGCAGAATGTAAGGTAGAAGTCTGAGTACTTCCCACCCTTGGTAAAACATTATAAAGCAACATCTGGCAAATCTTTCCCTTTGTGTCATTTTGGACAAGATATGCAAAGCAATGCGTAGAAATGGTTCTTTGGATGGTACGCCTTTGTTCAGGACTTTCAGTGCTCCCAGAAAACCCTGCTGTCTGAGCAATTGCTTTTTTGCTTTTACCTCATTACTTTAAACATTCTGGGATATTTCAAGCCCAGAATCAGTTACAAGGTTGGCTTCTCAAGGCTGAGGGGGAGACACACAGATGAGCTTCTTGCCACTTGGTGACTCTCCAGCCAGAAACTGCCTTGACTGCAGCTCTTTTCTGACATTTCCTGAGGTATAAGGAGAAGCAGAAAGTTGAAATGGCAAAAGGAAGTGCAAGATGAGTCTATGCTCTTCTTGTTCCTTTTTAAGAGAGATGAAAAAAGGCCTGAAAAGAGGGACTTTTTCTCCCTCTCAAGAAGGCTCCATTCTCTTCTTGTTTTTAACCTTTGAAGCATCAGAAAGGTCAAGGCTCATCTTCACTGCTTTTTCTTGTGAAACTGCATGGATATCTGTGATACTGGATGTATAGAGCAGACTGAGCTGAATCTTTAGCAAATTGATATTTTTTTCTCCAGGTGTCTATAGGGGGGTTGCATTAGACATGTACTACCAAACCCCAGCATTTTAAACAGCTTAGATAAAATTTACTTCTTCTCTCAGCTATTCAGTCTCTTTTCAGAGGTAACAAGTGATAGGACAAGAGGAAACGGCCTCAATTTGCACCAGAGGAGGCTTAGATTGGATAATAGGAAAAATTTCTTCACTGAAAGAGTCATCAAACATTGGAACAGGCTGCCCAGGGAAGTGGTTGCGTCATCATCCCTGGAGGTATTTAAAAGACACGTGGATGTGGTGCTTAGGGAGTGGTGGACTTGGCAGCGTTAGGTTTATGGTTGGACTTGATGATCTGAAGGGTCTTTTCCAACATAAATGATTCTATGCTTTTAAGAGTTTGCTGGTTTCTCCTGCTCTGGGTTTGTAGGCTGCTTTCCAGATACAAGAGGTGCACAGCTGACACAGTGAAAAACAAAAGCCTTTCAGTCTTCAATAGACATTCATCTGAACAATAAAACCTCTGATCCCAGTGACTATTATTTCAAAAATGTTGAGTTCTATCCCCATGCAAAATGTATCAGTGTTGCATCAGGAAATAGTGTCACAGAGATTTCCATAGTGCCTTGAGCAGTACTCTACCAATGCTTAATACAGACAGAAGCTGTTCATGTGTGTATGAAATAGGCAGGCAAGTGAGGCTGAAAGCACTGGCACTATCTTGTCCTTGGCATAAGACGAGAGCCCTAGTCCTGAACAGAGCTGGGTGAAATGTGCTCAGCTGAAACACAAAATCGCATGGAATGAATGTTACACACAATGAAACCGAGCAGTTTGGTCAAAAAGGATCTCTTTGTCTCGAATGTACCTGGCCCCAGTTCTGAGGAAACTTGGCTGAAATCATGAAAACTATAAACTGCTTTTTTGTTGCCCTTTTTTTTGTTTGGTTTTTTTTTTTTACTTGGAAATTGCTGAAACTCAGGGAACACAAATCCACTGAGACAGAAGCCAAACAAAAATGTTGTCATTATTCTCATTTACCCTTGTACCCGCTTCTTCATGATGCCTTGCCAGGACACACATTGAGAAGTTTAACAAGTCCTTGAATGAAGGAACACAACTCTCTTTCTTTCTGTACAATGAAAGCAGATATATTTTGGTGTGACAATTCAAGAATTATGTCCTTTGTACAAATGAGAGACTTTGTCCAAGAGGAAGATGGCTGTCATGCTGATAAAGCTAATAATCTGTAACTTTTATATGATGTTTTTCTTCCTGGGATATCAAAGGACTTCACAAGAAGGGTATTCTTACCCTGTCATTGTAGAAAAAGGGAACTTATACAACAAGAAATGAAGGAACTAGTCCAAGATCAAAGAGAAATAACCACCGTCCCCATGATTAGCCTGCTTTGTGAAACACACTGAAGGTGAGAGTTGCTTCCTCATTCTGCTCTTCAGAGGGAGGAATTCACACTGATGAAATTTCATCTTCTCCCTCTACTGCTGCTGCTACTCTTCATCCCCTCTTGCCACCCTGGCACATGTTTTCTCCAAACCCTGAGCAGCCTGGCCACAGAAGCATCACTGAGAGAAGGCAGGTTTGCTGTGACTTCTCTTGTTCTGCTGCACTGTGGTCAGTGCTCTGAGTAGTGGGCTACAGAAACATCGGGTACCATGTACACACACAAGGAAAGTTCACATCCTGCACACTGTGACCCACAGTGGTCTCGCTGTGTTGCAGTAGCCTGTCCTGTCCCCAGAGCAGCAGATGTTCAGGCCATATGTCTCGTCCTTACGATTCCTCACAGCCTGGGACAGGCTCACAGCAAGGGCCTTGGGGTAAGGGCAAGGACAGTGGGGAAATGCAGTATCACCTTACAGGAGGAGAAAGTTGGACAGGGGAAGAGATGCTCAGAGCAGCTGAATAAGAAAAAAATATGGAGTCACTTGCCCGAGATTCAGATGTCATTGCCATTGGATGCTGAGAAGTCGAGTCTTGTGATGTCATTTTTTTTAATTGAAAAAACAGTTCAACACACAGTGGAAAATTATTTACAAGGATATATGTCTGTTTTACAAAGATGACTTCCAAGTTATTATACACACATCATTAGGAGGTAGCAGCTCCAGGAGCCCGGAAATCCAGGTGCTGAGCTTTGCAATGCAATGTGCTGCAAGGGAACAGCCTGTCAATATCTTAAGAAATTCACCTGGTGGTTATATGGAAGTAGCTTCGTTAGGTCTCAGCTCAGGTTGAAGCCTCATTATGGCAGATGCACACAGGAGAGATTCCTTGCCCAGGTGGAATATGGTCTCTCTAACATAGACACCTCAGAGCTTGAAGGCGTAGTGAAAGGGGATGCCTTGTCAAGGATCTCAAAGGAAGTTTGTGGCAGAAGTGCAAACACATTAAATTCAGATCTGCTGAGCTGAAACCTGTATCCCGACTTCAAAAGCCCCTGCCTTCCATTAAGCACTTTCAGACTACTTTTTACCTGTCTCTCTTCTCCAGATGTTTACTGGAAACTACTGTGCCATGATGTTTTTGAGGTTCAGATCCACAAAGGAAATAAAAGAAACAAGAAAAACCTCCTTTGGCCTACTCAGGATGGAAGTCAGAAGGTTTACATGTGGAAATTATCTATTTGCCAGGGATTTAGGGGTTGAAGTGACCTGTGAAGTGTAGTCACTACGGCCAGGATAAACTGGGACAAAACCCAGCATATCCTGAACGCGTACATCATTTTCAACGGGGAACTGTCAATTAGCACAGAGCGAGTCAGATGTCACTGGAGAAAAATCTCTGATCTTTGGGGAACGGAAGAATCTCTCTGTGACTCAAGAGCGGATGGTTTGGCAGCAGCAGCTCAGCCGACTCCTATCACTGGATTAACAAATTACACAGATATGTTCCCTCCTTTGTATCTACAGCACATGACTGGAAACAAGGCTCAGAAGAAAGGGATAATGTGAGAAGAGCTCAGTTTCCACATGTAATGTCAGCTGAGTGGCCAGAGGGGATTCTGATGAAAGCCAGAAGCCTGCAGCAGGACACTGCCTGTCTGTCTATCCCTAGCGCATATACATTGCTGTTTAAGGGCATAGGATCCCATCTCCTCATCCCAGATAAAACACAGCATTATGAACTACTGATATTTCCCTCTCTCTAATTGCCAGCACTTAAATTAATGCTGGGCCTGTGACTTTAAGCCCTGTTTGTTGCTCCTCTTGTTGCCATAGCATTTAGTGTTTCCATGTCGGGGATTTCCTTTTTTTTTTTCCAGACATTACCCCATCAGCACAGTTCCAGACCTCGGATTCCAGCCACTTTTGCCTAAAGGGAAACTCATTTTTGTTGCTATAAAAATATCAACCCATGTAAATGCCTGTGGCTCAGATTTAGGTCCCTGTGTCTAGGAATAGCAGCACAGCTAGAGTGAATGAGAGAGGAGAGGAAGAAGCAAACAGACCTCTGTGCATCTCACCTCATTCCTCTCAGGGACAGGGAGAGAAACAGGCCTTCGCCATCCTCTGGCACAGTAGCAACCTCTAAGGCTTTTTTTTTTTTTTGATGTGAAGGATGCTTTCCTCCAAGTTGCACCTGCAGGAGAGATGGCCAAGGCCAGCGTGCCCCACCTGAAGTGCCTGGTCTGAGCCATAGCTGAGAGAAGGTGTCACCCACTGAAGAATACAATGACTCAAAGACAAAAAAACTTGCTCAGTTTAGGCCTGATCCGAAGTTCAAGGCAGTAGAAACTCAGCCAGCCCTTTAAGAGATGCTGGTCGGTGGTTAGACCCAGCTTGTCACTAAGGTCTTTGCTGGCATGCATTGGATGTGGGAGGAAGTGTGACACCAGAGGCCCCTCCTTTGTTACATCCCACCTCTGCAACCTGCATAAAACTGGAGTCAAGTCTGCTCTCTGCACTCAGGGATGAGCGAGATCAGGGGTCCCTCAAGAGACCAGAAGTGGCCAGTGTAAGAGGAGAGATAAGCTGAGCCTTCTGAAGTGAACTATCTTCTCCTGAATACCAGGGAGTTCAGAGGGAAATTTTGGCTGGGTAGAGTATAAGTGCTGTATTGCTTCTTGTGCTGGACTCCTGCAGCATCTGCAAACCCCTAAAAAACAACGATGTGGAAAAGATATGGCAGTACCCGCAAAATGCAGATCCCAGATATTAACACTGCCCTGAAATAACTGCACTGTTCTGAGCCTCCGGTTGCCTATCTGGAAACAGAAGTACTGAATGGATATTTAATTGTCTTAGTAAAGCGTCTGCTGATATAGGGATGGAAAATATGAGCTAAGCAGAAAGTACCACTAATATTAAGCTATTTCTTACAGCATTGTTAACACTGCTTTCTGCAAATCATTGCTGTTGACTCACCTTGGGACTCAAATTATTTATGCTACCCAAAGTGTCAATGTGTTACATTGCAGGACAGATTGAAAGAATAAGGTAAAATACTCTAGGGAACATGGCATGAAATTTTAACTAGCTCTAAGTAACAGCTACTGCTAATTATTAACATTATACCTTTCACTAAATTACATTAAAATAATAACAACTATTTCAGCTACTGTATTATGTCATATTGTAATATACCAGAAGCAGCAGTGCATGCTAGTAATGTATCAGGAAATTACATTAAAAATGCAAATCATTTAAAAACTGGGGAAAATTAAATTAAATTTTAAGTAAAATTGTGATGCAAATCCAAACATTTTCTACTGTGCTTTTTTAATTTTTAGCACTTTTTTCATTCAAATTCTATTAATGAGCCTCATGGATTTTGAGAACAAGCAAATCCAAGATCATTCCTGGAACTTTCATGAGACTAGAATGGAAACTGTGGTGCCAAATTCAAGCAGTTTTCCTGGTTTCTACCCACTTGTGTTTTCTTGTGGTTTTGGATGAATACTTCCTGCCTAATGCTCATGGGTTATGTTGCTGTACAGGGAAAACACTGAAAGAACGGAATTTCAGTAAAGACCTTGTTGGCCATACTACCATGATTTAATTTTATTGCCACTAGAAGTAGGATTGGTTTTGTTTTTTGTTTTGTTTTGTTTTTTTTACTTTACACATGAAAGGAGAAAATGTTTCTACCAAAGGGGAAACTAGTAAAATCCTCAGGGTGAAAGTCTCTCATTTGGACTTTCTTGAAAGCCCAGGAGAAAACAGGGCTAATGACAGCAGCAAGACTGAGGGAGCTGGATAAACCGTGGTTAGGGAAGTAGAAATAGTTGATCAGCCATGCCATTCTGCAGCAAGTGGGAACCCCCAAGCCTCGCTGCCAGAGCACAGTGTAACCACGCAGAAGCTTGCTGCAGCACCGAAGAGCCACTGCTCTGAAAAAGCACAGGCAAGTGTTCTGGCTTCACTATGGAGACTCTTTGGTAGAAAATGATAAGCTCTGGCATAGCACAAAGCAGATCTGCAGCAGAGCGAGGGTTACAGGTACATTTGTTGGGCAGCCCAGACAAAGGACTGGTGGACAACACCTGACCTTCCCAACAGATTCCCAGCTGAGATTTCTGTTACCTGAATAGTTCACATCATTGTACCTCTCTAGCTTTGCCAGGATCCATAAAGAAGTCTATTCAACTGGCCAACAAGGAGTACACCAAGTAACTAGTAAAGGCTGAGAGCTAAGTAAGGCGATCTGCATCTTCTCCTTTTCCAGGCTGCCTGGCTATTAGTGAACCTGCCCATTTCTGGGCAAGCCAAATTAGAGCCTGAAGTAAATACCAAGAGGGATATAGAAACATTTGTAAAATCAACATGTACATTCAAGCAATGCTCTCTGATGCTGCACAGCAGAACTGCAATTGTGAAAATCAAATCACGGCCTGAGAGGGGAAAAAATTAAGTTGCATCTAAAATCTTAAAGAGGATTTTAAAGGACCCTACAGAGGATCCTAAATAAAGATCCATAACAGACAGAGTTTCACAAAGATTAGAGAGATACAAACATGTACTGAAACTGCCCATAGGAAATCCTCAGCTCCAGTTTCTTATTAGCGCAGGGCTCCTGACTTACCCTTAGGTAAATCAGGGTGGGGGCAGCCCTGGTTACACCTTCTCTTCCCTGAGCTCCCTTCTGTACATGCCAGGCTACAGATGATTTCTGTTCCTACCTCCTCACCAGCCAACTTAATTGCCCAGCTAATTGCCCTCTCACCAGCCAAGTTAACAGCCAAGCTAAATTCAGTGTTTGGATTTTCACCAATAGAAACATCTTGGAAATCTAATAGCACAACTCTTCTACCAAGGCTGCCTGAAGGGAACTCCTACAGGCAACCAGCTTTCCTGGAGCAAAGATTGATTCCATCTTCTGTTGTTTTATTTTAAAGATCCAGACCCCAGATGATGTCATCTTTTTGCCAATTACACCCCTGTCAGCACAGTCAACCGCATCCAAGAATATAGGGTGTCAAAGGCTCCAAGAAATGTCTCAGCTGGCTCTTGGCTCCCCTTGGCTTCTGGGCACAGTGCACAGAAGGCAGGCACTATTTCATGTCAAAGCTGCCATCCCAATCTGTAGAGCTCTCATCACAAGGACTGATTTTGATTGTGTGCTTTTGGCTTTCCCACACACAGTGCCACAAACACAAATCCTGTGCAAGCTGCACGTGGCAGAGATATGATCCAAATTCTTGTTCTGCTTGTTCACAAAAGAACCTGACCTCCCTTGTTTCTGTGTTTCCTTTTATCTCAACACTTTACTAATTAAACATCTTGTTTTCATGTGCCTTTTGCATCCCCGACCTCATTTCATCTAGAGTGGGGAAAAAGTCTTATATAGACAAGTCTTGAGAGAGCTGAGCTATTTACTTCTATGTTGGTATTCTGACCATTGAGCCCTACTAAAAAGAATAAATCATGGAATAACTTGCATTTAAGTAGAGACTCTTAGTGGTACATTGTCAGCATTTTAACTACTTTGGACATTTCAGAGCATTTGACCATGAGAGATTCAACCTTGACATTTTAAGATAATAAAGCAATTAAGATGGATGTTGCACATTAAATATTATTTTGTTTCCTGAATAGAATTCATAATATCAGCCCATGTGAGCATGTCACAGCTGTAGTCTTAAGGACAGCCTAAGCATCATCCTCATGCTGCATATTTAACCTAGTCAATATTGTGCTTTCTTTGGGTTTGGCAGCAGGAGACAGGAAGCTCTCAAAGTCCTCATGTGGGCTCATGAGTGCTGCAGCTCCTGGTCAGAAGGAAGGTCCAAGGTCTTCAGATAGTCTTTGTTCTTGTTTTCCTTCAACCTAGCAGGCAGAGGAGAGAGCACCAAAAGTCATTTTACGTAGCTGGTTCAGGTTGCCCGTCCATACAGTGGCGTAACACTACAGTGCAGAATGCTGAGAGGGTTCATGGTGATGCAAGCCCTACAAAGCTGAGTTGCTCCGTGCTGGTGCCTAATTTGAGGAACTGTGTAAAAGGGCAATTGGAGAAATGCAATGTATTTCTTACACTTAGTTCTGTTCCAGAATAAAAAACATCTAGTATAGAGCTTGTGAAGGGACCTGTAATGCCTGTATCTGCCTTGGTGATTCCAAAATCCCAATGCAGACCTTAAAGACAATCTTTAATGTAAGGACAGGGAGCCAGAGAGGGGTCTGGTGATCTGAACGGGGCAGGGCTGATGCAGCACACATGCCCATGTGGCTGCTTTTCTAGCCCGGGGACACCCTGGACCAGCTCAGCTCCCCACACCACTACTTGCCATTTCTTGTGGGGCAGATTACATTAAACTGTGTCCCTAGTGCCACTCCATATCTGAGGAAGTTCAGATGTCTGTCCAAATCCATTTCAAAGCTTAAAAAAATAAATGTATATTTTCTCCATGATGCCTTTGTTTGTGCTGTCTCCTGTTATCTCCCTGGTCTGTTTTTTCGTGACTCAGTGGAAAATCAGCTCCTGTGATGGTTAACAAATAGCAGGAGGAAGAGAGAGCTCACTTCAGTAACTTATGACTGTGTTTATTTTTCTCTTCTTTGAGGCATTTATTTTATGACTCTCACTAAACTGTTTACAGAAAGTTTGACAGCTATGCAGAAAGTCATTTGCAAGAAAACTGGGCTAAATTAAAACAAAAATATTGGTCAGCTTCCCAGAGGATAAAGAGCTCTTTTCTGTAATGCCTGTGCTGCTCTTCCTCTCCACCCACATATTGGGGAAGTTCAAATGTGATAATGGGGAGCTGAGCAGGGATGAAGACTGAATGAACTTTAGCTGGTCTGGAAGATGGGGAAGATCATTTATCCCCCAAAACTTTTTGCTTTTTTCCAATCTTTAGTTTGAGATGAATGAGAAGGACAACAGTCCTACACAAATCAGGAGTTATGTGAAATGACAGTGTATAGCAACAACAAAAATAATAAAATTCTACTGTGTTGACTTTCTTGAGTGTCAGCTAGCTCTCAAGGAGAACTCAAAGACCTCTTTAGACATCATCAAATAAGTTATCTTCACAGCATCCCATTCTGCAAGTAGAGAAACTGAGGCACGGGCAAGCTAGGTAGCTCACCTGATGTCACAGAGGGGAAATGCAGGAGGGCCAATTGTAGAAACTAACACATTAGCTATCTTGCCAAACTATTGGATGCAAGAAAGGCTGAGGGAGAGACTCACTCTTAGGCTTTTGTATTTCATCATTCCTGACAAAAGAGACACTTTGTGCAGCACACGGTAATCACAACATGGAGCCTCTTACACCGCTCTTAAATTGGCTGCCAGGAGTCCTAAGCCAATTTCCGGCTTTTGGAGGAAGACGAGCAGCACCTCTTCCCTCAGTGAGGCGGAGGAAGCGTATCCTACCAGAGCACATGGTAGAATGTACAGCCCAGCTACAGTAGAACTGTAAATCTTTATTTTGTAGTTTTACAGCCTAAAGCTCCAGCCACTAACCAGCACTACTCCTTACTGCTGCGCTGTTCAGTGGCCAGCCATAGGCTTTGCAGGCTGAGGAACCATTGCTTTGGGCCAGTTAAGCTATGCAGGAACTGGAATGCTTTCCTGTTTGTAGATAAAGTGTTTGGATTTCATTTAGAGTTACATTTTGATTTAACAATAGCATTATGGTATTTTTAGTAAAGCCTATTGAATATAAAAATGTTTATAGCACTTAGATATCGGGCAGATTCCATTCCTGACTGCAGTCCTTAACCTCTGAAGGATACTTTCCCATTTCCTTTTAAATCACATGCAGTAACTATCGCTTGCTTCTGACTCTTTATTCATTCCTTAAGAGAATGCTAGTTAAATACCAGATAAGTAAATACATAATCAATGAGACATTTATTGAATGTTAATGTTGTGTTTAATAAGGCTTAGAAATTTAAATGGGTCACATTAAGATGTAGAGAGCACAGCAGGGAAGCTTCTCAATGTCACCAACCCCAATCACAGAAAAATCATGAGCTGGGACCTTCAAAACTGGGACACCTTCATGACTCAGGTGGGAGGGGGGGGAGTTCTTCTGTATCCTGCTTCTCATCCCAACAGGGAACATCTCCATTGCAGAACAGACTGTGGTGCAGGGATCACTGCAGTTGCAGACCCAAACTGAAAGTCCACTTGAGTCTTAATTTAGGCTAGTCATGCAAGTGTGGCAGGCATTCATGTGCTAATAACCTAAACCCGGGCTTCTGAGCTCAGACAGGGAGCCTGGCTAATGCAGCTAGATCACATCCAGGCTCAGCTGGCTTACCTTCAGACAGTTTGGCTGTACTTACATATAGCAATGTAGACCCTATTTATTTTCTTCAGTGAAGACTGAGAGTGTCAGTCAATAACTTGATCCTAACAGCTGGAATGTGTAGAAAATCTATTACAATAGGAATTGCAGCCACAGTCAATGCTCCCAGCAGAGATGTCTGCTGGATAGAGTTAGGAGGGGTGGAAATCTCATCATTTGAGTCGCTTAAAATTGGACAACACAAAACCCGAGAGAAGGTGGAGAAGGAAGAGTCCCCACAAGAGAGGAGAGACCTTCAGTGTGGCCTGATGCAAAAGACTGTACTGTCACCTGAGATGAGACCATACCTGTCCTCAGTAGCAGACTTGCTCCCTATATGTGGCTGGAGGTCACAATCTGGAGCCCACGAGGTGCTGCATACACTGATGTGTATGCTGCTGGTTCAGCATGCTATTGTACAGCCCTGACTGTCAGGCCAGGGTTGCCCCTATGGGCAAGCTACAGGCTCCCTGGAGTGCCTGGTGTGGGTAAAAGATGGGCAGAGCTGAGAAACCCTGCACCATGCAGGCACAGTGCAGACAGGACCTCCTCTGGCAGGATCCATGGGCCAAAAGACAGGGACTGGGACACTGCTCCCTGTTTCTCACCACCTCACCTCGCAGCTTCATGCAGAAGCAGAGGACACCTTCAAGGAGGGGATAGGCTGCGGGAAGAAAAGCAAGGGTCCAGGGAACTGATAAATTTCTTTCTTCTGTGTCTTCCCCCTCCAGCACTCCTGGCAGCCAGAGGGGCTCCTCTGTCCTTGGAAAGAATCCAGCTGCCTCTCCAGACAACACAACAGAGAGAAGGTATTAGGGGCCTGGAAACTGGGTTTGCTATTTAAGCTGGTCCTTTTCTCTGCTTCGCCTACAGAGAACTGAAAAGCTGGCTTTCCACTGCCGCAGCCAGGGTCTTTACCTTAAGACTAATTAGAACAGTTTCACTGGCAGTGCAAAAGCTGCGCTTTTTTAAGACTTGCTGAAAATTTTAAGATGTGTCCTGGGTGTATTTTTGCAGTAGAAGCTAAATTTTACGACCATTTTTTTCCTTCCTGTAACAATAGTAACTCTACCTTTAGCCTGGCCTCATTTTTCCAGTCAAGTCAGGTCCGTCTCAGTTTTTAACTGGGCCCATCACAGGGCTGTCTAAGTGCCTGAAGAACACATCAAAGTGAGGATATTTTTAATAGGGAGGGGATTTAACCCCTAGCCCAGCTTACCAGAAGATGATGGAGAGTCTACCTAAAGGGAGTATCTTTCCAAATCATACATACTTCTTCAAGTAGTTTCATGGGTTTGCAGAATGGGTCAGGAGGAAAGCATGTATATGGGCTGTTATCAGTGTGGTTTGACCTTCTGTCTTCTGGAATGACACTGAGTTTGGGTTTCCCCTCTCTCTTCTGTTATGCTACACTAGGGCAGGTACCTGGAATTACTGTGAACTGTATTGAACAATATATTCTTCACTCACATGTTTAGGCAGCCAGAAGAAGGAGAGGAGAAAAGTTATTGACGTATATGATGTGAATATTGTAGGCCATGAGATGTGACCCTTCAGGAAACCTTACCTGAAAGCAGAGGCTAGTACCCAATGCATTATTTATCCTCTCATGTGGTGATTACCTTTTGTCTCCCTAAATGTCCTCTTGAAGAGGTTTCTTAAACCTCTTTACTTCCAGGCCTAAAAATTACATTTTTTGTAATGGACACAGATGGCTACTGTGTTTCCCTCCAGTATGGACTGTATTTCAGGGTGAGCAGAGAGCAGTGACCTCCTAGAACTGTTCTGATGCGGATGCTGCAATTTTCAGTGAGCAGCTCACCACCATGCTGCTTTGCCAGTTCAGATCAGCCAAGGATCTCCCCCCAAACCATGAAAAGCAAGGCCAGCATGCATGATGTTGCTTATATGGAAAATCCTCCCAGCTGAATCATCAGCTTCTGGAGAGGCTGGGTTGTATTTGTATAATGGATGCTGCTGACCTATCATTTCAACATATTTCTTTCATGACTGTTTTGCAGAGCCTGCTTGTTGGAGACCTTAAGAACATCAGTCTGAGTCTTTCTGTCCTTGCAGTTCACCTTTGATAAGGATGAGAACAAATCCTCTAACTGACTGAGCATCATCAGGCACCTGACAAGTCTTATGAACACTTTCAAGAGTCAGGCACAAGAGCTCAAGCACTCATTTATTGCTTTGATATTAAAAGCAGAGAGTCACAGATATTAAAAACAGAGAGACCTGGAGCACAGGGGAGATAGGAACCATTCTGTGTACGGAAATTGCTTAGCTTCATGTTCTACATGGTGCTTCAGATTACAAAAAAAAATATCCATATAGAGTCCTATCTATCTGGGAGCTTTTCTGCAGAATGAACTATTGAGTCAAAGCAATAGAGAAGCTTCCTGATTTCTCTATTACAGGCTGAGACAAGTTTGTAAATACTTCCAGAAATTCCTAACATGCCTGCAGGGCAAGGACTCTAATGTTTAGCTCCCTGCTATGAAATGCAGAGCACCTTAACTTCTTCAGCCCTCCCACAGTCACAACCAGCTATAAATCCTGCCCTTCGGTTGCTGGAGTATGTCATCATGAGGGACGCTTTTTTTAGGTTAAGAAATACAAATCCACCTTAACAGAGCCATAGTCAGGCATATGCATGGGCTGTGTTGCTGATATATCTGTAGAAAGCACTCCTAGTGTGGAAATAACTTACAGTGACAGTAAGCACATAATATTTTTGCACACTAACTTGTTGCCAGTATAATTTATTCCAAAGTTCCCACCCTTCCCCAAGAGAAACAAGCTGTATTGGCAGTAGCATTGCTTTGATGGTAACCCTGCATCTGTACTACATGGCTTTGCAGGCACAACTCTTCTCCTCTAGCCATCTAGTCCAAGTCATTTAAATTGAAACACACAGACCACATGGATGAGGGGCTCTGTGCGAGAGCTGCCCTTCCTCCAGGAGGCCACAGGTTCAGGCAGTGCAGAAGGGCAGCATAAGGTGCTCTCACCGCTGAGTAAGCTGGCACCAGGGACGCTGCATCAGGGGGAACCTGCAGAAAAAGAGTGCTATAAATCAGCCAGTATAGGTTATTGGGATGTGGAGAGCTGATATTGCCCCGATGGAAGGCTCCCGAGACCCATATTTTCACTGATCCTGTGGCTCAAAACACAAGGAGAGGAAGCATGAAGGAACAGGATCAGGGGCATCATTTGCAACATCCCATCTGCAGCAGCTTTCCCATCCCCAGGGCAGACCTCCATTCCACAGGTGCAGGCACATTGCAACACATGCTCAGTGCTCCCCTCCTGACAGCAATCTCAGATGGTCCCTTTAAAAATGGCTGTCACTAGTTTGGGAGCTCACCGGTACCAGCTCACTACCAGGAGCCAAAGCTACTAAATAGGGGCAGGAACAAGCTGCTCAGGGACAGCTGAGGAAATGCAGGTGTTTGGTAACCTGATGGATAAAGAAGAAAGAGTGCAGATAGAGCTGGAGAAGTACTCAAGGTGGGAACAAGCTGTCTCAGGAGGGTGAAATCTAGAAAAATTATGCTGGACTGGAGTAAAAAACTCCTATTCCCACCCCACCCAGGATTCTGAACCACGATTCAGAGTAAATGAAGGACTCCATCTGTTGTGCTACTGAGAGAGATCACCATGAAGCAATAGCTCAGGCTCACCCACTGCAGTCTCTGGGGATGAAGCTCACAGCCCTGCTGAGGTTAATGTGGCAGCCACCGGACTCAGTAACATGATGTTGAGTGAGTTAGATCTGGGTTTGGGTATACACCAAAACCAATGATGAACAGATAATGTCTGTCAGTACTCAGTGAAGGGGGAGAAATTTCCATGAGCCTGGGAAGGATTTGGGGCAGCCTAAGCTTGGTAGTCCAAAAAGGTCTGTGCTGGGTAGTAGTTTCCATGGCAAAGCTTCAGAAAAGCAGGGGTGGAGGGGTTGTACTGAAGCCTTCAGCTGTGGGACAGTATCAGATGAAGATATGCAGGCCAGAACTTGCCTGAGCCAGAGGGTGCCTACACGTGGCTGGGGCAGCCCTCCCAATATGTCCTCCCTGCGGCGGGCTGCAGCTGCATACATCTGCCAGCTGCAGCTCCACCCATGACAGGAGACTCTCTCCTGCCTCGAAGAACACTGGTGGATCTCTGGGTGCTTTGGGGCTGTTGACAGTTTCAGGCTGTGGTGCAATAGAGACTCATTCTGTGCCTGCTTTGCCAGCCTTCCTTGCCCGGCAGAGATTGTTAGCAGAGACAGGGCCCCTGATGTCCAGCATAGGCAAGCTGTGTCCAGAAAAGTAAGGCCCCCATCTGCTTCCCTGTGATCCTAATCTTATCAAAGCCTATTAGAGTTTGGCCTTTGACTTGAGTACAAAATAACTTTCACTGCAGGGGAGAAATCTTGAAGTCTCTGTTCAGACCCCATTTCTTCTACCTTTGATGGGAGGAATCACTGCTGCCTGCAATGACAGCTAC
This sequence comes from Burhinus oedicnemus, assembly GCA_008921705.1. Taxonomy (NCBI): domain Eukaryota; kingdom Metazoa; phylum Chordata; class Aves; order Charadriiformes; family Burhinidae; genus Burhinus; species Burhinus oedicnemus. Next base: position 577,238 of record VFFE01009229.1, read on the forward strand.
TCCACATCACCAGGAAGCTGGGTACTGGGGATCAGGAGGGGAATGAGGAGAACAAAACCTTCACTACGCTAAAATCGGTGCAAAACACTAGCAGCGAGGTATTCTATAAGCCTAGCTTTGTCAAGCAGCTAAAATCAAGTTACTATAAGAAAACGCAGGGAAGCCAGAAATTCTTTTATCTCTTTACTTGCTAGGATTCTGGGTCTGGACAGCGGCCAGCTCTCCCTTCCCCAGTATAGGGCTGAGAAGCCTGGAGACTGTTCTCCTTTATCTCCAAGCTGCTCATGGCAGTGTCTGCAAAGCAGTAACAAGACATCCGATTGACCCAAATATATAAACGATCGCAGTTTCAGGAATGCTTAACATGCTGTAAATTGAACAGCATGTCAGCTTGTCTGATGTTTAACCCTCTACCAATTGTCTTGTTTTAAAAATATTCCAGCTTGTAAGCAGGGCTATTAGCTAGTGGGATGGTTCAGCAAAACCGTGGCTTGGTCTCCTTCCAAACAGTGTAGCTAGGAGGCTGTGTATTTGGGGAAGATGCTGTTTTCCCAGCTATTGATTTAAGGGTGTAGTCACAGTACAGCCTGTTGATTAACTGCTTAGCTTACAAGAGACAAGCTGTAATTGAAATGAATGTCATGCATAACTTGGAGCTTATATTTACCTTAATAACAGCAAATGTAGTGTCCTTATCCATGGCAATGGCACTTCTCCAGGGGTGCTTCCCAGTGCAGGCACTGGAATCTGGATGCTCACTATAAGCATATAATTCAAATTGCAAATAATTCACTTAGAATACATGTCCAACCTATGTATGGAATAAAATTAATTTTCTGCTTCCAGTTCTTTTCCATCAAGCTATGAGTTTTCTTAAAGCTATTTCAAGACAGAAAGTGGCAGAGAACAGAGCCATTTCTTTGGTAAAAATATTCAGCCTACCATTGGATAAAAGCCTCCTGTTTAGTGTAATGGTACTGTTCTTATTGTCCGCTGCGAATTGTAGCAATCACCAGCTCCAAATCACACGCCCAGTGTTCACCATGCAGCTCGTGTGGCTTCAAAGGGTGAAAGTGTAAAGCAGCATCTGGCAATAAGGCTTCAGGGTTGGAATAGCACTAGACCTGAATTCATGGATAACAAGAGGAATGATTACAGCTTGTATTGCTCACTATTTCAGCAAGTCTCTATGTGCATGAGGGACCCAACAGCACTAGTGCTCCCAGTTACAACAGTCGCAATTAGATGTGAGGTTGTCTTATTAGAAAAAGCGTCCGCCACAATTTTTGACACGCTCTGGCTGTCCCTTCCGTACCTGGCACTCCCGTTTCTTACCAAGACACCATTCCACCCAGGAGTGAGCCTTTAGCCTCCGAAGGGCTTCCTACAAGCAGTCTCCTCGGCCTGGGCCCTTCCTGGGGTTGGGGGGAGATAAGGTGCCGGGGCAAGGCTGCCCGCCAAGTCCCGGCGGTGCCGGCGGCGGCGGCTGCAGCGCGGCGCCGTGACCGGTGGGAGGAGCTGGTGCGACACGACCGCTCGGCTCGCCGGTGGAGCGGGGACGAAGCGCTCGCTTTGCTCCTCTCCCGCACTGCCCCGGCTCGGGGGCAGCCGGGGCCGCCCTCCGCTGGGTGACCGCAGGAGAGACGCTGCCACCCGCAAACTGCGGTGCCGCGGGGCGCGCTGGAGCCAAGGCGGAATAAGGCATTGGCGTCTTACAGCCAGAGCTTCCCTAGGAAGGCTGTGGAGTCCCGGTTTAAAGGGGAATTTGAGGCAAAAGACAGGGAAATTAGCTTCGGGGGGTGGGGTGGAGTGTTTGGTTTTGTTTGGGGTTTTTTGTTTGGTTGATTGGTTTTTAATTGTTAAGGTTGATTAGGAGAGTTTGAATGTTTTTAAGAAAATCCTGGAAAGGAGAGAATTCCCTTCTCGTTATATTAGAAGAAAATAGATTGCACCCCATTCAGCCTGGAAGACTGTGGTGTGGCTGGAAAACTAGGAGTTCCTGTGATATCTCAAGAGAGCAGGAAGAATTGCGGAGGTGAGAAAGAGAAGGGGATTTTTTATTTTGCGTTGTTTAAGATTCTGTATGTGGTGATTTTGCTTCGCTGATCCAACTCCACTAACTGCTATGGAGGATAGCCACGGCACCGATTGAAGAAGGGATAGGTGTTTAATCTAACTCTGCTCACAAACATGTTCTTCCCAGGAGAGGTCTCCAGTAAAATACAGAAAAAGCAGAGCTAAGCTTTCTTGCCTTGGGAAGCCAGGAAATTGGAAATGGAGGGACAGAGAAATAGCCGCTCTTCTAACCTTCCAGCGTACGCCCTTAAAGACCTCAAAGGGACAGAACGAAGGGAAGGGCTGGTTGTCGTTCCCTCGGGCAGAGAATCCCGCGGGGCGGGACCGTGCCCTGCCGCCGGCTCCGCAGGCTCGAAACTTCCTTTCGGGGGGGTTAAATGCCAGGAAAAGCCGGTCCGCACGGCACACGCCGTGACACCCCTGGTGGGTGAGCACGCCGCACACACCGATGTCTAAGGACGTGAACGGCGCTCCCCTCCGTGCAGACGGGCCCCGCAACGGCTGGCCCCTGCCGCCGGCGAAGCGGGAGGAGGCGGAGGAGGGGGTGATGCTCCGTGGGGTCTCACGACCGCGCCTCACCCACGGTCAGCGGCGGCCCTGCCCGGCAGGGAGCCTCGGCATCACGCCGCAGTGTCCCCGCTTGGTCCGGGGCGTTACGCTCCTCGGGCGTGCAGCTGTGTGTGTCTGTGTATGTACCCATACGTACACATAGTGTATGTGCACAGCGTGGGGCGTGTGTTTCGGACCATCCCTTTGCGCAACCACCTGCCGTCTCCCGGCCCCCGCTCCCGGCCCCCCCAGCGCCGAGGGGGGGGGGCGGTGGAGGTAGAGGGGTGCCGATCCTCCGGTGACCGCGGCGCGACCCCGCCGTGCCGGCGTGGGCGGGAGGCTGCGCGGTCGAGCCCACAGGCTTCGCGGGAGCCCGTACACCGGCGCGGGGGGCGGCCCCACCGGCGTGCGCACCGCCTTCCCCTTCCTCCTCCCTCCTTCCCTCGGTGTGCAGCCTCCTTTGTGCTGCCTGCAGCGGGCAGGAGGAAGCGGAGGAGCCGGGCGCCCCGCCGCAGCGCTCTCCCTTCCCGCGGGCGGGCAGCGCGGCCCCCACGCCACCCTCCACCCTTCCGCCTCCCCGACGGGGCGCCCCGCCGCGGGTGGGCCCGCCGCCAGCGTCGCGCGGGGTATCGCCCCTTTAAGCGGAGGGCCACGCCGGGAGACGGGGCGGGTCGTGCGCGCCAATCCCCCCCCCCCCCCCCCCCCCCCCCGGCTCCCCCACGTGGTGCGGGTGCCCGTGTCTCCCGGCGGCCGGCGGAGCTGGGCGCACACAGCGCGGGGCTGCCGCCGGGGCTCACCGGGCTCGGCTGCTTCCGCTGCCGCTCCCCGGGCGGCTGGTCTGGCCCGGTCCGCGGCCATGCGCCAGCGCCGCGCGGGGCGGCCGACCGGCGGGGCTGCACCGCCGCCGCGTCCCGCGGCAGCGGCGTGAAACGGCGGAAGGATGAAGCGGGCGAGGCGGGCCGCGCCGGGCGCCCTGCCCCTGCTGGGGCTGCTGCTACTGGGCGCCCTGCCGGGGCTCTGGACGGTGCTGCTGCGGCGGGAGGCGGTGGCGGAACGGGAGCCGGAGCGGGAGCCGGCGCCGGGCCCGCCCGAGGGGCCGCCCCCGGGGCGGTGGGGCTGGGGACGCTCCCCGGCGACGCGGGGCGAGCCCGCCGGCGGCGGGCAGAAAACTTTCCGGGCGCTGCTGGCGGTGCCGGGCCAGGAGGAGCGGGGCAGCGAAGCGCGGTTCGCTGCGGCCGGCTCGCCGCCGCCGGCCACCGCCGCTGCCTCTCCCGTGGAGCGAGGCATCTTCTGGAGCCGGGAGCTGGAGGCGCAGGTGCCGCCGGGCTTCGCGGCGGAGGAGGCGGCGGCGTGGCTGTCTGCTGCCCGCGCCGCCCGCGTGGCCTCGCTGGAGCGGGGCGGCTGCGGGCGCAGCTCCAACCGGCTGGCGCGGCTCTCGGACGGGAGCCGCGCCTGCGTCCGCTACGGCATCAACCCGGAGCAGATCCAGGGCGAGGCGCTCTCCTACCACCTGGCCGGGGTGCTGGGCATGCAGGAGCGGCTGCCGCCCATGGCCCTCGCCCTGGTGGAGGCCCGCGGGCGGCAGTGGGAGCCGGTGCGGGAGGAGCTGCGCGGCTCGCACTGGGCCGAGGGCGCCGTGGTCAGCCTGACCCGCTGGGTGGACAACCTCACCGCCGTGGTGGCCCCCGCGCCCTGGGGCGCCGAGGCGGGCGCCGGCCGGCGGCTGCAGCCGCTGTCGGCGGGGGAGCTGGGCGGCCTGCCGCCGTCGCAGCTGGTGGAGCTGGTGCAGTGGAGCGACCTGATCCTCTTCGACTACCTGACGGCCAACTTCGACCGCCTGGTCAGCAACCTCTTCAGCCTGCAGTGGGACCCGCGGGTGATGCGCCGCGCCACCAGCAACCTGCTCCGCGCTCCTGACGGCGGGCTCGTCTTTATGGACAACGAGGCGGGGCTGGTGCACGGCTACCGCCTCCTCGCCATGTGGGACCCCTACAACGAGCCGCTGCTCCGCTCCGTCTGCGTCTTCCGCGAGGGCACGGCGCGGCGCGTCGCCGAGCTGCACCGCCGCCGCAGCGCCGCCGCCGAGCTGCGCCGCCGCTACCGGGCGCGGGAGCCGCTCTGGGCGCGCGTCGGCTTCCTCTCGGAGCGGCAGGCCGAGCTGCTGCAGGCCCGCGTCGACTTCGTGCACCGCCACATCGCCCACTGCCGCGCACAGGCCGCCGTGCTGTGACGGCGGGCGGAGGGTGGCGGCCGGAGCCGGCTGCCCGCATCGCTCCGGTTCTTCTTTCCTCCGAGGGAGCGGGACTCGGTTGCCCCGGCGGCCGCCGAGGGCTGGGGCGGGCCCTGCCCGCCACCTCGGCGCTCTGTGCCCCGTAACCGCCGCGACTGCCGGCCATGGGGGAGAGGGGGGCGGCCGCCGGGAGCGGCCGCTCACGCTCGGCTGCGAGTAATAACGGGCTGCCTGCCTGCCGGGGCTGTCGAGAGGAGCAATTAATTCGCGTTTGTCAAGATCTCTGAAGATGCAGAGCGCGATCGGTATAATTATAGCCGAGTTCCACTCCGGGGCTCTGCTCCCAGAGCTTGAAAATATGAAAGGATTCAGCATCTTGAGTGCTTTCCCTAACTCTGTTGCTGCACCCGCCCTCATAAAGACACCCTGTAAAGGCTGTCGTCTTTGCCTGGATTGGGGTCGACTACCTTCATCCTTCCAAAGGAGGCAGGCAGAAACACTTTTTATATACTCTTTCTTTTGCAACAGCATATTTAAGTATGAACGTTGATATAAATAGACCAAGAACTGATTGCACAATAGGGGAGCCCCTAACTAGCAAAACTGCCCTATTTATGAAGCTCGTTTCTTACCGATTTTCTTTAACAAGAGTGAACCTTTCTGCTGATTGTTAAATCTTGTCGACGAGAAGTGTATGAGAAGCCCATATTCCATTAGCTCTTAGTCTTTGTTGTGGATGCATCTGGTTAAACTGTTTTGATTCTCAAGCGTTTGTTTTTAATCATCACCATCATCGTTTCATCTAACAAGTAAAGTAACTGACTAATGGGTGACAGAAGAGGATCTCCCAGGTTTTAAAAAAATTGCTTCAACGCAATAGTTAAAGTGGAGGAAAAACTGGTTCATGCACTTTACTTTGACTTTTTAATTTTTTATAAAAGAAGACCTTTTTATTTTACAAAATCTTCCTTTTGTGTACATTATATATGTTCGTAAGCTTTTCTGTAACATACTAAAGAAACTGATCTTTCAGTAAAGTGTGTTAATGTTTTGCCTTCTTTGTCCTGAATGTTTGCCTGAGCTTTGACAGGGAAGCGCACACCTCCTCTGTCTTCCCTGATGGGTGACAGGGATCATCTCTTTCCAGCTTCTCACTCCACCAAACTGAACGAACTTTTTCTCGTTCCCTCTGAGGCAAGGAGGGGTAGAGTTAAGCTTTCAAATGCTACTCTTCCTTTTCTCTCTCTGTTTCCTAGCTGTTGTGTGACTGAAAAGGCAAAAGCTCTTCGAGTGGCTAAAATAATGTGACTATTGCATGCTTTAGCTGAATAGACTTTTGTCTGGTTTTTGTAGCCTGAAATGAACTGCCTTGACGAGCACTGAGATAACTGAAGCAGTTAATTTCAGCAACCTGACATAGATGGTGTGGGCTTAGCAGCCACAGCCTCTTTGGGTGCTGGGACTGGGTACCAACTTCTTAATACAGGTCATGTCAAGTGTTGCTGTACCAGAAACATCCCTGGATGTGGCGGTTGCTTTCAGTGGGTGTATAAACTGGTTCTCAATCCTTTCTTCCCGTTTATGTTGTCTTTGCAATGAGGGTTGAGGCAGAATTGAAGAACAGGAAAACTTTTCAATCTTGCTAAAAGAGTTGGTAGTTTTTTTTCCTACACAAGTTTTGTTCTAGGTAGGGCGAAGCGGTAACAGTGAGTGTACAAAATATCTGCACCTCTCGTTTGCTGTTTCATGTGTTTCAGTATTCATAAAAGAGGCCATTGTATAGCTCAAAATACAACCAGAATAAGGACAAAGGAAAAACTAATCCTCTTTAAACCTCAAATGCCAGTATGTATCCTGCTGTAAACAAACAGCAGCATAATCTCTTCTACATCTGGGCAGGCACCTCTCGATGAAGGCAGCAGCACGGTCAGTGGCTGCTAAGCAAGTAGGTGCTGTCTTCAGTATCTTGAGTGCTAACCTTCCCCTGAACTCAGAGAGGGCTGTACATTCATACCTGTTGGCAGAAGGTTTTGGTCTGTTAATACTCATTTATTTAGATTAAACTTCACATAATGACAATTTTCTTTGGCCATTACGGTGTTGTTGGGTTTTTTTCTTTAATAGGACAAGACAACATTTTTACAAAGAACTTGAAATCAATGGTTGATTAGTTAGCTATATTAGATATTGCAACTGTGTGTATTTATTTTAAAATGTGCCAGCAGCCACCAAGACTAACTTTCATTCAACTGCTTAACTGACAAGGCTCTCTGTTGAACTTGTATTTATAGTTCACTGCATTTATCTCTCCAAACAATGCACAGAATCCCATGTGACATTCCTTTTCCATTTACATGATAATACACAATTTAACTGTGTAATTCTTAATTCTTCTTTAGCATTTCTTTGTAACTCGATTTCAGCAGCTCTGTCACATTCACCTAGTGAAAATACATTTAAATAATAAACTGCTGGCATAAATTTTAAGCCACTGCAAAGAGCAAACTGCTGTGCCACAAACATCTAAAGTTTAATTTCTGTTTAAGGATTTCTGTAAGTATGGCACAACTGTGTTTTTGATGGCTAACGGGACATAAATCTCCGTTGCAACGTCATTAGAGCCAGAGCCCCGATAATTACAGCTTTTGAGAAGAAATGTGGTTTTCTATTTGATGAATGCTAACTACCTCAAGTTATATATAGGTTATGTGTTCAAAAATGGCATAGTTGTAGGTCGCTGTGAAAGTAGAGATGCTGTGCTAGAGAAGCTGTGCCCTACTGGGAAATGCGTTTATTCAAAGAGGACAGAGAAAACTAGCTTGCGTGGATGATGATCGTTCACTTCGTTGCTGCATTTTATTTTTCTGGTGCAGATCATCTGCTTCTGTGCCAGAGAAAGCATTGAGTTACCGTCACATGAAGGAAAACTTACTTTCTTCTGTGTGATTTCTTTCCGGCAAACAGTGCTTTGAAAATTAGTGGTCTGGTACACTTTTTGCATGCCATTTTAGCTGTATATTCTGTCTGCTGTTTGACTATCTTCCTGCAGAATCAAGGGATGAAACTCTGTAAGTAGTATAATTTCAATGGCACTCGTCTAACTCTGATTTCTTCCAGTGGAGTTTCCTTTGAGTTACAGTAACTGGACAGGCAAGGAAGACCATCGCTTATTTGAGAACAAGAAGACTTTAGGACCTGGAAGTTGTGAGTAGAAGGTTGCTCTCCATAGCAGGGTCAGCCGGTTCTGGCTGTGCGTTGCCGGCAGCTCAGCAGCACTTTACCTGAGACTCAAGGAATTGGCTGTGCGACTTGGATCAGAATGGGGCTGTAGGGCTTTAGGCCTCACTCAGCAGAACACTTAAGTATGTGCTTGACTCCCCACCACTTTTCAGAGGCTTTCAGTGAGGTATGTGCTTACAGGTTGGCTGCACTGGTGCCTCGGTCAGATGTGAGCTGTTGCACAGATCTGAGAAGAGTCTTGAAAAGGTTGAGTGAGGTTGGCAGCATGTACCAGATGCGAGACAGGAGGTCTGGTTTTCGGCTATGTGCTTAACTGATAACACTAGCTTCAGAAAAAAAACAGGAAAAAAATATCTAGAGGATGTTGTAATTTGAATGCGTGTCATTCAGTCCCGTATTTCTGTATGTTTCCTTGATTAAATTCCAGATGCCTCCCCCAGATTTTTTCTTTCATTGGAATCTTAGGAGGCGTGTAGGGTAGGAGGTTGTTGCTACTCCCAGCTTGAGTTCATAGTCACTGGGATGTTACCTCCAAACACTAGTAGTGTGAAGGGAGGACTGAGTTCACGGTTTCTGAGAACTGCCTAAGGGATATCAAAATTGTGGTTGCAGTGACTACTGCACCCCCAGAGAGCATCAGACAGCGGAGCCTGGGTGAATTCAGTGGGTTTCCCACTTAGTGAAAAAAGCAAGGCATTTGCAGCACAAATCTCCTTTGCTTTTGTTTGCTTGCATCTGAAGTAATTTCCAATTTGAATTTATTTTCATTGTGGGTTTCCCTTTGAGAATTTCCCTCGCTGCCTGGGAAGCTCTTCCCAGGCACAGAGTCCCCTCTCCTCACACAAAAGCAGGTTCCCTGGGGATGGAGAGCTGACTGCCGGTGCCACACTTTGCTGCCTGACTGAGGCCATGTAAGCCCATTCAAAAATTTGGGAAATAACTTGGGGCCAGTAGAAGACAGTGAAAATATAGTTAGTTACACTTTGACTTACGGGGCATAGAGCACGCTCTTAACATCACCAGCATAGTTTTTGTGGTTTGCTTTGCCTTTGAAGTTTGGTGCATTTTTTAGAATGGCAATAACACTTAGAATTTTCTCACTGACTTTACTAGGTGGTCCAGGACTACCTTGGATATGGGATCATATTAAGACTTAATCCCATTTTGCATGTTACTCCTACTTTGCAACCGCAGCATAAAATTTAATTGCTCCTTCAGAGCTGTGCTCCCTGGATTGAATGCAGTGAAGCTCCCACGAGAACGGGCTGGGCTGCACAGTGAGCAGTGCCTGCCAGGCACCCACACAGCTCCTGCGACTCAATGACCTAGAAAACCTTTTACCTTGCCGTCTTGGGTGCTAATGTAGCTCTCTGCATTGAAGTGCACTCATCTGAGCAGAAGCTATTTCCCAACATGGTGACTTGCGTTCCTATAGAGTACTTTGTTGTGAATCAACTGCTGTTTTAATAAACATTCTCAGTCCCACCCTCAGAGACGGTTTCATCTAACTCAGTGTACTTTGTATATGGGGCAGGAACAAGGTGTTGTACCTGTAACATCTTAACCCCCTCTCATGCTGTGGCTTTCCATTGCCTGTTCCAGGCAGAGGCACAGGATGAGCTTATGGGAAAGAAGCACACACGCAGGCCGGCATGAATTGGGATCGCTGCTGTGTGCAGGTGCAAAAGGAGCTGTGCAGACAAAGGAAGGAGAGTAATCCCATCTGAAAGCAAGCCAGCACTGCACTCAAGGAAAAGAGCTCCAGCTGGATTATTTGAGGATGAACAACAGTAATAGGACAACAAAGAGGGTCTGACGCTGCAACTGGACTAGCTGTTTTTGAGTGATCCTGCTATTCAACCACTTCGTGTGGGGTTTGGGTTGCGGGTTTTTGTGTGTGTGGCAGTTGGACCATTTCTGCGAGGAAACAAACTGCAGGGAAGACTGACTGCAAAACACAGCTATGGCCAACACAGGGAAAATTGAGCAGACATCCTGAAGACTCAGACCCCTTCAGTTCATATCCCAGGGAGGGAAACACAGGTAGGGGGATTTCAGGTTGGATACAAACAGAATGCAAGCTGGGGAAGAATGAGTTACAGCATATTGTAATACAATTAATACAGGCAGATTTAAATTGCACCATTACATGTACTGCCAGGATATCATCACACTTGTCTATCCTCTGTCACCTGGGCCTTTTTAAGTGTCACACAGTGTCAAGCCAGCAGAAGGTGTTTTTGAAGGAGTAGTCAAAGATGTGAAAGTTCCAAAAAATAAATAGATTTTGAGACATTTACTTAAAAGTAGGAGAATTCCACCCCAGCTATGTCTGCAGCAATGGGACACGTTCAATGAATTTATGCGTGCCACCTTGTGGGGTATAGAAAGACACAGGAATGGAGGGGAAAGCACTCCAGAAGAGGACGGAGAAACAGTTGAACCCTTGCATATGCTGGGGATGACAAATGGCAAATGTCCTTTGAGGAAATTGTACAGGTGCAGAGGCAGCGTGTCCCCCACAGCCCCTTTCTCCACCTTCTGTGACAGGTTTCCTCCAACAGCCCCTGAAATGGGTCTTTTATAGGCAGCCTGTGTCACAGAACAATGAGAAAAATATGTGTACCAGGAGGACTTTGCACTCGAGTATAGGGGGCCTGCCCTTCCTCTGTGTAGACCACTGACAATTTGTGATCTTGAAAGCACAGGCTCATTTTCAAAACCTGTCATTAAATGTTTTTGTTGTCCAATGGATTTCAGCCTGCGTAAAATCATGTATTTTCAATAATTTTTGCTGCCCTCATTCAGTATTATTCAATATTATTCAACCCATTCAATATTATTTACCAAAACTCATGAAATGTTGAAAATGTTTTAACTTTCACTGTTCTGAGTTGTGAGCAGTTCATTAAAAAGCTCCCTATTGGTGCTATAAAATCTTTGTATATGATTTAATATCCAAGCATCTAACAGCCCAGGGTTTCCCAGACTATTTGGGCTAGGGGATGCTGTCAGCCTTGAGGCATCCTCAGAGCTTACTCCTGCAGCTATGCGGTGAGGTTTTGGGCGAGGAGTCAGGCTGGGAGGGTCCCCTTGCTGCTGCCACTCGCTGCTCCTCATGTTCCCCAAAAGCACATGCAGGAGTAAAAATTACTGTTTGTCTGTATGAACTGAGTTGAAGTTGACTTTCCTCTTTTAAATGAAATGTAGCTGAAGGGCTTTTTTCCCACAGGTATCTCACAGAAAGCAAAAGGCAGCTGTTAGTGTCCGTGCATGTTCCCAACACGCACACAACAACTATCCCTCCTTTAACGCCCTCTTCTGCCAAAAGCCTTCTACCCTCATGGCTGGGATCTTAAAAACTGCCTTGCAGTGAGGACAGACAGGCATTTACCTCAAGAGATACTAGCACACTAATGCAACCCGGTAATGAGGTAAGACATGAACAGGTTTTATATCAGTATCTCTAACCCCAGCACAAAAGAAGAGGGGTGTATTTCTGCGTATCATATGTTTCAGTCAGAGGAGTCATCATTTTTTAATGCACCTGTCTTGCCAGTTTCCTTTTTGTATCCTGCTGTGGGGGAAAGGGCATTAATAAACCATGGTTTAAAGCTGCTGTTGTGAATTTTTTTTTATCCATACATGCTTTCTCATAGATGAGTTAGGAGTCTGCTCACAGTATTCATTTGTTTAAGTGATTGCAGTTAGTCAACTTGCTTTAGTTTAGCTGGGTCACCTTCATCATCCCCAAAGTTTTCGATGCCCTTTAGTATGTTCAAGCTAAGGAAAAGTAATCACTTCCTTTGTTTTGTTAAAAACATACAGGATTTGCTCATCTGACAAAGAGTTATTTTTTATTTTTTAACAGTGCAGTGCAAAATGAGGTGGCATACATTATGGATGAACCTGGATGCAAGGGTCTGGAGGATATTAATGGTATTATTTCCTTTCACACCAGCTACCCAGCAAGGCAACTGCTCAGTGTAGATATTCGTGGTTTGATAGCCACCTGAGACCAAAACCAGGCCCTCTCTTTGCAATTTGTTAAATGCAAGTAACAGGCTAAATCATTTTCTGATTTACAGCCTTGCAGGGGTAAGAACATGAATTTGCCTGCAATTTGGATGCAAAAGCTGGCAATGAGTATATCCACCATGAGTATTATTTAAGATACAGCTTCATCCCATTTTTAGAAATGACAAGGGGGAGTGACAGTGGTGCTTCTTGCTCCCCTCTTTGCTGACCAAGCCAGCAGACTGCCAGGAGCCCAGCTAACCAGAGCCTGCTGTGAGAGTCAGGATGACAGGAGATTTTATGACCTCCTCTATCAAGAAATGTTTCAGGCTGTGCCAAAAATGAGGCAGTCATCTTCTGGCTCATAAAAACAATTACCTGTGTAGAAATTTAACAAAAGTAGTAGCAAAGAAGAAGAAAAATAAACGTTCAAACTGGGAATGTCACACTGAGTCCAGCTATATTACTTTCAAGGCTCATTAGAGTGGTTAGTAGATAGCATTGAGTCATTCCCTTCCCAAAAACACGTCACAGGGCAGAGGGGGATGGAAATAGCTTGGGAACCAGCACAACACCTTATGTGGGATGCTGTCCAGTGTTAGACTCTGAAGCTTCAGAAATTGCAAATGACAGAGCCCAGTGCAGTCATTTATCCCTCCTTTCAAGCCATCGAAGAGGAACTGCTAACCAGGCTCTTCAGGTGCCTGTCAGCTGTAGAACAAAGGACCACAACTGATGACTGACAGTTCTCTTACCAGTTTGTCATTTATTATGGAGCTGATGAAATGTCTGACTTTCTGAAGATGAGTGGTTGGAGCTGATACAGATTGGTTAAACGGATGGTCCTGGGTTAAGTCTCCTGTTTTTCTTTAAGAAGAAAACCAAACCATTTCGCTTCTTTATGTTTCTATTAGTGCTTCAGATGATTAAAACTAAATTAGAAATGTAATTTACTTATCAGTGAATAGTCTAGATGATAGTTATTTTATTTGTATTTTGCTCCTCCTAGTCAAGGCACATAAATGAGGTACTTTTTGTCAATAGTGAGTCTCCAGGCAGTTTCATTTTCTAGACCTCTCCTACACAATCAGGACACTGCAGTAACTGTACTTTAGACTCTACAATTGATATTCCTTGAAACTAAGCCCATGAAAATAATTAAAATTATTTCTTCATATATTTTGTAAAAAAGAATATTTAGGATTTTTGTTTTGTGAATGTTAACAAATCAGGCTACAATTTTTTCTCTTTCAGACTGTCAGATTTAGCTCCTTTATGCTGAAAGGAGAGCAGACAACTGCTTCATGTGGCAACATCTATTTCCTATAAAACATCACAGCAATCCCATCTGTCTTAACAGTGCTTTTGGTGACATCAGGAAAGCAGTCTCTGATCAAAGAAGCATAGGACAGGTAGGTTGCATACAGGAGTATGGATCAAAGGCGTGATTGCTTCATGGGCGATGTACTGATGCTTTGTGAAGGTATGGGCAGTTTGGGTTAGATCACAAGTGCATATGTAGTGTCAGCAATTGATATGAATTGGGACACTGGTGAGTGCAAGTGGTAGAGAGGCTTTGTTTGGCCCTGGGAGAAGAAAACCCTCAAGATCAGCTCCAGCGCAACTCTCTCCCTTCCTCTTCCTTCGCCTCCCACCCCCTTTGGTTGAAAATAGATCTTTAAGCCATGGAGCAACCCAAAGCCCTTTCAGACAGGATCAAAACAGGTGGCCCAGGAAGCTACAAGATCTGTGCTAACCCCACTGATGTAACTGTAATCCGACATCGGCAGAGTGGCAGCTGGTGCAGGGGATGGAGCTGGGCTCCTCCAGGAACAGTCACCCTGTCTGCCATGAGCACTGTACCATGGCTCTGCGCTCCAGCTGGCCCCAGGCACAGCCAGCCCCACGGTTGTGGGGTCTTGTATGCCATGTCTCTGGCTGTGCCTGGGGCCAGGAGCAAGGACAGGCACACCTCTCATCCGACACAAGTGGGAAACCTGACCCATGATTTCTAGCAGGTACTGAGTGTCAAAAAAATTTTTGTTTCTGTATATTTGCTAACAAAAGGTATTGCCTTGCTCCAGACTTGGTGCTCCTCCCTGCTAGGATCATCCTCAGCACTTCAGCAGCTAAAGCTGTTCTTGAGACGCAGGGTGCAACCTTGGAGCTGGGGAGCAAAACCAGAAGGATCCATCAGGAAGCAGGGAAAGGCATCCTGCAAGGTGAGACTGCAGCTGTGTGCCGCTTGGCTGAGGTTCACAGTCCCTGCTAGTGGAAAAGCCGGGACAGGGGCACTGCCAAAACATGGCGGTGGGATGGCTGCTTCCACAAGATACTCAGCAGAGTCCGGCCAGCAGGAAGGAACATGCTCCAGCGAACTTGTCTGTTCTGATGGCACTTAAAATGCTTAAATCCTTATTCATGACACAGTGGCGCATTGGAGTGCCTTGCCACAGGCTACGAGGTAAAAAGCAAATGCCACATCTGAAAAGGGAACTTGAGCATATTGACTCCTTGCCCTGTTCAAACCACTCAACTCCTTTTCTTTACCATCTAGATAATTTTTTCTCCTGTCCACACTTTGCTGCAAGTTCTCAGACATCACTGGTATTCGCGCATGCTGGTACACCTTATGCCATTTACAGTCAAGTATGCCTGCCCTGTGGGGCATGCTACCTCTTCTTTGCTAGTCTGGGCTAGGAGGACCTACACATACTTACACATAGTGCCCAAGAAACACCAGCTAGGATGGTAAGGAACATATGACATGCTATTTTATGATGAAATGCAAATAAGTGTTTTCTTCATTGTAATTTTTCAATCTGCTGTCAATGATCTCCATCAGTTTCTTTCAATTCCAGCAACTATAGCTATGTTCACAGTTGTCAAGAGAATTTCTTCTCAGAAAGAAAAGTGTACGCACTGAACAACTTTAAGAAATATCCTGCCTGATATGAATTACTCACAAAGCTTGTTAACATTTCAGTTCTCAGTTTGCATAATAGCTGAAAAATACAGGTGTGCCAGATGGAGCCTTTTGTGCATTAGAAATGGCAGAGTTTTGACTTCTAATATTTCAGATGTGTGTACATCTTCCTGAAATTGTTGGGAAAGGGCAAATATAAGAAAAGCATTTACAGCATCTCTGTACAACTGCCAAGGAGCTGAGATAGAGCATGGGTAGATAATAAATAATTATATTCATGCTTAATGATAATGACATGAACCATTCAGAGATAGAAGTGCAATAAATGCTGTGGTAATATTAACGATGTCACACTAGTGCTTTGAACTTTTGCAGAACATTTCATGATGGATTCAAAGCACTTTACAAAGATGAGTTAGGCATCTTGTGCTCTTGTCGCGAGTCTCTTATTGCCCTCATGTTACAGAGAGGAAAACAGGAAAGGGCATGTTGCATGGCGCTGGTAGAGCCAGAGCTTCTAACTTAGCAGGAACGCAAGGCCAGTGATGGGTAAGCTCTAGCAAATACTGTGTTGAAGGTGGAGGAGAGCTAAGGCGAACCTCACACTGAAGCCGCCAAGACTTGGGCACAGGTTTTCTTCTGCTAAGCATGCTGTGCAGGCAGCACTGCACTCTTGCTTCAGAGATGCTCTTGATGCTGCGGGCTGGCAGGAGCCTTCACCATCTGCCGTGGGCAGGAGGGGCCCTTTTTCGTGGCCCCTCAGGGGGCCCGCTTCCCCCAGCTGGCAGCTGGCATCTCAGGCTACCCACGCTGCCTCCAGGAGATGGCAGAAAGCTTGCGCCTGCTCCTTGCTTTCCCTGGTACCTCTGCCTGGTGCCGTGTTCCTGCCCCTGCAGGAGCAGCACAGCCATGTTGCAGAGCTCACCTTGTTTTCCAACAATGCCAGGCAGGCTTCAGAGTAAGGAAAAGGTAATACAGTCCTGGAATTATAGTTACAAGCCTCAGGGTCATAATTGCAAGTAAAAGAAAGCTGTGACATGGTTATAGCCCGTATTTAATGTGACATCTTTGTAGGTCTCATATTTCTCCCAGAGTCTTCGTGTGACATGTCCCTCGAAGGGCAGCAATGTGGATTTAATGGAATAACCTGACTGCAAGCAGTATCCAGATAAATTACTTCTCTTTTTCCCCATATTTTCACTAGATCTTTTTGTTCTTAATGAGCACAAACATGACACCAGTAGCTCACATGCCTACACCTGTTGTCTTCTGGGATCCCCATCCTGGAGAGATGGTCTAATACACAACCTTAAAGCATGCTGAAAATCTGTAAGGTTTTACCCAACAGTGCTGTATTAACTGTACAAATTTTCTGTTGAGACCATGGTCTTTGTGCCTTCCTGCCTTTGCTAGCAATCAGCTAGAGCATCTTTGGATACACTATTAACAAGACACCAGGAAGAAGCTTTGTGCTGGTGAAGCCTTTTGGGCCAAGCTCCTGCTCCTTAGGTACCATTGACTCAGGAGTGTCAGGCTTGCAAAGTGCAGGTGTGGGTTTTCATGGTGGTTACCCTGATGTGATGCATTGACCCCTTCAGGGTTCTCTCCTGACTTGCTTGTAGCAAGCGGCACCAGCTACCACCCACTGTCTGGCCTGACCCCTCTCTTGGGTTCCCTTGCTTTAGCAGGAGTACACGCTAAAGGCTCACGGCATGCCTGGTTCAACGCCGTTCCTGGAAGAGCAGAGCTTTAAAATTGAAATTTGAAACTGCTTGGTTGGAGGAGTCAGTGCAGCACTATATATTAGCATAGGTATGCGCGCTTACTGGGGGCACAGTAAATGACTTAGAAAGATTTGGGATTTCAGTGCTGTTTTTTCATGTGGATAGACACACAACCAGGAAATGATTTTTCCACTGTCTTGCTGTTGGTGTAGGAATTTGCACTTTTAAAAGTGTGGATCATAATTATTGTAAGATTAAACCATACAAGAAATGTACAGTTTTATGCATTTTACTCTGTGGCTGTGTAAATAAAACCCTAGGGACACAGCAGAAGAAAATCAGGCCATTTTATGCTGTTGACTACCTAATTTAATTACTGTTCAACCCAACTTCAGAATGACTGGGTTTGAAAAACAGAAAAGTAATATACTCGTATTAATACAGAAAAGTAATGAACTTAAATCATTAGATGTAGGTGAGGCTTCTGTAGATCATCAGATATCAAATGCAATGTAATCCCAAATGCCACCTAGTATTAGCAACACTTCCAGGGTTCAGGAACACAGGAAGGACTTTCTTTTGATTTAAACCACTCCAGCTAGCTTTCTGCCAGTAGAAGTCAGATCAGAATCAGGTTTAGAATGCGATTAGTCCAAAATGTAAACGTTTGATCTTTCTTGGTGGTTTTGTTGTGTTGGGTTGGTTTTTGTTTTTGTTTTTGTTTTTTTTTTTGAGGGGTGTCTTTTTTCTATTATTACTTTTTGAGAATTACTTGTTTGCGTGTTTGTCTGTTGAGCGTTGATGATGGCTCTGTTGATTTGCATTAGACTGCGAGTAGTGTCAGCTGTAATATGTCTGGCATTCATATGCTCCTCACCGAGCCTCAAATTTTGCTCTATCAACACTTTTCTTAAGTGCATTGCTTTAAGGTTTCTGTATGACAGGTTTGCACCTGGAGGCAGAGCCTGTTCCCTTCCCCCCTGCTTCCCTGAAACCCCAAGCCTTTTCACATCAAGTATTTAATTTTCCTTTGTTCAGAATAAAATGATATGTAAAGTATGTGTTGCCATGGATGCAAAACTGAGAGCCTGTTGATCCTCCCCTTATCCAGGTAGATTTCAAGCAGGATATTTAACATCAGAGGGCACTACGACATGGATGGCAAGACAGAGACAGATTGGGGCAGGGAGAAACAACTTTAAAATTGAAGTTCCCATAGCTTGAAAGTGTCTTTTTGAAGTAAAGCAAATCTAGTACCCCCTGGGGGATTGCTGGACTTGTTCTCCATGTGCTCGGCAGCATTCCTCTTTCAGCACTCCATTTTCTCCCTTCCCTTCTCCATGTGCCCCCCACCATGCAAATGGCACAGATCATTCCTATTTCCCACCCAAGCCCACTCAGATTTGAGCTGTGGCCTGGGTAAGTAATTTTTTGTGTATGCTGCAGATTAAGGAGCAATGGCATTTTAAATACCATGGGAGAGTGGTGTGAAGATGAATGGCTGAGAGTGCTGCAAGAGGATACCCGACTGCTGAATGACACAGCAGGGTCAAGCTACTCATCCATCGAGGGCAAGCAGGTAGGGAGTGGGGAACACACAGCCGCTCACGGCTCAGGGACTTCTGGAGATGACACCTCTGCCTCTGTGTGTTCCTCTTGCAGCAGACGAGGCTGTGCACCTGGTTTTCATGAACAGCACGCGGGGTAGTGTCGAGCCACGGGCGAGAGGCAATCATCTTACTAGAGCGCTATGATGCCAGAGAGGGGTGCAGAGGGTGTGTAGTATAAATAAATACATCTCAAAAGTGTTTTACAGTGTTTGCCTAACTTAATTTCAATGTTATTTTTTATACCTATTGTATCTGCCATGGCTTCATATCCTTTCCTTTCAGCAGCAGCATACTTGTATCAGAATATCAATTTGCCATTGTAATTACATTGGACTGTGGTCTCCACAGAACTCCACTAAAATTATTTCATTTAATTTTGTCTAAAGAGGGCATTGCCTCCACAGACTTGCACCAAAATTCCCTCATTTTGCTTCAGATTATCTTTTCCCAAAGGATTGCATTATTACGGCCTGCACTTGCTCCTCGCTGCTGAAAGCACACACTTTAATCCAGCTTGGGACATGAGTTAAATACCTTTTTAAGGTTTTTTATATTTTTTTGTGGGGTGAGCTCTGCATACTTGAGGGCAGGGCACCACCAGAGACCTGCTCAGTGGTGCCTGCTGTGCAGTGGAGGGGGACAGAGGAGCCTGCAACTGAGTGAGCACAAAGCTGAAATTAGCTTCTTGCTCAGGCAGCTCGACGTCTCTTACTGGGGCAGGGGAAAGGTGATGGCATCTGCAGAAGCAGTGGGGACCATTGCTTCCCTTGTTTCCAACAATCACCCCGTTGTAGGGCCCTCACTCCTTTGTCATTCGTAACAGCTACCGCAGCAGAAAGGCTGAAATGGGCTTTAATAAAGCTATTGTATTTGATCACTGGCTAAGGAAACAATAATTTAGCATAATAGGAAAAGATCATTAATGTTCAATGAACCTAATACTCTGCTCCAGTTTTTGCTGCCCTAGAGAGATGGAGTAAACTCTTCTTCCTTAATTGAAGACTAAATAGAGTACATTTCATTTTTCATTTCCAGCACTTTTTCCAATAGGCTTGTGATGTTTGCTAATGCGTGCTGAAAGGGGTGGACTGCCTGGCAGCAGGGGAAAAATTGGGTGGGAGGGTTTAGAGCACATAAAAACTTGCTTGCTCTTCATCAGCTGGCTCTCTAGGGCCTTTGACTTCTTTCTTGACAAGCCTCATTTCAAAAGCCCTCAAGGACAGCGCCAAGGAAATGCAGTGGTCTGTTATATTACAAAATAGAGAGAAGCAGAGAACAATGCTCACGTCCCCTCTCTCACAGCCATCCCTCCACGAGGCACCTATGGCAGGGAGCTGCACTGCTGATTTCTCTATCAAGGAGTTGCCTGGGGCACAGAAGGGTTTTCTGAGCTGCCAGGTGAATGTTTTTCCTTCTGCCAGGGTCAGATGTAAGGGCTAAAATTGATGTCTGGATGGCATTTTGACTGCAACTGCAATTTTGTGTGAAAGCAAGTTGATAAATGCTCGCAGGCGCAAGGTTTGCACCGCTGCAGCTCTGGATTCAAATGCCATGGGCCGCTCCTGTGAAAGTGCAGCCGGTGTACTTTGCACTGGAGGAAGCTCGGGGCCGCATCTGTCTCCACGGATTGCTTCCAACACTTGAGTGCCATTGTTTGCAGTCACCTGTGCTCACCTCCCCTACCAAAGCCATGACACAGTGTTCCCCTCGTGTGGGTGGGAAGGTGCCTCTGTGTCCTTGTTAGTGTTTTTGGACGTGAGGTTGTATGTCAGGTTGTGAGGTTGGCTCTGGCTGCCACAGCTGGTGTGGGAGAGAGCTCTGGGCACATTCATCTCTGCAAGACAAGGAGGTGAAAAACATGGCAGCCCCAGGCACTGCTGTTTCAGCTCTGCCCAAGGAGCCACTGGCTCGCTCGCTTCCTGCTTGCCTGCTGCTGCAAGCCTAAGCGCTGGGCTGGCTGGGTCTGATCGAATCAAATACCCGAGCACAGCCGTAATGAAAAAAAGCATTTCCACAGGAAAGCTGGGACACAGCTAACAGCACCACGTTAGCCTCCCTTTCGTGCCCTGCTGGTGACCATTTTTCTCTGAGAGTTTTCCTTGGTGGGTTTTGCCATCAGAGAAGGCACTGTCCTCTTCCCCTGCTGTGCAAGAGCAAAACTAGAGGACACGACGGCCAGGGATAAGGAATTAGAAGCAAACGGGTAGCGGTGCTGCAGCGGGAACTCAACAATAAAAGATTTACAGTGCATATGGCTACACTGCCTAATGTTCGCGTCAGACATCACTGATAACAACCATGTCAATTGGTAGTGATAATTAACAACAAGATTAAGGATAATCGCTTGTTCTGCAGCAACAGCGAGTCCCTGGTGATGCAGAGTGGATTCCCTGCCACTGAAGAAACTCGGTGTGTGGGTGTGCGTGCATCGCAGAACATCGCGTGTTTAGGCCACCAAAGGGCACGTTTTGGGGGGGGTGTTGGGCTCTGCCGGGCCGCGGCCGCGCACCGGTCGTGCGGCAGCTCCTCCTGCCGACCCCACGCGGGCGGCATCGCCGCTTTAAGGCGCCGGAGGCCCCGCTCGGGGGAGCCGAGCCGAGCCGAGCCGAGCCGAGCCGAGCCGAGCCGAGCCGAGCCGAGCCGAGCCGCCCGCGCTCCCGCAGCGGCCACGACGCCGGCAGGGCAGCGCCGTGCCGGGAGTGCACGGTGGCGCCCGGTGGCCCGTGGCGACGAGCGAGCCGAAGCTCACTGCGCTGCCCGAGAGGAGTCGTCGGGCGGGGGAGCCCACGGCGGTCCGGCCGCCGGGCTGAGCCCCGTCCCGGCAGCGGTGCCGCGCTGGCGGTAACTGTAGTGAGGAAACCCCGAGCGACCAACCCCCTGCTGCCCGAACGGCCGGGAAACGACCAGCGGTCACGCAGAACCGCTCGCTCCTTAGCAGGCACAGGGGAAACTGCCGGGACACGCTTGGACCAACCCTCGGGAGCCGTCAGGGCGTGACTTCGCTGTCTGTTAAAGCCGAGGGGCGCTTGCTCTGGTGTATATGGCGCGGAGGTGCCGTGGGGGAAAAGGCCAGTTGGAGACAACATGTAGACGAGGTCAAGTGTGGTCCAAGGCAGAGCATCGGCATGTGAGGGAGGGGAAGCTGCCAGCAATCCTGGGCAACGGGTGCTTTCCAAGAGGGAAACGACTGGGAACTCCAGGCGTAAGTTATAATTGTGCCTGTGGCTCTCGATAATCATTGCGGTGCTGGATTTGACATCTGCCCCCCAGGCGGCCTCTTCTGAACACCTCTCCCCTCTCCCTCCAGCCTCCTGAGGGCGCAGTCCTCTTGCCCTGTCAGGTGGGAGCTTCAGCTTCAGCTCAAGGAACTTGCTGGTGCAAGGTGCCCTCATAACCCCGGTGAGCCTCATTGTATGTCTCCCAAGAAGTTGCCTAATGGCTGATTTCCTGAGAGTCCAATAAAAGTGCTACTCTGTAGCAGTGGGAGGCTTTTGAATCCTAGTGTTAATTTTGTAACTACTAAAATAGACGTGGGGGGCGGTAGGGAGAAGGAGGTACTCAGCTGAAGCTCCAGGGCTTGGGAGTTCCTTACTCACTTGACCATGACATTGTTCATTAACAAACAAAACAACCAGTGGAAGAAGCAAGCATTTCCTGTGTTCTCCAGTGTTTCTTCTTTGCTGAATGCTTTGGGAAGCTCCTCCTCAACCCCTATGCTATGTTAGGAGGGGAATGGACTGGTTCAGGGGGGGTTGTTAGCAAAATATCAGTCTTCTAGCCTCCAAGTTGCTTCCAGTCATGATGGAAGGCTGTAGAAGCTACGGTAGTGCATGCAGCACAAGTGTTGTCTCAGCGGGCAGCATTAGCAAAAAGGCTACCAGTGAGGGGTTTTTTTTCCAACTGCTAGATTAAAGTATGGTGAGAAAAAATTACATACTTTTATGACTTAGCATATTTTGTATGTAAAGTTGGGATTTCAGTCTCCAGAGTTTATAAAAACAGCTCCTGTTTTGTGCCTGGGGTCCACTGTGACTTCAGTGGAAATTAGGCATATTAAAGTTTCTGAGAAATGAGAAGGGGAATGGAAGAAATGTAACTTGAAACCTTCTTCTAGGGAGTAGCCTGTGGTCTTTCTTTAATGCCTCAGGTTCTGCCTAAAGATCATGACTTCCCATTTTTCTAAAGGAAGTGTCATACCACAGACCTGCTCACACAGGTTGCTAGATAGCTGTGGGTGTTCCTGTTTGTCCATGTCTGTCTTCAGACATTAAGCAAACCAAGAAATCCAGAAAATCAGGAAGAAACATGGCTAGCTGAGTTTAGTTTGGTCTCAAGCATCCCTGCTTTTGGAGGAGACAAGAATCCCTTCTTATATTTTGTGCTTTGGTTCAAGCTGCTACTAAAAGAAAGTACAGGTGCTTGAGCCCTTGAGACCTTAAGGTCTTCCCTGGAGTCTGGTTTGGAGCAAAGTAGTCTCTGGCTGGCTTGGTGTTGCAGTGAGATTACTGACAGTCCTTTCTGTCACTGTGTGACTCCCCTGCTCCCCACAAGTTGTGCAGAATCTGCCTTGGTCGATGCTGACTCTTAATTTATACCATAATGGACACAGGTTAAATTAATTGAATGTTACTGATTTATATTTACCCAAATCTAATCACGATGCTCCCATTTCCATTACTGACAAAATAAATAATTGCTAGCTAAAGCTTTAATTTCCTTGGAGTACTATTTTTCTTGAAATGATCTAGCAAGTTTGTATTCATCATGTGTCCTGCTGACACCCGCCCAGCCATTTGGTACCTCGCTGCACCATCTGTGTGAGGTGGGCCTTGGCTGTGGACACTCACACAGGTAAAACGGTTATGAGTTAGAAGTGCTTTGCAGGAGAGCATCCATGTCTATGTGTTGGTAGGATTCCTGCTGCATGGAGGGAGCTTGGCTCAGGTGGAGGCTGAATAAGATGGATTAGTATTTGTGCGCACTTCAAATTGTTGGTTTTGTCCAGACTGGAAAGGCTTTAATGGCTAGACTTTTTTAGCACTAGGATAGGTCACAGTGACTGTAATGTCTGTGTACAAGCCTAAAGGACTCACATCCCATTCCTGCAAAGAAGCCCCCCTGTGTCTTGGCATTGTGCCCACTTATTAGTTTATTAATGCTTCCTTAAGAGAGAACAGTAATGCAAACCAGTTGGGATGGTAGTCTCATCCGGCAGAAAAGCCATATAGCAAGGGAAACCAAAAGTGCAGAAAACGCCCCATGCTGATCAGTGGTCAGAGCTGCAGAGCTGCTGAAGCGGAGCCTGGTCACAGCTGAAGCTGGAGTCAGGTGGAACTTGTACATAAATCTCTCTGATTTTGTGTTCAGTGTCTGCAGTGCCCCTTGAGAGAGAAAGAAATGTTCTTGTTTTCTGCCTCTATCGCTCACTTTAGGGGGATATTAATGGACTAATGGGATGCTTCTTGGCTCGTTTAAGTCGTTCTGCCTTCTGTCTTGAGTATTACTAGTCCCTTAGGACACTTGACACCGATGCTGCTTGGAAAAAAAAGTATCTATTTGGAAGCAATCCTGCTAGGGCGCCATATGTTACAAGTTTACGGTTTCCTTGTTTGGCAAGTTGGGGCACCTGTGTGAAAACATTGCTGCTGTTGATTTTTATCTCTTGCTGCTGTTCATGCTCGTTATGTCGCAAGCTGATTGCTCAAGAGGTAATTGTGCTGTCCAAAGTGGAGTACCTCGGAAGTCTAGTGATTGGCACTCCATAAGCATCACGAGACCTAGAGCGAGAAACGAGAGTGAGCAGCAGGGAAAATGAATTCATTTCCAGGCACCAGAAACCAAATACAAGTGAACTACGATTTGGTTCTGTTTTGTGATGGTCTGGTAAATGGAGTTTAGAGGGGGTCTTCAGCAGTGGGATGAGTACCGTGAAGTGAAAAATTCTTGAGGTAGCGGTGGTATGGCATGGCAGCATTCACCTGCATCAGAAGGGATGCTGTTAGGGTCAGTCAAGGTGCATCCAAAAAAACCACGTTGTTGCTACTGTTGTTGGAAGCCATCAGTGCCCTTGGGAGGTGATCTCCTTTCCCACCTCCCCTTGTCTCCAGTCAGTGTAGCCTGGTCTTTGCCCCACGCTCACTTTAGAAGGCTTCTGCACCAGAGTTGACCACCCTTGTCAGTGCCGTGAAATGTCCCTGGCCTAGAACATTGGCACCATGGCTAGGTAGGATACCTACACCACTTCTGTGTTTCCAGTTGGGAGTGGAGGTCAGAGCCAAAGTGCCCAATACCAGATGGTGCCAGTTTGGTGCAGCTGTTTCTTGTCCCTGCTGGGCTGTGGTGGAGGGATGGCACCAGGACAAAGCAAAAATAGCAGCAACTTGATGTCAAAATCCAGTAGTTTCACTAGCATGTGGGGTGGGTGGCTGGACAGAAACATAAAGAGGACCTCCTGCATTCTTCCCACTCTTAAGGATATGGACAAGAGGGAGTTTGTCAAGAGTGGTGTCTGTGAGGGGCTAGACCTGGGAAAGAGCCTTAGCCTAAGCATCTCATCTCCCAGCTTTGGAGTCATCGGGCAACTACTGTAATATGAAATACTCCTCTGAGTTAAGGCCTAGGCTTCCCCTGATATGTGTGAGAACAGTTACTGCCTGAGAAGGTGATTTAGGAAAGCCAGAATGGGGATCCACGGTGTTGACAGATAGAAATGTCTTCCATGCCAAGGAGAACACCTGTTTCAGCTTGGGATATACAGCAGCGAATCTTCTCATTTTTCTGTATTCTGACTGATGCCTAATTATTTATGCAGAGAGGAGGAGATACTGAGATATTGAATCCTGCCCCAGGAAGGTCAGCAGACCAAGAGTCGGAGCACATCTCTTGAGACCTGGCTTCAGGTCTATCAAGAAGACAGCATCACTGAGCCTGATCTTTGTTAGAAGGATGCTGGCTATGCAAGACAAGGGGATCATGAGAGCATTGCTTCATTTTGTTTTACATGTGGCCTGCCTGTGGCAAAAGCAGAAGGATTGTTTAGTGGATGAATTAGATAGGAAACTGTGCAAGGCTGCTGCCCGGCTGTTCAGTCTTTGAGACCTAGGTGGTCTCCACACACTCCACACTAGAGGGGGGAAAAAGAATATCTACAATATTTTGTTGTCAGACACTCAGGTGTCTTTAGGATTAGGTGGGAGGTTGAAGATCAACATTTTGGGTGTCAGGCATTTGAGTCAAGGGTTAGTTATCTAAGCCTCCCTCTAGCAAAGTGTCAGTACATTTTTTGGATTCTTTTCTGTTAAATGCTGTAGATAAAATCAAAAAATGTTGCTGGAAAAAGTCTCCATTAGTCTCTGTCTCCACTCTTTCATTTGTCAACAAGCTGTTGCCTCTCAAATAAGAGCAACATTTTTTTTGCAGGGAGTAGTTGAAGCAAAGAAAACAAATATTTCAGGTATTCCTTAAGTGCCTCACAATTCACTTTTTCTCTCCTGAAGCATGCATCCTTGATTGTTTCCTTAATTAGTATTTTTAAAATCTCTCTCTATTCCCATTTATAAATAAATCAAAATAGAATCAGAGTATTAATTTATCAGGCACTCAGTGTGCGTTCTAGAGAGCAAATTTAACACCTGTACATGTAAGGACTGCGTGCCCCCCACAAGCTCCTGAGCCTCTGACTTTGGTGACGGCTGTGGAGTGCCCAGTAACATCTCTCACAGCCTGACTTCATTAACAAGGATGCAAAAAAGCTATGAGAAAAATGAATTGCCTGTGCAATTTCATTTAATTTGCATTCTAGCAGGTTTCCCAGTTCACCTGGCAGCTATTCTTTCTTCCTCCTCTCCCTCCACCCCCCTCACCTCCCCAATTCATGAATTCATGCTTGCTTTCTTTTTTTTTTTTTCATTCTTTCTATTGACTGAACAAAAGCAGCCCCACAAGGGCAGGCTAATGTATTCATAGTTTTGCTACAACTTGGCTGATAGAATAAGCTGAAAAATTGCTGCCTCCCATTGTTTACTGAGAATCTTTGTTGTGCTTTGTGTAGTTGAAATAAGTGCTGTCTAGTGCCCTCTGCTCACCACCCTTACCAAACAGAGCCTCTTGTGCTGAACCTGCTCAGGCTGGAGATGGTGGAAAGGCTAAAGTTTAAGTTCACAGACCCAAAAGTAAGTTACAGAAGTGATTGCTTGTGTGAGCATTTGCTTGCGTGAGCATTTGCTTGCTTGTGCTTGCCTTTTATTCTCCTTGATCTAAGCGCAGTGTATTGTTAATGCCTATCTGAACATTGCATTAAGTTCTAATTAAGCCTGCCAATCAAAAAAACCCAGAAAGCAGGCTTCTAATGTGCCTGGTAGTAAGTCATATTTTCCCCCTCAATTTTCTGACTACAAACATGTAACTGGTAAGTGTGGGTTTGTTGTTTTCTTTGTTTTTTTTGTTTTGCTCCGAACTGCAGACAAGTGTTTACTGAACTTGTACCACAGTGTTTACCTTAAGGGCTAGCTTTAATTTTAAAATGTCTTTGGGAAAGCATCACATGAAAGGTCCAGACTTTGGCAGGCTGTAGCTAAGGTCATACTGGAGCATCACAGACAGATCAAAGTTGTTCTCAGCTTTTCAAGCAATGTCAGAAAGCACACTAGAAGTAACACAATCAGGAGGAGTGAATATGACAAAGCTGCCTGGAAGGTCTTTCTGGAAATAGGAGAGAAGGTGCAACATCCAGAGTACTGGATCCTCTATCTGACATTGGAGCAAGAGCTACTGATGGTTACAGCTAACGTAAATCCTAATTTGCTAAGCAAAATCCAAAAATTAAAGTATCAAGTCCTGGCATTGGGAGTGAGGAAGCTAGAGGGCAAAGCCACAGTCTAGTATTATCATTTTATAAACAACCATAAAAGAAGAGAGGTGGCTTCTAATCCACAGCATATTTGTGAAATAAAGCGTATTGGTAGGATTGAGACTACAGTGTTTTGTACAAGAAGCTTTTCATGTCTGTAAGGAAAAACAAATTGGGATCACACATTACAAAAAAGTTCCGAACCTCAAAGTCAGTAATAATCTTCCTTTCAGGAAGACACCAGAAGTTTAGCTGCCTTATTTTGATATAAATCAACTGGGATAAAATAATATTTTGATGTAAATTGAACAGGATAAAATGCTAGCATAAACTAGAGACTAGAGCAACTAGTCTTTCATCTCTCTAACCCTCAGCATTTATTTTCCTGTGGAGCACAATGATGGTTTCTGCCCTTCTGAGCTCCTGAGTCACATACTTTAGTGCTTGTGAAGTTTACATCTGTGAAGTTTACATGAAGTGTGGAATTTGTATAGCAGTGGCAAGCCTATGCTAGACGTCTGAAAGGCCATGAAGGAAAGTTGTGACTGAAGATATGCAACTCCTAGATAGGCTGTCCTGGCTTGTGGACCTTAATAAGAGATCTCAGACTAATTAAGCTTTAATTAAGCTCTGCTCTAGCCTGACCCATTTCTCAATGTGCTTTTGTGCCTGCCCGATTTTTTTTCCCTTCCTTCCCCTGCTGTAATCCTTATGGAACATCTGCCCCAGCCAGGAACAAACGGCAGCTTGTTCTCTGGTTGCTGCATCCTTGTTGGTACGCTTGGGTCCTGAAATCCTTCCACCCTTTGTTCCTCTGCTGCTTTTTTCCCCTCTCTAACACCACAAGACTTGATTAATCCAAATGCTGAAATCCCGCAGGCACTGTAGTTATTTTTAGGATTAACGTTAGAACTCTGCAAAGGGTGGATAAAGATTTATGGCTTTGTCTCCTACAAATCTCGCAACCTTTCCTTTCTCTGCTACAACTTGGATGGATTCCAACATTTCCCCCAGTGCTCAAAATTGCCTTTTATTTCTTTAATTAAAGAGCTGCAAGGGGCAGCAGTCTTGCCTTGTGACCATGGGGCAGAGGGGGTCCCGCATCCCTTCTGGAGTTCAGCACATCTAGAATTTCTGCTCTTGTTTGTGGTCATTAAAGCTTCGTAAATCTTCATCCTAGAGAGAGCCTTTTAGTCCTTTCTGTTGCAAGTTGGGAGGAGAAAGGTTACTTAAGCATGCGAGCGCCCAAACAGAACTTTCATGGTGGAAACTTGCTTTATTTTCTACCTCAATGTTTTCATTCACTCTTCCATTTCTTCCCGCAGCTAACATGTCTGTGCTTGACTTCAGTGGGCACCAAGTTTGCCCTTGAGAGTGCATGGGGAAAGATTTTTCTTCAGTAAGAAATGTCAAGAGTTAATTTAGGTCTCTCTCCGCTTGTGTCTCATGTGTTACTCTCCTTCTTGGGCTCTGCACATCCAAACACAACTGTGGTGTTACAGTCTGACCAGGATACAGTCATTCCCACAGATTTTTTTTTTTTCCCCAAGTCAGGTGTGCCATACACCATAGCCGTTTCCTGGCACACCTAAGTCTAGTTCCCAGTTTAAACCCCAAAACCCCACTTAAAATTAATTCAGTGTATCAGGGAGGCAGCTGTAATTACCATACATTTTCCAGCACATATTTAGGCATGCAAGTGTGCCCACTTGTGCCGACTGGGAGCTGCTGTTTTCTCCCTGTGTCCTCCTCCTGCTTGCAGTGTAGCTCCCCATAAACCGGGAGGGTTGTGTTCTGGGTCTGTGGGGACACAGAATGCTCCTTGTCGACAGAATCAAGTGCCTAGGAAAAGTTATTATGATCTAAATTATCTAAAAGCAAAATTTCTCTCTTTGGTGCAACATTTTCTAAAATCTGTATGATTATCAGCAATTCCTGGTAATGTGCCTTTGCAGCAATGCTATAGACTTTGGGAAGATATTTTTTTTTGGTGGCTCTGGACACAGCAGCAGTTGCTGTGTTAAAGGATCCCACCCTTTCCTCTACCAAGCAGGGTTTTTAGCAGGGCAGTGAGCAGCATGGCTGTGCCGTGGCACCAGTGTCTGGAGGGCTAACCAGCTAGGGGTGTCTCCAGCTATACGTTTCCTCATACAAACATGAAATCATTACACTGAAGCAATTACCTAGGCTTCATAAACTTCAGCTGGCAAGCTTTCTGGAGTCTATTCAAAAAGGCAGCAACAGTTCCTTGGTTGCCTGAGAGGGAAATAAACTCAGGGCATTTCTTTGGTTTAACTGGTGCGGAGGACACAGGCAAGCTGAAAGGAGAAAAGATTTAATGACCTTGTTTCAACCTAAACTTAATAAATAAATAAATAAATCGAGACATCTCTGTATCTTCCGTTCAATCCTTTCAAAGTCTGAATAGGATTTAAAAATTACCCTTACTCCCTACCAACACCATAATCTCTTTTTGGTAGGCATTAGTGAGTAGATTCCGGTAACTTTGTTTGGCAAATGGTGGTTCATTTTCCTGAAGAGCTGAATGAGGCAACTGCAGTTTTGACAAGCAGAGAAGAGCTGTGAGGCTTCTTTTCCCTGTAGGCAACTATACTTCATGTTCCTGGTGCCAGATAATATTTGACATTTAATTTAAGACCCCCAGTGCCTGCATATAAAACTTTACTATGATAATAGTGATAAAGCTGCCAAATGTTGTATTTGACAGTCTTTTCTTCCTCTCTCCTAGTTCATCTCCATGCTGAGTTTGGGCTGAAGGATCTGACTTGAATTAAGGAGAGGAAGAGACTTAACCCTGAATTTTTATGAATTGAAGAGACCTGACTTGCAGATAAAGATCTAATCATGAATCTCATTCTGGCTGTCAGATCTTTCACTGGCTCACTCCTAAGATGCCAGGCAGAATTTATGCAGAGGAGAAGGAATGGGTGAGGGACAGTGTCAGCAGAAGAGAAGGACCTTCTGTTCATAATTCATCCAATTACTCATCTTCTCACAAAGTAGCACATATTGATCAGTAATGCATTTCCCACAGAAAAAAAAAAAAGATAGCACTAAAAGTATCGACAAGGCTGTGTTTATACTGAGGAGGAGATAACTGGATTTTTCTGAGATCATGTTGAGGTGCTTTAGTCTATCCTGCAGGCAAAAGTAGGTCAGGCTGGTGGCTCCTGGGAGGAGAGGTTAGTGATGCTGTGGCAGCTTGTGCCCTTTGGGGAGCATGGGCTGCACTCTCCTGCAGGGTGCGATGGAGAAGTAAATGAGAGAGACAATATATCTGTCTCTCATGAGCAGTCAAACTTGGTAGAGCTGAGGTGATAATGCTGAGGCCCTGGCTGTATCAAGTCAATGGTGCTTTTGCCTATGCAGTTCCCTTCCCTGGTGCACTTCCACATGCTGGTGTATCCCACTGTGCCTCTCTGCAGCAGCAGGAGTTAGACTTCATGGTGTCAGTGCTTCAGGATCTTAAATGTATGTGTTATTTTTTGTGCCTAACATACACATGGTAGCTGTCCTGTCCTCTGACTACCCTGAGTCCTGGTGAAGGCAGGCTGACTCACCTGGCAGTCTTTTGATCTTAGACATGGTGGCAGAGACGCAGTCCCTGTCTCAGCAGGTATAGGGACACAGTGGAAACCAAGCCAATTTTTTTTTTCTCCTTTTGCCTTCCCCCATTTTAAAAATACCCTGTTACTGGAATCAACACCAATGCTTTGTCACTTGTGTTAGCTGAGTGGGGAGAAAAAACCATGATAAGTCGTGCTTTCAATGTGGAGATTAAAATAGTGAGTATGTGTTGGAGACAGTACTTGTGCTACTGCTGGTAGAAAGCAACAGGGAGGGAAATTCTTATGAGAAGAATAAAATGTTTCACAGAGTGTCTGGGATCTAACATGCTTCCTATGAAGAAGTTATGTACCCAGTCCTACAGCAGAGACTAGAAAGAGTAGATGGATAGTGTTTGAAGTCTTTCAGTTGAAAGTGAGTGGGCATGGCACAGTATAGGGGAATGGATTTTCTCTGAGCAGAACAAACATTCCACATCAGTGTTTAAAAATAGTGCCTGCCTGCACGAAGGCCCCCAGCTCCTTGTGTTATTTCCAACCACCCACTTCCTCTGTAATTGTCTGGAGTGCACTTGTTTCTCTCCAGCTTTTAGCAGTTGATAAGATAGCTGTTAAAAAACCCCAACCAAACAAACATCCAAAGCCCAAAACAAAAACACCAAATGAACCCAAAATTGCCCTGTTATTATCATAGAATCATGGAATCATAGAATGGTTTAGGTTGGAAGGGACCTTAAAGATCATCTAGTTCCAACCCCCTTACTATGGGCAAGTACACCTCCCACTAGACTTGGTTGCTTGAAGCCCCATCCAACCTGGCCTTGAACACTTCCAGGGATGGGGCCTCCACAGCTTCCCCGGGCAACCTGTTCCAGTGCCTCACCACCCTCATAGTGAAAAATTTCTTCCCGATATCTATTCTAAATCTACCCTCTTCCAGTTTGAAGCCATTACCCCTCGTCCTATCACTACATGCCCTTGTAAAAGGCTGAACAACCCCAGCTCTCTCAGCCGGTCCTTATAGCAGAGGTGCTCTAATCCTCTGATCATCTTCGTGGCCCTCTGCTGGACCCGCTCCAACAGGTCCATGTCCTTCTTATGCTGGGGACTCCAGAGCTGGACACAGTATTCCAGGTGCGGTCTCACGAGAGCGGAATAGAGGGGCAGGATCACCTCCGTCGACCTGCTGGCCACACTGCTTTTGATGCAGCCCAAGATGCAGCTGGCTTTCTGGGCTGCAAGCGCACATTGCCAGCTCATGTTGAGCTTCTCATCCACCAACACCCCTAAGTCCCTCTCCTCAGGGCTGCTTTCAATCCATTTTCCACTCAGTCTGTATTTGTGCATGGAATTGCTCAAACCCACATGCAGGACCTTGCACTTGGCCTTATTGAACTTCATGAGGTTGGCACAGGCCCACTTCTCAAGCCTGTCCAGGTCCCTCCAGATGGCATCCCTTCCCTCCAGCATGTCAACTGCACCACACAGCTTGGTGTTGTCGGCAAACAACATCTCAAATATGATGGATAGTGGCTTGGCAACTTTATCCACCAGTTCCCTCAGGACGCGTGGATGAATCTCATCAGGTCCCACGAACTTGTGCACCTTCAGGTTCCTCAGCTGGTCTTCTCCTACAGTGGGTGGTACCTCATTCTCCCAGTCCTTGCCTTTACCTTCTGCAACTTGGGCAGTGTGGTTATAGCCTTTACCAGTGAAGACTGCGGCAAAAAAGTCATTGAATACCTCAGCCTTCTCCATGTCCTGGGTCACCAGGTTTCCCTTTTCCTTCCTGAGTGGGCCCACATCTTCCCTAGTCTTCCTTTTGTCCCTGATATACCTATAGAAGGCTTTGTTGTTGCCCCTGATGCCCCTGGCCAGATTTAACTCTATCTGAGCTTTAGCTTTCCTAACCTGATCCCTGGCTCTCCAGACAATTTCTCTGTGTTCCTCCCAGGCTACCTGTCCTTGCTTCTACCCTCAGTAGGCTTCCTTTTTCTGTTTAGGATTGTCCAGGAGCTCCTTGTTCATCCACACAGGCCTCCTGTTGTTTTTGCTTGATTTCCTCTTTGTTGGGATGCACCTCTCCTGAGCTTGGTGGAGGTGGTCCTTGAATATTAGCCAGTTTTCTTGGGCCCTTCTTCCCTTCAGGGCTTTATCCCACTGTATTCCATCAAGCAAATCCCTGAAGAGGCCAAAATCTGCTCTCCTGAAGTCCAGCTTACTGTGCGCACTCCTTGCTGCCCTAAGGATCTCAAACTCCACCATTTCATGATTACTACAGCCAAGGCTGCCCTTGAACGTGACATTGCCCACCAGCCCCTCCTTGTTGGTGAGGACAAGGTCCAGCATGGCACTTCTCCTTGTTGGTTCCTCTATCACTTGGAGAAGGAAGTTATCATCAATGCATTCCAGGAACCTCCTGGATTGCTTATGGCCTGCTGTGTTGTCCCTCCAACAGATACCAGGGTGGTTGAAATCCACCATGAGGACCAGGGCTTGTGAACATGAGGCTGCTCCTATCTGTCTATAGAGGGCCTCATCTGCTCTGTCTTCCTGGTCAGGTGGCCTGTAGCAGACTCCCACTTTAGCATCAGCTGTCCCTGCCCTCCCTTTGATCTTGACCCATAAGCTCTCAGTTGGCTCCTCATCCATCCCCAGACAGAGCTCCATGCACTCCAGCAGGTCCTTGACATAGAGGGTGACACCCCCTCCTCGTCTCTCCTGCCTGTCCTTCCTGAAGAGTCTGTATCCTTCCCTTCCAACATGCCAGTCCTAGGAGCCATCCTGCCATGTCTCTACGATGCCAATTAAATCGTACTCTTGCAGGCATGTACACGTCTCTAACTCCTCCTGTTTGCTCCCCACGCTACGTGCATTTGCATACAGGCATTTAAGTTTGGACCTTGATGAATCTGGCTCCCTGGCTGGAGTGGCTGTCTTTCCTTTCAGCTGCACTCCAGGTGCTCTCCTGACAACCTGCAACCCATCTCCAGGTTTTGGGCCTCTACTACTGGTATCAGTATTGTATTGGTAGGAGTGGGATGGATTCTTGTTCCCCTCCCTTGGCAGCTCTAGTCTAAAGCCCTCTTCACAAGGTTGGCAAGCTATTCCTGGAGAGTTCTGGGGCTACTTTAAGATATATGTGATGGAGAGGGTGTGTACTTGTTTATGATGTGGTTAAAGCATGGTGAAGGGACAGCTCACATAAAGGGGACAAAAAAAAGTGCACTGATGAAACATAGCTCCAGTGCATACCTACATCCTTCCAATCAAGAAAAGCCAGTGGCGACTAGCGGCAACCCCCACCGCCAGTTCACATGGTAAACAGTCTGTGTCCATGCTGATGCTGCTTTTTTACACATTTTCTGTGTTGAGATTACAGGGCTTTTCATATCTCAGGAGACAGAGCTGCCCGAGGGATGGCTGGGAGGGCTTGCTCCGCCTTGCTCCAGCCTCACTCAGGAGTTGGTTTTGATCCACCACCAGCTTTTTGCTGAAGCTATCGCATGGCATACTTTGCAGTGCTATGGAAGAGCAGCTCTTGACCATGGCTTAGGCTTTTACACTTGAGAAATTGGGTCTGGTGATAGCAGGAGCTGAGATGGTGGGGCTCAGAGGGTGCTTTCCATGGCAGGTTACAGCCACTGCCACAGCCATCCTGTTGGTGCTGCCAGAGCAGAACATAGAAACCCACAAAAAAATGAAGATGAAAAGATGCTGCAGGGAGCATCAAAGTCTGCCCTTCCCTCAGGGCAGATCATTTGTATCTGCCATTTCCAACAGATGGTTGCCTAACCTCGTAATACAAACCTTCAGCGGTGGTATTCCACAGCCTCTTTGGGAATTCAGCACAAGTCTGTTACTACCCTAAGCATTAGAAAGCTTTTAGAAAGCTTTTCCTAATGTCTCTCTTAAATATTCCTTGCTGTAATTTAAACCCACTATTATTAGCTCTTGAGTACTCCTACCACTACCACCTTCCATTTTTCATTAAGAATAACTATTGCAAGTACTTATTCTTTACTAATAAGTGGCTTGTTCAGTGTTCCCACTTACAGAAATGCTTCATACCAGACACTGTGACATGAATTTCAGATTAATTCATTAAGTAAAAGAGGGGAAGGGTTGGTGGGACCTGGCTGAAGCCATCTAGAACAATCAGCTGTGTCATTAGTTAGAAAATGTCAGGCCATAGAAGCACTGGATGATAGCACCATTTATGAAATAACAAAGCAGAAAGAAGACCTTTGCCAGTTTTTGGTGTAATTGCGCAGACTCATCGCCTGAGTGGGCCAGCAAAAAGGAGGTGAAGGGGCTGATGAGTTGCAGGAAGAGGCAGTTTTGGGAGGGTTACCTCACCTCAGGTGTCTGCCGGTCACTCTGAATTTCTGCTGCTAGAGGAGTCCTCCAGCACCGCCCATGAGCTGCACGAATGCTAAAAGATTCTCTGTTGGTAGGCAGGGACTGCCACGAGATCCTGGTTTGAGGTAAAACAGGACCAATGCTGTTCAGTAACTTTACTTTTTAGCTAGGCCTCTTCTAACTGCTGAAATTAACAGCATGTTGTGCAGAAACTGTTCACTCTCAGAGTGATGAGACCCATGTTTATAGTTGATGCCAAGGAATGGGATGCAGAGAGGCTCCTGCTTATACTTACTGCTGTAACACCCAAGGGCAGCCAACTTTGTTACTTGCCCCGTTGGAGGGTCGGAAGCGGAAAAGCATAGAGAGGTCACACCTGTGGGGAGGAGCGGACAGGACAGGTGACCCAAACCTGACCAACAGGGTATTCCATCCCATCTGCCTCATGCTCAGTATGAACGCTGAGGGATCAAAGGGTCAGTTCTCTTTCTTCAATGGCTGGTGTCCGAGGAGGACTCTGTCTGTTTGTCTGCCTTTGATCATGATCCTGAATCCAGATCCCGAATCCAGTTCCCGTCTGTCACTGAGTCCAGTCTGGGACTTCCCCAGTGCCTGCTGCTGACATGATTGTCATCCTGGGAGCTTGATACGGTTTTGTATGTATTTCATTATTTTCTTTTTATAATTTTATTATTACTATTTCATTAAAGTAGTTTAGTTCCTTCTAAACTTCTAAGTCTCTCTTTTTCTCTCTCTCTCTTGCCTCCCTTTGGAAGCAGAGCAGGAGAGAGAGAGCCTCTGTCGTTCCACCTGACTGGGCCAATCTGGCCCAAACCACAACACACGAGTACATGATTCACATGCACCTTGCTTATTTCTGGCCCTGCACCCAGGATAGTGTGCTAAAAATGAGTGAAACCAAAACTCAAGTGAAGACATCTACAAGGGTTTTTTACCACTTCATACAGCCATTGGAAGCTATGACTCATGCAGTCAGATATGATGCTTTAACAGTTGCTCTAGATCTATATAATTCTACTGGTGTGACTGAATTACTAGCAGCAGCATTTGCAGAGATGCATTCAGCTGTCTTAACTTGCACTCCCACTCCCTTTTTTCTTGACTGATATTTGCAACAATGATAATAAAATACATAGTTCCTAAATTATATTTATTTATATTATTCATTTTGGAACCCCCGTTTAGTGGGGAGAGTAAGCAAGGAGGGAACAAATGAAGGGGATGCATGGTACAGTTTATGTCCCCACTTGGAGGTAGACCTGATTAGGAGGATGTAATGTACTCTGTGGCAATCACTGAACAGATTATAATATACAAATTCCCTCTGTTTGCTACTGCTTCTGCTGCACTAATAGGCAAAGTAGTGGAGGACCCACTGTTTTGGGCCTGTTCCCAGGCAGGATGGTTAAAGTGACACCCACGTAACTCACTAGCCTATTCACCTGCACTGCTAGATGCTGAGTTTACAGCTTTGTGAACTATGACTCTGTCTTGTTATGCTGTAATCTCTTCTGCTGCCATCTCTGGACTTTTCACCTTGTTCTCTAATCTGAAACATCCAGTGTCTGTGTTCAGGATCTGCTTATTCTGAAAATAAATCTCCTCATGGTCATAAAAGGACTTTATCTCAACCATCAAAGGTAAGGGAGGTCACCAGAGTGCTGGCTCTCTGAGAAACTTGAGGTGGGGGTGGATTGCCATGTTTTTCTAACTGATCTTTTCTCTGTTAACACAAAAAGTAAGTAGGAATCCATATGGGGTTGTAGCTCTCAAAGAGCAGGCTGGGGGGAAAGCAGGTCGCTTTTTAGCAGAGCTAAGCATAAATGGTACAGGAAGATAAATTGGAATTTGGGGAACAAAGTGCCACAAAAGGATAAATACACTGAAAGCAGATCCAAGGAAGCAGGAGATAAGAAAGTCGTTGTGGGGAGGTGCCAAGAGCACGAAAGTATGACTGTGGGAAAGATGCTGGAGAGTTTCTTGCTACCAGCCCAGGAGCCCATGCTTTTGCTGCAGCTGCTGTACAGCAGAGCAGGAAGGATTAGGTACAGCTAATCCCACACTGAACTCCAGACTGTTAAACTGCGTGGGTTTGACATGTGCATTTCAATGTTTCGAGTGTTAATTGTAAGATGGCTGGGCAACATCACGCTGCAAGCCTGCTGGGCAGAGTTGCTCTTAGACTATGTGTTTCTTTATCATTTCCTTATAGAGGTCTATTATTTCACGGTGAAGAAACTAGCACCTGCTCCAGGATTCTAAATAAATAGATACGATCTAGCAAGACACAAACCATTAGCTGAATACGTATAGAAAATTAAGTATTCTTCAGCTGTGTTGAAAAAGGACTGTTGTTCATTAACCCTCCTTTACACCGGCCAATCTACCTGGCACTCCAAGCAAGCAGCCATCAAAAGGTAAAGTGCACATTGTGCTAATGAAGTGCTAAACTGTTGTTAGAGACATCGTTTCTGAGGACTAAACTGCATGTTAAACAGATGA
Source organism: Burhinus oedicnemus (assembly GCA_008921705.1). Taxonomy (NCBI): domain Eukaryota; kingdom Metazoa; phylum Chordata; class Aves; order Charadriiformes; family Burhinidae; genus Burhinus; species Burhinus oedicnemus. Next base: position 614,930 of record VFFE01009229.1, read on the forward strand.
ACTTGGATATTTGTGAAGGACTGTCCCTGAAATTGCTGAGAGGGGAAAATGTGGTTTTAACTGCCTGCTTTTTACGCTCATGAGTGTCTGGACCAGGAACAGAGAATTGTGTTTGTCCTATCCTGTCAGCCGCCTGAACGAGCAGGCGGGCTCACTTTGCCCTCTGTCAAGGACTGCATGAGGTGCAAAACAACACAACAAACTACAAGAGTCAGGAGACATGAACTCAGCGTCTTGTCAGCTGTAAACTTGATCTGACCCTGGGCGAGTCACTCATAGAGCGTGTCTGCATCCCCCTCGGCTGCTCAGCGCTGGTGGTTTCGCAGCATTGCTGCTGGAGCGAAGGCCTGTGCATGAGTCTTCTCTAGTCTTGCAGTTGCTTATGCAGCTGCTCTATACATCACACTCCTTGTACTACGTGACCTGTTGTTTTCAAGTGAAAGCTTTCCCTTTTGTAAAGCACAGTGGTTGAAATCCTACAGAGTTGCATCTGACAGAGATGCATGAAGTTGAGTGTAAACCTCTCTTTATACAGCCAGAATTTTTTTTTAAAACTCAAAAGAACTGTTAAAGCTATGTTTAACAAAATGAAACAAAACACCAAATCAAGCTAAGACAAGCATCAATTTGCACTTTTCCTCTTTGAGTACCCAACAAGTGTCCTGCAAAAGGCAGAGACAGTTTGAGAGCAAAGTAGAATTTGATGTCTTGACCACTTGCTGATGTTGGTATGTTTTCAATAAGGCTTCACTGTATTTTCAGAGGCTTTTGGGCAGAGGCCGAGATCTTTCCCCCCTCATTAATTCCCTAATTAGGGGAACAGGTGAGGGGCTAACACCATTTGAGAATTTTACCTGGTACGTGGAGACTTTAGGTCAAGGCGGCTGTGACATTTTGTGTGGCATGTGGATTAAAATATCTCCTGCCACCAGTGAGTATGGTTGTCACCCAGAGGGCAGGAAGGGGACCCTTGGCTCCCAGGAGGAGCCCTCTCTTATCATTCTTCACAGCAGATGACTTTCTCCAGCTGAGGATTCTCAGTGTGAGTGGTGAGCCAGGCCAGGTATGGATCTGGTGGAGACCGCTGCTCACCCGCTGCTGGCGTCCTCCTGCCTTCCCAGTGGTGGAGCACAGAACTGCTTTGGCAGGACAGACCCAGCTCATTCCAATTTTTTGAAAAATTTTCTTTTTACATTCAAGTATTACTTGACAGGCTGCTGTTGTTTTCTGAGGAACACAAACAAGGGAAAGGAAATGGCATTTTTTTTCTTCTGTTTATAAAGCAATAAAACTTGGATGGAACTTCAAGGAGTAGGGAAAAGGCGCTTAGGTAGCTTGAGGGCTTTTCTCCATAACATGAGAAAGATGGATCCTTTCCAGGGAGGCATCAGTGCCAGACTTTTCCTAACAAAGATTGGGTTAATCTCTCATTCTGGAAAGTCCCACTCAGCCAGCATAAGGGGAAAGACTGCCTGCCTTCTTTCTGTGAATTTTGTTGTAGGTGTGAATACTCTAATTTCCCAAGGCAGTGCTGAATTTAACCATGCAACAGCTGGTGAGTTGTTCAAAGTTGCAGTAGTTTGGCTGTAGTGTTGGAAGTAGGTAGCTTTGAAGTGTAAGACATGGTACTGGCACATTGCTGCCATTCCCTGACTTCTCAAGAAGCAGCTTTACTGCAGCCTAACTGCATACACAGCCTCCTGCAAGAGAGATACTAAATTTAAATTCAGATTGGAAATGTGTAGTTATTCTGCTATCCCCCCATGCAAAGAAAAATTCCAGATATGTGCTATTTGAGCATCTGAAGCTTCAAAAACAATTAGCTGATGAGCAGATACCCAGTAAGTGCCACTAAGAAATGCCACCATCTGACTGGTCTCTACTTTTCGTTCATCCTCCCAAATGAACAAAGAGAAAAGCTGGACTGAAAATAGTGTGAGGATTGCAAATTCTCTCAAGGTATGGCCCTTACTTACAGTAATCAAGTTTTATTTTGGGGAGAATTCTGTACAGAGGCTATATTTGGCACTCAGTTCCAGTCGCCTAATTAAACTTCTCAAAACAACAACAACAAAATGCATCACCCCTGGAGCAGACCAGAGCTTTGGAAAGCTACTAAGAACAAATGGAGAAATTCCCATTCCAGGCTTGTAAACCTCAAAATCCCAATGGGGTAGCGCTCCAGTGACTATTGCTGCTGTGCAGGCAGGGCAGGGCAGACCCTGGCAGGAAGAAGATGTTCCCTTGCTCTTTTCTTTTGCTTACCTCTCTCCTTCTTCTTTTCAAAACAGCGACCACTTAGATAAGCACCTGAGATGATGTTCCTGCCTTGGTTTTTATTATTAGATCTGCAGTTCCAATTCCACCGTCATTTCAATCCTTGCCTCATAAGGTGAGGAGCAGAGCTTTTGTACGCAGCAGGACAGTTGGTTAATAGGATAAGTGCATCTGCAGTGAGTGTGCCGGTTCAGCTGCCTGCCTGTGCTGCCTCCTTGCCCTTGACCCTTGTGAGTTTTTGCTGGAGGATGCTCTGTGAGCAGTTTTGAAGAGAACTTTCCACACAGGATTCCACTGATATCTAACCATGTTAATTTAAAGGAAACCTATCGCGTAGAAAGCTACCTGCTGGTACCAGCCTTGTCTGTCAATCGGGGTTAACCTGTGCCAGTTCGAAGATGCTGCCTGTAGATGATGTCTAGCATGAGCTGTAAAAGTTATATGTTTTTTCTGTCTCTGTTCTAATTGCAGTAAGAAATTTTGGTAGTACACTTATTAAGACCACCTCAGCTCTCTGTCCTAAGCAGTTCTCAGTTGATTATAGTGTTACCACATCATAAGCATTTTGGCTGCAGTTTTCTGTCTGGGCTATCTATCTCATCATATTATTATTTTTAGGTTTTCATGCGAAAAAATGTCCAGCCTTTTCCAGGAACAAGACTAGGAGGAGAGCTTTACATTAAAACAAACGAGCAAATACAGCCTGGTAGCTGCCTTCTCTGTGAGCTGAAATGCCCCAAATGCTTGGAAGCTAGTTTTGGGATTTGACAAAGGAGTGGCCTTTGGCTTATGAGTGTTTCCTCTTCTTGAGGGGAGAAGTTGCCCAGTTTTAAGCCGTATCATGTGCAGCAGTGACTTCAAAGTTTTCTTGCTGAACGTTAAGGTTTTCTGTTTACTGAAAGGCTAAACCTGTCCCATCACTTACCACTGACCAGCCTGCTGGTGAGCAGAGCAAGTGAAGAAGGATATGCTGTGCACTAGTTAGAGACAGAAGAGACAGGTCAGGAAGCATCAAGCAAGTAGGAGGAAAGTCAGGAGGGTCTGTGCCCAAGAAAGCGTGCCATATCCCACAACCACTGGAGAGGAACCCATATTGCCATCAGCCAGTATCTTAGTCTACTCTGCTGCCAGAGGTGGCAGCCCGACTGTCACTTGCTCCTTTGGCATGTTCCTACTGGGCAATCCAGGAAAAATAACCCAAGTTGTCTCTTGGATCAGCCACCTAACCCAGCTCCCCATGAGTTGGTAAGTGTTCATTGCATTTCAAAGGAAGCAGGAGAATGGGACAAGGAGGGCCACACTTCCCTCCAGACAGATGTGCTGCAGAACTTGCTGACAGCTGGTACATCTAAACCCTGCTGGCAGTTTGCATTGTTCCTTCGCCAGCTGATCAATACAAAGGCCAACAGCTGTTACTCCTGTAAGCTGCTGTGTTTACCCAAGTAAAGGGGGTCTGCGAGGCAGGTTGGTAGGCTAAACGTTGCTGTTGATCCCCGAGGGTGACAATGTGAGATCACTTTATGGTACTTCTGTTCTGTTGGTTTTTTCTAGAATTTCTTCTTGCAGTCAGTTTTGATTCTGACTTATGTATGAAACATATGTAGAAAAGATTATTATTGAGACTGCAGCTAGTTTTGACCATGGTGGACCTGCTCTGAGAATGATAGGGGTTATAGAGGGATGAAAGTTGCGCCATCCCTTCTTGTTTGTTGCAGAGGCCATACTGTATGGTGTGGATGGAGCACGCAGGGAGAAAGAATCTAATAAAACAGTTAAAGCAATTACATTGGTCGCTATGGTGATTTTTTTTTCCTTTTCTCCCCCTCCCAAAAGCCCTATTGGATGCTTGAAGAATATCTCCTTATTCTGATTAATCTTAATTGAAGCAATTATATTATTTAAACATCATAATCCTCTTTCTACATTTCCAAACTGCTCAGCCTTCTCAGTAGCTTCTTAGAAGCTCACACAAAGGTACCCCTTTCATTTGTGCCTCAGTTCTTAAATGAGAAGGGGACCCTGTCGGGAGGTGATGTCCTTTTGTCCAGAACACTGATTCATGATATTATTACTCCTTTGTCCTTCTGAGTAGACCCTGGACAGATGAGATTTTACCTCATGTATTCTGCTTGGTTCAAGTGCATGTAGGTAAAGGAGGAAATTAGATCAAAGCTTCTATTTTGCTACGTCTATGTTCTTTGTATGTACAAGACATAAATAAAGACAGCCTCTGCCCTGAGGAGCACTGAAGACCCCTCTGAAGCAAGGTCACAGTCCTTTTGTCTGTGAATTTTTCCCTGAGTTCAAGTATCTTTGCAAAATGCACAAAACACAATAAGATTGCTGCAGTGTGCTCTTTGTGGGGTGACCCATGAAGGTAACTCAAATTTCGTCAAGGGATAATGGTGGTGTTGCTTCCTTAGTGGTATTTCATGTGGAATATATTGTACCAGGGCCTGGCAGCAACAGTTAGCTGAGTGTTTTTTCAATAAGAGGATGGTGTTGACTTGACAGAGAAAACCTTCTGGGGCTGGATTCCTGGGTTCTGAGATGACTTTTCTTCTGATGCTGAAGAAAAATAAGATGCCCGTTTTGGTGCTGTTGCACTGGAATTGCTGTAGTCATGCTACTTTTCCCTGAAAGTTGCCCAGTTTTGACCAGTGAAATAAAGTAGATAGTGGCAAACCTCGTCCCACCACAGGGTAACAGTGAAGACCCACAGGATTTTTGCTTTATTTTTGGGGCTACATCAAGGTGTGGGGCCTGAATTGCCCCTAAATCTTAGGGGGTACTGGCTACCCATTAAAAAATGCTAATCAGTTGCTTATATTTCCCCTAGAATGTTTGTTTTGCCATCAAATGCAATTAATTATAATATCTCAAGGAAGTGTTTTATTGCATGAACAATGTATGTTAAGCGGAGAAAAATACTTGTTCATGTGCCAGCACTATGTGTATGGCCTTAGTATTGAGGCCTGAATTTGGAGAACGCAGTGGTTTTCTTTGCTGTGTACATATAGTCATATGCAGGTAATATTTAATGAATTGAAATACAAAGGACAAGCTAAAGTGGAAAAATGGGTGGAGAATGTTGTATTTTGATGGCTTCCAGAAGACGTCCTGTTTGAGAGGTGTGAATTTATGCATTGCATTTCAGACTTCTGCTCAGAGGAGAGTGAATATTCGCTGAGATTAGCAGCATCTTCTGCATGAGAGGTGTCAAAATGGGCTGTCAGCATAATAAATGTGTTCCTGTTGTTCTCTGGTTTGAGACTCATTCTGTCAACTGAATGCACCTTTTAAAATTTTCTTATTTATTTATGTGGTGCCAATTATTTGCTGAAGTCTGTAGGCACAGACTAGATCCAAAAAGATGGACAGTCATTTCACTGTATTCAAAGGTGGTTTGATACTATAAGCAGCATTACTCCTAATTTGCCTCTGGCAGGGCAAATTCCCCTCTGTCAGTCTAGGGCAAAAGAGGTTTAGTTTGGCATTGCCCCTGTGCTCTCATTTCCACAAATGTCAGGACCCAGACCTACGTCTCAAAGACCTTTGTTTAGAGGTAAAGGCAACAAATGAAAAGTATGTATACTGTTCTTGCATACTCTGCCTTTCATGGGAGGAAGGAGATGATAATTAATTGATAAGAAGATCTGTTTATTCATACCTGTCACTGTGGTGAAACCAGAAAAATCAGTCATGAAACTAAACTTCATGTCCCTGGGAATTTTGTGACCTAGTATAGAATATACTCTGTCAAAGAAGAAAATCAGGTTAACAGGCTTTAAATTTAGGAGCACGCTGAACCTGTTACTACTATCCAGTTTTTGAAATTGTTTTGTTCATTGATTATTTTTATTTGGTGTGTTGTCAAAGTTGTGACAATCTAAGAACACAGGTAATCCAAGGTTTGTAGAAATAATGTATTGTATTAAACCAGCAAATATAGCTGGAAAAGTCAAAGATGCTTTCAAACACACAGGCAGCACTTAATTACAATTTGTGTGCCCAAAAGACACTCTGCTTCTCCCGGCTCTACTGTTTCGTCTAATCTGAGGTAGTCCGTCTGATCCCAAACCCTATCCTACCCAGTCCTTTGCTGGTACCTACAGGCCACAGGAATGTTGCTGCGTTCTGCTGGGTAAGGTACACAGCCTGCTTCTGCTTACTCACATATTTTTTTCTTATTTCCACCAAACAATTTTTTTGTAGGTAAGGTAGGAAGACTCAAAGCAATGAAGGAATGATACAGTTTTGTTGGGAAAATAGTCCTCTACGCTCCTGCTGTAGCTGTTTATAGCTACTTTTTACTATGAGCCCATTTTTTAATATTAGTTTTTGAAACCTTATACTATAATGAAGTTTCTTGTTACTGCTTATAGCCTAATTGTTGGTAATTGAAATAAGATGTTAGGAAGTGGCCATTATCCGGTAATTGACCGTATCAGTTTTGTTAAGCCTCCATAGCTTTAGCTTATCCCACCTCTATATCCACCAGTCTCAAGTCATACCTTAATTCTTAGAGGGGATTTTGTTTTCCAGAATCTCTTCTTCACCGATACAGTGCTCGTCAGACTCTACATGTGGTGATGGTCTTCTGAGTAAGAACAAAGACTCAGAAGTACCCTGGAACACGAGTATTATGGGTTCTGTACAGATAACAGGGGTTTTTCTTCTTCTCGGTCTGGTAGCAGATCTGTGCTGCATCCCAGGAGTTGTAAGTGCTGTATTTCAATAGGATGATCAGGATTCACACAAATAAGAGGGGAATGAGTGTCAGGGTGAAACTCACCCCTTCAGTACACAGTCTGGTATGGACTCTGTTCTGAGGCCATATCCAGGAGTATAGCCAAAGTTCAGTTATCTGTTTTAGTTACGCTTTATCTTCATCCAGGCAGTCCTTTGAGGATGAACAGTGTAGACTTTATAAAAAGGGATTTTTCTCTCCTGCAGGTAACCTGGAGAGGCAAAAATGTATATTCAGCAGGAGTCTGATAAAGCATGGCAGCTGGTCTGGCAGGAAGAGCAGAGTGCTCTCCGCCTCAAGGACCTGCGGGAAACAGTGGCTGCTGCTTGTTTGACAGCGGTGCTGGCTGAAGTCCACGTCCACACGGCAAAGTTGATCAGCAGAAACCTAAAGGCAACTGAACACCTGCCTTCAACGAGCTGACCTTGCTCAAACCTGAAGTAAAACCTAAGAACACATAATGTGGGTTACTCTTTGGCTTACTCTTCTGTTGCTTATATCAGCATTAAATATGTTCATAAATGCCACTAATTATCCAGGGAGATAAGCCATGATGTGAGTAATAATGCAGGACAAGTTGTGCAGTTACATTTAGATACCCACATATTTTCAGTGGTTATGAGGGGCAAAAAGCCAAATGTCTTCATCCACTTAATAATGGATTTCTGGCGTATTGTACATAACGTTCTTGAGAGATGCTGTTGCTTCATTAAAAGTGAAAGAGCACTTTATCATTTTTATAACTCTGCTGACAAATAGGGACACCCAGCTATTCAAAGCTCCCTTATAGTCCAATCACTTCTTTGCAATACTTTTTGAAAGCAAGAGCTGTTGTAGATGTAATATTGCATGTGTGTCTAGAAAAAGAAACTGTTGTTGCTATTACAGATACCATTCCTAAATCATCCAGATCCCCAAAAGCCTGTGCATCTCTAAGCTTTCTCCTCATTGCCCAGTTCCTAGATGGTTGTGCATGGAGGGTAGATCCATGAAGGATTTCCCTTCTTGCCTGATACAAGCCACATTTTGGATATGGATTTGCTCAATTATAGTTTGAAGCCTTCATATTCACAATTCTGCTTAGGCACATTGTAGAATTGAAGGACAGCAAAGAAGGTTTGATCAGTCCACACTCTTACTTGGACAAAGCAATCTTGATGTTGAACTCCCTTAATATTCTAGCTCTTCACATGGAGGCTGTAAGTCATTTTGAGTAATTGCATGTCTAGGAACTCAGCTTCTGGCACAGATGCACATATGGAGAAATTCCAACAAACCCAAGGAAGACAAAAATGAAACTGGTCCCTTAGAAAACAGAGCTAAACAGATGGGATGGCATAGATAATTCTGATTGCATGGAGATATGAGCTGGTCTTGATTTTTGGGATCTCCGAGTCTGTGTTTTAAAACCCTACCTTTCTGGATTTGCTGCACTGTAGGATACTGGGATGTCCTAGAGAGATGTGGGTGAAGAATAGTTGAATTTTCTCTTCAACTCTGTACCGTGTAGGAGGGCTGGCAGAGATATATTGAATTTTCACTCAAAAGAAAGAATTTAGCAGGGAGCGGCAACACTAACATCTGAACCAACCGAGTTTCTTGTTGTTCTACAAGTAGGCATACCTACTAATCAGCTTCTGTTAGTAAACTTGTCCTTACAGCTAGCAATCTATTCAAACAAAAACCTCACATGTCCCAATGTTATTCTACATGTGTCCTAGAATGTATTTGATCTTTCTGTTTCCTGAAGGGGAAATGTTATGCTTTCGTTCCTTTTTAGTGCCTGCCGACTTTGGTGCTAAGTATCAGGAAGCTAAGGTTTGCGTTGGATAAACTGTCATCCAAAATTCTCTTATAGCCAAATTTCACAGTTCATGCACCTGAAGTAAGTCTCATACAACACCTCTGGTTCTATAGTCCTGGTCTGAATCCAAAGCACAAAGATGTTTAGGAGAAACTGTGGCTGTGGGAAGGAGAAGAGAAGCCTATCCAAACATTTAGAAAACACGCAGATTGTATTTTAAAACCTGTGATGTGATTTCTGTTTTTTCCCCAGACAGCTTTGACTGTTCCACATTTGTCATTTTACTTATCAATTTGTTTTCCTTTGTCCTTCACTCAGCACATCTTCATAAAACTGTTGCTGTTTATAGTTTTGGTGTTTGTTGCAAGGTGAGGAAAATTGCTCTTCTTAGATCATAAAACAACACGAGTGCTGGATACACACATATCGGTCAGCGCTGCAGGTTTCCAAGCCAGAGCTGTGGAGCCTGTTCTTCACATGGGGCTTCTAAACAGATGTTTAAATTAGTGCTATCATCTCAATATATACATTTTTAATTCACATAACTCTTTTAACTCAGTCCTCCCAAACTCAGCTCTGCTGAAATTCAGTTCATTGGACATTCAATTAATTGGTTTTACATCAGGGAGGAATTTTTAAGAAACTCAGATTTGAAAGAGCCTAGCAAGCCTGCATTGAAACTTTTTTTAATGCTCTAGGGAAAGATTAATTCTGCTCAATCACTTTTGATTCACCTGCAGCATAAAGGGAACTGCAGTTTAATAGCTGAATTGAAAAGTTGTTGAGTCACCATTATATCTCTGTAGTCTTTGTTCACTTGCTATTTTGCAGCTGCTTTTACCGCTATTCACTGGGTTGCCACAGAAATCTCTGATAGTGGTACTATGAGATTTTTATTTCCCTGGCAGTGGGAAAATCACAGTGCTAATCCAAATCATTACTGCTAGCACCAGGGGGCTTTGCATTTCAAGTGCAGGTTGTACAGTAGAATTTGTAGCAGCAAGTGACTGTCTCCAAGTGTTAGGGAAGGGTATCTTGGGTTTTATGTGTGAAGGTCCCTACGCTTTTGAATCAGGTGTTAAGAGGACTTATGTGAAACATGCCTTGTCTGGGACTTGGGATCTTGGGTACTACCATATTGTAAGTCATTAATAACTCAGTAAGTACGTTGTTGTATCTCTGCATTTCAGCTATATGAACTGAACTGGAGTCTCTCTTATGCGCAGACTGTAATTCCTGAGTAGCACCAGCATTGTCCTGTTTGTTTTTCAGAGGTTATCATGGAAGATGACTTCATGGGTCCTGAAGTACCTTCTACACTTTGGAATGGTACACAGCCTGGAGTGCTGAGGAAAAGCAGAATTGATGGTTGCTAACTTTACCTCACTACATCTGGGTAGAAACTGTAGGGATATAGGTTTCGGGTACTGAACAGCTGTACTATGTGGGCCACAAGGTTTCCAGTACAGAGGTATGGGCTCAGCTGTTCCATTATAATCAGGTACAGTGCACCAAGGTCCTTATAACTGTCCACACAATAAAAAAATGACTAACATAAAATATTCTGGGGGGATTTTCCTGATCTGACTGAAACAATGAGAAGTTGATCCTTAATTCTGCTCTTTTCCCCAGTGTGTATGAAGAGAGGAGCAAATCAGAGCAACTGTGCGCTACACAAGGTCTCCCAGTTACCCATATGGCTGCAGGGAACCATCGCAGCAGTGTTACACAGTAGACACTTTAAGTAATTTTTTACTGTTCAGATGAGTAAAATTGGATAAAGAAGCCACCATGCTGATATAGGAGTTTGATAATTAGTATATTTCATCATCACATTCATTTAATAATCAGTTTGTGCAACTGTGAGAGCTTAAAACATGTTGCACCAAGTCAGACAGACCTACTGCAAGCTTCTGACAAAGCAGGTCGGTATGCTTAAACAGGAGCCGGCCTGCTCTTTCCAAAACCAAAGGAGCAAATCAGTATATGCTTTAAACCTAGATGCTTCAGAGGAGTTATACCAGTGTCTCACTAACTGACCCCGAACACGTTAGGAGTTTGGATTCCCTTATGCTACCCGTAGCCTTTGATCAGGTACTAAACAAATCTGTATCTGATGCCTCCTTTCTTGAGTGTGCAATTGCTGATGCACAGGATTACTCTTTTTATTGCTTGAGGGGAAAGGAAAGTTATTTTTAGAATGGTGTGTGTGTTTGGAGGGGAGGTAGAAGAAGCAAATTTTTTGTATTTTTTCCTCTTTGTTCAAGTAAGTCCATGGATGCAATGTTTGCAATGATGCTTGCGACCCAGGCTTGAGTGTCTCTGTGTTAGTGCAGGCAAAACAATGAAATGGATTGCAAGCCTGGATCTCACTTGTGGTCTCCTCTGAGCTCAGAATTAAAATGGGCTGTAAACAAAAGCAACAGTGTTTCCCTTACCCATTTCTCCTGGGAGAAAGGGAAATAAGAAAGAGACAGCATAATAATGAAAAGAAAACTAAGTTTTTAGAATTCTCTTTCATAGCCAGCAGTCTGGTGAATAGTCTTGGAGAAGGGATTTGCCTTCTAAGAGCCTAACTGATTCTTTGCTTTGTGTTTTACTCTGTATCTCAGGTCGTTTGCAAGCTTACCTCTCGTTGTTGACCGCAAGTGTAATAGACAAGGGTGAAAAATAGTAGGGTGTGTGAATACATCCAGCCAGATTTCTGTCATTGCCCTGATGGATGGTAAGGAATTAGCAGGAAGAGGAGAAAGCAAGCTACATTGTCGTAGTTCATGTAAATGCCTTAAATAACAATAAGAAAATTATCTGTAAGCAAAGGTGTCTTAATGTAATGTCTTTCAAACTGCTGTCCACAAGGCTTCAGTTTACCTACAAGGCAAATGCAACTGGTCTGAGGTGTGCTGAGGTACGCTGTAGATGTTTAGTTGCTTAGTTATGCAAAGCATGTTAAATTGCATGACTGCTTTGGTTTATGTAACATAATTCCCTCCCAGATTGTCCAAGCAATTAGAAATCTAGGCTTGCTCAGTACAAGTCCCTCTGCTTTTCTCTGGGTGAAAGCAGTGCAGAGCAGGGGAAAAGATGTTTTTTGTGTGTGCCCATTGCAAAAACTTCAATCTGCACAGATCTTGTGTGACTGATGTACCATATAATCACAGAATCACCCAGGTTGGAAGAGACCTTTAAGATCATTGAGTCCAACCATCAACCTAACACTGCCAAAACCACCACTAAACCATGTCCCTCAGCACCGCGCCTACCTGTCTTTTAAATACGTCCAGGGACGCTGATTCCACCACTTCCCTGGGCAGCCTGTTCCAATGTTTGATAACCCTTTCGGTGAAGAAATTTTTCCTAATATCCAATCTAAACCTCTCCTGGTGCAACTTGAGGCCATTTCCTCTTGTCCTATCACTTGTTACTTGGGAGAAGAGATCGACCCCCACCTCTCTCCAACCTCCTTTCAGGTAGTTGTGGAGAACAATAAGGTCTCCCCTCAGCCTCCTTTTCTCCAGGTTAAACAACCCCAGTTCCTTCATCTGCTCCTCATAAGACTTGTGCTCTAGACCCCTCACCAGCTTCGTTGCCCTTCTCTGGACACTCTCCAGCACCTCAATATCTTTCCTGCAGTGAGGGGCCCAAAACTGAACACAGTATTCAAGGTGGGGCCTCACTAGTGCTGAATACAGGGGGACCATCACTTCCCTAGTCCTGCTGGCCACACTATTCCTGATACAAGGCAGGATGTTGATGGCCACCTTGGGCACCTGGGCACACGATCACCTGATATAAGTAATCTTGATGCCTTCTGTAACATGTATGGCTTCAAAGAACAGTGATTCTCTTCTGATACTTGTTTTACACCTCTATTTTTGTTGGCTTGACTGGAGTTTGTTCTTATTGCAGTGGCTTGTGAGAAGAAAAAATCTGTCCCTATGTGTTTTGCAGTTTAATTTAAACTCTGCTATGAAAAAGAAAAAGGATGTTTGAAATTCTAGGTATCATTAGGCTCATGGTATTTACACACCATCTGCTTCAGTACACAATGGACAGCTGATCAGCTTCTTTCTGTAGCAGGAGGTACCATGGTGTTACTGTGGGTGGATAATATTGGTCCCAGTTCTCTACTAGGGTAAAGGGAAAGAAAACAAGGCTTAAACAGGGTATACATGTACTTTAATCCTTCATAAACTGCTGTGATTTTATATTGTTGTGCTATATAAATGCAGTAATAAAAGCATTTGGCTCGTTATCACCTTCTTGACCCAGTCATATGTGAAGATGATGCCCTAAGCCACCAGACTTTAAGGTCTTGTCTCCCCTAATGACAGCAGGTGATAGAGTCTCCTGTGGCTAAGTGTTTGGTTCAGAAAGGATGGTTTTCTGAAGTGCCATGCTTAACATCCTTGTCTGTCTTTTGTTGGTTTTTTTTGCCTGCAGAGTTAAGATGAGGAATGCAGGCAAGAACACTTTTTCCCCCCCTGCTTTTCTAATCCTGCCTTCTGTGACATCTGAAATTCAGTTTTGAGAGCTGTCGCGACCAGGTCAAGGACATTATTTTAAAGTTTCAGTCGCCTAGATGGAATTAAGGCACAAACGAGGCCAGATGTTGAAAAAGGCGCACTTCATAGTTGCCACATAAAATGCCCCAGCAATGGTGACGAGGAGGTTGGCACGGTCCCGCCTACATGGCACCAGAACCAACCCCCCATGACACACACCTCCAACAGACAGTGCCTTGTGGTCTCCTGCGCAAGTGGCGCACAAGCAGGGTTTGAGGCAAAGTCTCAGTTCAGGGTCCCACAAGAGCGGATGGTTTTAGAAAGTTTTATGGGCCAGTAGGGACTGGTCACAGCATTAATGTCGAAAAACCTCCTTCTAATCCAATTTATGCCAAAAGGTGCTTGCTGTTAAAATGCTCAAACACATGTGTCTGAAAGCATGCTGAAATGGTTTGTTCTTCGCATGTGTTATGCCTCCACAGCTCCCATTAGCTTTGGCTGGACCTGTGCTTTGACTTTTGGTTATTCAGGAACCAGTTTTAACACTGCATTCTTTTGTGCCTGTCAAGCACATTTAGACTGGACTGGAGAAGAAAGCTTGTAACCATCAGATGAGGTAAGTTCTTGACCAAAAGAAGTAACAGGATAAGACACCAAACGGTTCTAGCATTGTTGTGTCTATTAAAGCAATTAAGTGCTTGAATAAAGAAGGAGCTTGGGCTGCTGGCAGAGGAACTATGAACTGGTGGACATGTAGTGTTTTAAATAGCCATGGTACAAAGGCAAATAAGGTTATTGAAGTCTTAGGTGTTTGTGGGTATGGGTACTTCAGCTTACAGTATTACTTTCAATTTTATAGCTGTAAGCCAGAAGCTGGGGAAACAGTGGATGCTGACCCGTTGGTTACTAGTATTATGTATAACCTGTATTCAGTCTGAAATCTTTTCCTTAAAAATGAGGAAATTAATGAACACAGTAATGTGAGAAACAAGTATTGAATATGATGCTTCATACTACTTTCTATTTTTTATCTCATTTTTTTAGCATACCCAGCCTCTTATTTATCTGTTTACAGAATTACTTGTGCACAAGTCCATCTGTAGGTTGCATCTAGGAAAAAATGGGGATTCATCTGGAGAACACTTAGGAAGCATTTTTTTTCTTGACCAACGTCAGCTAGTCAGCAATATTTAACCTGTAAGCTTGTAAGATGACATGCTGAATGGCTCTTTCTAGTTCTTCTTTTCCCAGATTCCTGCTGGGCTTTTAGAGCTCCTTGCTGTTCTGCACTGAAGCTGTCTAGTTTAATTCTGCACTGGCACCCAATGTTCTCAGATTCCCAGAGGAAACTGGTAGCATTTATAGACTGTCAGTCCAGCCAAGACTCAGGAGGGATGTATAACTTTCTGAGGACCCACCCTCTCCTACCTGGGTGAAATCTTGAAGATCTTTGACTTTGTGGGTAAACTGAGCTGAATGCTGTGGTGAGAATGATTTGATGAAGGTAACTGGGCGATGGAGAAAAAGCAGGTCTTTCCTCTGTATGATTTGGGTCTAGTGGCATATGTTTTAATGTCGTTTTGAGACTAAAGCCAGGAAACAGGAAAGAGTGCTAACTTCTTAGAAGCCAGTGATGGAGTGCTGCCTCTGCAGAGCTGCCCTTCTACACATGTTGGTGCTAATTAGTTTGTGTCTGTTGAGCTTCCTTGTGATTCTATTTTTTCTAATTAACACTTCCCTGTAGATTGCTGCTGAACTCCAGAAATCTCATTCATTTGTGACACACATTTCACCATCACAGGGAGACAAATATATCGTGTTGACAAAGGTGCTGATAACACTATCACACTGTGGTTTAATGTGTGTGTCTCAGAGATGGAGAGAGGTGACAAGACAGCCTGAGTGGGAGAACTGACTTAAAAATAACACTAAGAATTGCAGCTGCAGTTTGTCTACCAGTTTGAATAGTTTGAGCCCCAGACTGTGTTGATCTGGTACAGACAATTATAGGCAGTGTTTATTCCTTCTATCTCTGGCTCTTTATCCTAAGTAGTAACATTAAAAGATACAATTGTTAGAGTGAGAAACTTAGGAATTATATATATACTGTGTATATATTTATGTATAAACACACTATATACAGATATAGTCTCTGTCTCTCTATGTAGTCTACTTATATAATTTGCTTTAGAAAATAAAAGGTCAGGAGCTACTCTATTAGTTAAACATAAGCTTTGCAGATAGGTTATACCTACTACTGCAAAATTTGTATTAGAGGCTGCAGCACCCAGGGACCTTGCAACAGGTTTTAGAAATAATTTCCAACTGAGTATATGAGACCTTTTTTACTTGGGCTGTGGCAGCTGGGGGAGGGGCTGTCTCCTGCAGCAGAGAAAGGAGTAATTGCAAAAGGCACTCTGACTCCACAGGGACCGAAGAAACAGCATTGGCGGGGGGACCTGTGCTATTTCCATCCCAGAAAGAACTCTGGAAATTCTAGGAAGTCTTCCCCTGTCACCATAACTCCTCCTGCACCTTCTCCATAGACACAGTGTGTTGTCCATGGAGATTTAAGCCTATGTGAAAGTGGGAAGTGCTGGCCCAAGAGCTAGGGCATTTGATTCCTTCTAGTAGGAGGAGGCACCAACTAGAAGGCACCACCCTTCTAGTTACATGATCTACTCTACGTAAAAGTTCCTGTCTTACAGTTAAAACCTTTGAAGTCAGGAGTTTGTATGGATGTTAATGTGTGCCCTTCATGAGATGGGCTTTTCCTTGATGTTCTTGGTCTTTCCCCTTCTCTGCATCTTGTATCATTGCCTTCTGTGTGGGCTTTGTGTTTTACTGCTGTTCTGTAGCATGATAAAAGCTCCTCTGGAAATGCAAAAGGCAATGTTTCTGCCTTAACGGCTAACTCAGAATGACTTTGCTTTTGCCATTTATCTTCAATCCTCTCTGCAACATAACAAATGGCTCATCTTATAGCATTGTTTCCTTTAGCCATTTCCGTGTTGGCAATGCTAATATACTGCGGTATGCCGGAAACTATACTTTCTTTCTATATTGCTCATTTTCCTGGGTCCAGTTAGTAGTTATTCCAAGCATCACTTACTCCCCTAAGAAAGCTGAAGAGACCAGCCTAAAATTGACAAGGACAAAATGAGCCTTGAACACTCTGGTAGAGTACGTGGTCTATGGAGCCTTCAAGGAATTCTCTCAATTTTTGTGATATTGGACTCTAATTCTGTTTTTTTTATGGCCATGGGTTGCTTTTGCAGCCTCACTTATGAAGGGCCTTCAATTTTATGTATCAAGGACAATCTCTGTTGTTAAAAGAACTTTCAAAAGAGACTCTGGGCACCCATTCAACCCCAGACTGCCTTTGGGAATCCAAGCTGAGCTAAAGCTGTCTCGATCACAGTAAAGAGATGTTAACAGGATCCCAGCAGAAGAATAAATTATGAACCAGAACAATCTGCTCACCTTCCACAGACCAATACTGAGCTAATAGCTTAGCTTTGCCACTGAGGAGTAGTTGTCCATTGTCTTTCCACCTGCCCTTCTTCTGTCTCTGCTTGATTAGAAAGGGCTTGAGTAGGGGCATATTAATGTGGCTGGAAATGGAGATTTAGCTAATGCTTAGTCATTTATAAAGGGGTTTTGCAAAGAATGGGTTTGAAGAGTGGATGTTTAAACAGGAAGCTTCCTGTTTTGAAGAAACATTTTTCTATTCTCTTTCTGCTCCTCTCGAGTTTTCTTTCAGTTCAGCTTGGCTTTACCATTTCCCTGCTTGATCTGAAGGGAAAATGTTAAACTATAGAAAATGTCATGGAAAAGCCTAGCAGCCCAAGCACAAAATCTTCCTGAGATGATGAAAAAGCAAGTGGTTTGCTTCATTTGACAGGCAAGTATTTACCTTATCTTTTATATATCAAAAAGCAATATTACAGATTACAGGTTCCATATAATGTTCATGTCACTTTTCCTGTCCCCAGTATAAGACATACTTTACTTTAGTAGTAAGTTGTATACAAAAAAAGGCACGAAATAATTGGAAACTCCAGTGACAGCATCTTTGCAGTTTGGAGTTGCTAGAACACAGACCTTCCGTGTTTCCTATGCCAGGACATCTCATGGAGGGATAGCCTAGCTTTAAAAATACCGCTCTGCTCTTGTAGAACTGATCAGCTTTCCCATACTGGGAACAGAGGCCTGATTTCTCTCATGCTAAGGTGAGAACAGTGTAATGCAAAACTTAATCAAACTGGTTCCCAATTTCCCTAGATATACATAACAGGAGATTCTGGCTTCTGTTTCCACTTGAACATTAGCATTATTATTTGAGATAGTTGGCACTGAGTAAAGCGTCCATACTGGTGACCTGAGCAACATCTTCTGCTTTGAAGCATCTGTTTCATTCATCCTTTGCCCACTGCTGCATGCAGGACACACAAAGTGCTTCTCCAGCCCCTTTGCGGACTGAAGAGCAAGAACATTGCTTCAGCCACTTCTTTCCTTTTTTCAGTTACTGGTCCATTGCTCTGTTGTTGTATTATCTCAGCTTCGGTGCACTTATGAAGAAACACAGGCATGTGGCATGAGGCTAGGGAAGCATGGGATGTGGGAGCATATAGCCATTCATCATTCGAAGAGATGTAGAGGCATTCGTGTAGGACTGCTGCATGGAGTCATCTCACAGAGCAGATAAGCTGAGTCTTTTTCCTCTTCTCTCATGTAAGATTAAAGTGTTTTGTACAAATTTAGGCAGTTTTTCTTTTGGTTTAATTTCTAACAAAACAAATTAGTAATTCATTTTCGGAATAAACAGTTCAGTAATCATGGCTCTCGCTCTGTAAGGTTCAGTGTGCTTCTGACAGACTCTCCTCCAAAATTGAACATGTAAGTGGTCTGTTAATAATTGCTTATTGTATTGATTTAATGAGGCCATCTTAATTTATGATTGTTTGTATTTAACAGCAATCTTCTCCATAAACCCTTGTGCTTTCATTTCCTACTATTATCTTCCTAGCATCTTCAGTGTATCACAGGAACGGACACAATGCCGTGTTTACAGGCATTACAAGCATACATCAAAGAGACAGAGTGGAGGTATCCTTCTTAAGGAAGACTGAGCACCATGGAGAGCCAAAAGTCATTGGCAGAGGGGTGCTACTGCTTGAGGGATTTTCAAGCAGCACTAGGTGCTCTTATCAATCTTAGCAGTGGCAACATTGCCTGCTTGAGTGTCACCTTTCAGAGTAAGCCAGGCTGAGCAACAAGACAAACTCCTCTCCCTCCAGTCCCTCTATACTAGTCTGTTGATGCAAGTGCTTTTCTTTGAGCAGCAGTGACAATGACCTTTCCTTGCCCACAGTTTATGGCAGTGGGGATAGACAAAACGTTTTTTTTTTTTTTCCAGGCAGCCATAGCAGTAGTTCTGTGATCTTTGTAGAAACAAGATATGAGACTTCAGGATATCTTGGCCCTTAGTCAGACAGCACTGAGGTGATGGAAGGGGTCTGCAAGACACAGAAACCGGTATGTTCTGGTCCTAAAGTCTTTGGAAACAGCCATCTGTGCTCTGCAGTGGTGTTCAGGTGAACCAAACCTATATAGAGAGCTACTGGTTTCCCTGGCCCATGTGAGCTCCTAGAGATAGGTGCACACAGACCTTGGGAGAGCAGAATAGAGCTAGTGTAGGGGTTCAGCTCCTGGGCTTGTTCTCTGCTGCCAATGGAAAGCACCAATCAGGCAGTGAGCCTTACTCAAGGCTATGGGGCGAGTCACTGGGACATGACCGAGCAGATAAATATGGGGTAGAGTGGTTATTCGGAGGCCTCTCCTCAGCTGTGCTGCAAAGGTTTGTGGGGTCTTGGGGTGCCTAAGCACTGCTCTAGGCAGGCTGGAGGACCCTGCTGTGTGGAAGCTCTGGAGGGGCTGGAACATCCCTCCCTTGTAGGGGGTTTCCAACACTCGCTGGGGATGAGGCTGAGGACTCATCAGTAGTGGCTGGAGGGAGAAGAGATGGGGCGTGGGGAGAAAAATTTCATGGTAAACATCTGCCTCTGAGTATGTACAGTGATTTCTCCAGGGGCTTGACTTACGGCAGAAAGCATCCGAGTTATTTATGAAACCTGGGAATTACTTATCGGTAAGAATGGCTCAGTACTCTGACACAATATTGCGCTAGAGTCACTGAACTCAATACCAGCATCAACTGTCCTACCATCCCTTTCAGAACTTCTAGTAGTGCCTTTCAGTACTGTCAGCATTAACGTCTGTTGTTTCACCATAGGGAAGCAGCAGGAATCAGTGAGCTACTTTCTCAGCCTGATTTAAAGGTATGATTTTATTGCGGGGTTATAATGTGGTACTCCTTTCTCACCTAACAGACAGTTAGCTGACTGAATCACTTTGCTCTGACCTAGCTTCTTCTTTGATACATTTTAATTTTAATAGTTAAGTAGAGTTTAGCAATAAATGATCAAGCATTTAATCCAAAAACGGTCAATACAGCAGCTGGGAACTGAAAGCCCACAAGTTCATGCAGATAAATGAAAGTCCTTGGAGAGGGCCGTGGTTTTATTGTTAATTTTATTTTTGCTAGAGATGTGATTGACTCTTCAAATGCTCAAGAATTTTTTTTGTGATCATATCGTTTTCAGTCTTCGAATGTTGCTCAACCCAATTTGTACATAACTAACGAAGAGCACTGTGCAAGGGCTCTTTCAGTGGGCGACCTGTCAGTATGGATGGCGCAGAAATCTGTAATGAGGGTTTGATGAGTTTTAAATTTTGGCTAGTGGACTCTCTTGATTTGTGTGGGTTTGGTTGTGAGGCTGTTCCTGTTAAAAGGGCATCACTGAAATGATTGTCAGGCTGAGTAGGCTGAAAGAGATCTCAGCTTTAGAAAAGCCCAAGAAAATAAATAAAAGAGAAGAGGAACGTGTTTTTATTTAGTGCCCAATATTAAATATTCATGCAGTTTTCAACTTTCTCTGCTCCTGCTGGTATCATATGGTTCATAACAAAATTTCATATTCATTTCATGATCCAGCACAGCTGGTGGACTTTGTGCCAAGCAAAAAAAACCAAAGAAAAATCAGATAAAATCATTTAAGTTTATCTGGGAACTTACATTGTGGCATCTTTGTCAAAGTCCTGTCATTCCACGTTGCAGGAGGTGCAGGCCTGAGTGATGTCTTAAATGCAATCATTCTTCCTCACTAACTTAAAGTAATCTGATCTTTCTGAAATACCGAGTTTTCCCACCTGATATAACATGGTATTTAAAAGCAAAAAACCCCAAGCCACACAGATTTATCTCTAAGTAAGCAGATAATGAGTCAGATGTACAGAAAAAAAGGCACATTCAAAATACTTTTATGCAGCCATGGTGATTCAAAGATTCTGTGAGTGCCCCTCTGCCCCATGCCAAGTACCCCTGAATTGGGGGAATTTGATTCCCCAAACAAAGGGTCTGTACTCAGGGGTGCAAAGAGCTGAAGGGCTCTTAGACAAAGGCTGTCGTTTCTCCCATCTAATCCAAATGCTGATGCTGCTGAAAAAAAATGGTGACCTGCATCCAGCTTTGCTCCTGTTTTCAAATCCTGCTCCAGACCTTGTATTGGCTGAACTGGAATCTGTGGCCATGTCAAATTACTTCTGCAGTATTTTTTTTTTCTTTAAAAAATTGATTCAGCTATTTAAAGAATAAATGATATTTGCATGACAAAGTACAATTAATGTTGCTGACCCATTTTTTGAGAGCTGGGTGCTCTTTTCTCTGCTACTGAGTCTCTCTGGTCTTGGGGAAGTCTCTTAAAATCCTAGCCATGACTTGTGCAGCAGCCCCCAGACACATTCACAGCTCATCAGGATGACAGATGCTGCTGACAGCTAAACATCAAACAGCAGAGGGAAGGAAGGTTGCCTTCTCCCAAAACTGCAGGGACTGAACCGTTGCCCCCAGGGGCAGGAACAGCCAAGTGTGTGTGGCATCTGGGGAGGAGGGGGCGTAGGTCACTGCCAAAAGCTCTCCAGGTCCCTTGGCCCTAACCTGCCTCGTTGGATCATGAGCAGTTTCCCGCGGCCACAAGAAGCTGCCTGCTGCCATGCTTACTCAGCAAATGCAGGATTTGTTCCTGTCTTCCTAGCTGAATTTCTCTTTTCAGCTGCCTCCCAGAGGCTGAGCAGCCAGGGACAAAAGAAAGGTCATTTGTTACCCTGTTGATGTAGGGTTTTCTTCCCCTCTTCCCTCCCCAGAGGTTGTGTTTCACATGTAGCATAATAATACGGTATATTCTGGGAGATGTTAATGGGTGGGTCAGGCCCTCTTAGCGAGAAGGCTTTTTTGATTAAGGGCTGCTGCTGAGAAACCTCTTGAGTCTCACCCAGGTGCACCCTCACTAGAAACTCAATCAGCACCTGAGAAAAGGAACTATAAAATGACAGAGGTGGGAGAAAATAGGTCTGGTGGTGTGTCCCTCAAGAGGGACTTGTGTGTTTTCTACTTCTTTACTAAAAATAGTTGTAGTAGAGAAATTTAGCCTCCTATAATTGATGTGGTGTTATGTGTCTTACTGAAGGAGCTTATTTGCATGTAAGATAAACAAGGATCTTGTGTGGTAACAGGGCAGAGACACTGGGAAGGCTGCCTGCTGCTCAGCTGTAAGCACTAGCCGTCAGGTCAGTTGGTCTGTTTTGATGGTCTCACATAGGGCTCGCAGTGCAGCCAAGACTTTGCTGCTTTTCCTTCTTCAGTTGTTGTTCTTCTTACGTGGCAAACTTGCTCGAGGTCGTTGGCAAAGACCACATGGCACAGAAAGAGGAGGTCTGGGTACATCTCTCTTCTGTGTGGCTGCTTTAAAGCCACATAGAAACCCCAGGAGGTCTAACTGCAGGGAGAGGAGTGATTCCACCCATGTATGTGCTGTGGCTGTGTGCGACAGGTACTGGGTGGCACTTCTGGATTTTTACAGAGACTTTTCACGGGGCAAACTTTAATGAAGAACAAACCCTCTGCTTTTGGCAGAACAATTAGTCTAGCCAACTGGAAACCTCTTAGCTGGCTTTTTTGTCCCTGTCCAGAATAAAGCTGTTCCTTGCTGTGTAATTTCTTTCTTTTATTTTCTTTTTTTCCTTGTCCCTTTTCAAGTGTCTCAGTGGTTAGGGGTCCCTTTATTCCTTTCCTTTCGGGTGGCTGTTTCAGGGCCCTTATTCCACAGACTTCTCTGCAGGCAAGCATTTGTTCCTGGGTGAGTTTTCTGTTAGTTAGCATTTTGCAATTGTTTCACCCTCAGTGAAAAGTGATTAAAAAGGCATAATTCAGTTTCTTATTTCCTTCCTTCAAATACCTTCTTTCTCAGATATATGGTTTCTTTTACCCAGGAATCTTACTTTTTCTGCTCCTGCCTTTGCTTGTCCTTTAGCAAATAAGTGCTCATTAGAAATATGTTCTTTCTTGTGTATTGTTTTCCAGGCTTATTGGGGTGGCAAGGAGCTCGCTGTAAGGCACTAGGTGTGTACATAGTGTCAGAACTATTTCTGCATTTACCCAGTCTGGGAAGTTGGTGTCTGTCAGCTAGAGCTGACTAATGCTTCTCCTGAACTAAAAATGATGCTCTGTCAGTTATCCTTAAAGACCCCTCGGGTGGGGGGAAAGGAGAAACCCTCTGTTCTGGCAGCAACGTACAGCAATAACCAGCTGTTTTTCCCACACGAAGCACCTGACAAGTTATTACTGACCCAAATCTGTTAATATTTCGCCAGGGCCCAAACTCTGACTTGCGTGTTTGCATAAAATTTTCTGGTGTCAGCCCCATTTTCTGATACAGGTTGTGGAATATCAATATTTTATTGTCTTACAATGTTTTAATTCTCAGACAAAATGTTATGCTTTTATTGCAGATGAAAGTATGGAGAAGTTATGACCGTCTTTTTCGCAAGCAAGATGTCAAGTTTAGCTTCCTCGTTCACACTTATCCGTGTTTACTTTCTCAAAGAGATCTTTAGCTCCCTTCTGTTACCAGATGGAAAGGCAGGAGCCCACCACCACTGAATTTTATTTATATATTTAAGACAAACTGGAAATGCCTGAAATTTAAGAAGGGAGCTGAATAACCTTACTGATGAGTGCAAGCGAGTTGGTGGCAGGGCTGCAGGTGCCAGGTCACCCCGCTGTCCTTGGGGCACAAATCCTCTTGCTGCGGTAGGTCTTGCTCCCCCCATGACATCTCGCCTCCCACCTCTGCCCAGCAGCATTCTTCCTTGCCCTCCCTGAACCTTTCCTGCTGCCCTGCCCCGAGGGGATATTAAACATCCTCTAGGAAGCAGCTTCTCTCAGTCATGTCTCTGTGTCTTATCTAAAAGAAAACAGCGAGTAACTCCCTCCTTGTTGTTTCACCGGTCCTTGGCTTAGGCCTGAGCAGAAGGACATGGATATCACCTTCCAACTTATGATGCTCCTCTTCACAGCACCAGAGTCTCTCAGCCAGCCCTCTTAAGATGCAACTGGGCTTGACCCTGTCTCATCCATGAGATTTGATGGCTCTCAGGGAGAGTGGTTTGACTTCGCATGCTGCTGCTGGGCATGAGCTCTGTTACATGCCACTGTGGCAGCCCAAGGGTTGTGGTTGAGATGGCCTGGGCAGAGGAGGTTACAGGGAAGAGATAACCCCATACACCAGTACAGGTTAGGGACTGACCAGCTGGAAAGCAGCTCTGCAGAGAAGGACCTGGGACTCCTGGTGGACAACAGGATGACCAAGAGCCAGCAATGTGCCCTTGTGGCCAAGAAGGCCAATGGCATCCTGGGGTGCACCAAGAAGAGTGTGGCAAGCAAGTCGAGGGAGGTTATCCTCCCCTTCTACTCTGCCCTGGTGAGGCTGCACCTGGAATACTGTGTCCTGTTCTGGGCTCCCCAGTTCAAGAAGGACAGGAAACTCCTGAAGAGGGTACAGCAGAGGGCTAAGATGATTAGGAGGCTGGAACATCTTTCTTATAAGGAAAGGCTGAGGGACTTGGGTCTTTTTAGTCTGGAGAAGAGAAGGCTGAGGGGGGATCTCATCAATGCTTATAAATACTTAAAAGGGAGGGTGCTGGGAGGATGGGAGCAGTCTTTTTGCAGTGGTGCCCAGTGATAGGACAAGAGGTAACGAGCACAAACTTGAACATAGGAAGTTCCATCTAGATGTGAGGAGGAGCTTCTTTACTTTGCGGGTGGCAGAGCACTGGAACAGGCTGCCCAGAGAGGTGGTGGAGTCTCCAAATCTGGAGATACTCCAAACCCACCTGGATGCCATCCTGTGCAACTTGCTCTAGGTGTCCCTGCTATGGCAGGGTGGTTGGACTAGATGATCTCCAGAGGTCCCTTCCAACCCCGGTGATCCTGTGAGATGTGGCAGAAGGATGTGCTCTAACAAAGCATCCTAACCAAGTGACCTACTTCTGACAAACCTGCCAGGATGTCTGTAGCTCACTCTGTTAAAACAATGGACTCCAGCCAGGCAAAGCCTCCCAGAGCTGCTGTTGGTTTTACTTAATAAGATGAACTGCCTGGGTTTATAACCCCCTCCTCTTCTTGGAGTTTTACTGCTTGACAAGAAACTGTTCAAATCTGGAGAAAAGCAATTAACGATGGAGTTGGGGGTTTTTGACTGACATAGTAATTATGCTGGAAAATGTAATTTTCCCTACATATTAGAGATGGGATTATTTCAAGGAGATCTCATTAATGTGCTGTTCACCAACAAAGAGCCCAGTAACCTCTCTCTTAATAAGATTAGTGGGGGGGTCATAATGCAGAAGTCTGCTAGGGTGATATATTCAAGTTTTTATTCTAAAGAAATAAATTATCTTCTGCTGTCTGGTAAGGGCATACAGGAGTAGATTTCATTTAAAAAGATGGAGACCTGACATTTACTCATTTCCTGATAGCTAGCGGATAACCTGTGCCCATCTTCCTTTGTCCAGATGCTGTACGTGAACAGTGAAACCCCAGGATTTGGGAGGGAGGCTGGAGCAGAGCAGCTGAGGACAGGCAGGCAGGTAGCTCCCCTGGCATCCCTCCTTAGATCAGTGACTTATCTGCTGTCCGATTGACGGATGCCCCTCCACTGTCTGCTTCTCTTTGTCTATCTATAACATGTGGATAATAATTGTCCAGAGCTCATCTAAGACTAACGGCTGTTTTTGCAGTGATCTAGCTCCTTTGGAGCAAGGTCTGCCCCCCTCATCAGGGAGTACAGGTGCTGTTATCGTCTATGGCCTGTTGTGCTCCGAAGGGGAGGATGTGGTAATACAAAGGATGGAAAGAAGTGCTGTCTGTCTGGTTGTAGTTTGATCAACGTGTGAAAATTCAGGCCTTTCTGGGCCACCATGTAGGCAATGTAGATGCTTTTTCTGGTTGTGCAAGAGTTCCTCCATTCCCTGCTGATGCCTGCGGGGTATTTCTGGGTAAGCCAGAGAGTGACACTGCTAAAAACATTTCCAGGCAGCTTTCCCCTTCCTGACTCCACTCACATCTGTCTACCATCTGTTTTGATTTTGCCTCTGCTGTGCTACTTGTAAACATCCTCTTGAAACGTCCAGGGCACGGAAAGCTTGGGAGCTCCCCCCTTCCAGCACGGGCTGTGAGGGGCAGTCTTCTGCTATCACATAAAATGTGACAGATGCTGACCACTGTCAAAGAGGAAAACCAGCTGGTATTTATTATCAGCACTGCTGGTCTGTGGAGGCATCTCAGTTACGGATTCAGAATCCCTGCCATTGAGCTAAATGTGCAAACAACAACAGAGTTCAGTCCCATAGTGTCCTGTGCCAACCCTTCCATCGCAAGCTCTACTACTGTCTAGAAATTATTTTAAAGTTAAAACCACAAGTCAACTCTACCCCAAAAAGGGAGATGTGCCAGATGGTAGTCTTGAATGTCACTACTGATTTTTACCTGAAAGGCGCTGATTTATTGTAACGGAGTACAGTGGTGTAAAACCGCTTGATAAGGTAATTCAGAACCTCTCTTGCATACAAGCTGTGTGTTTAACTGCTTTAGCATTTAAATAAATAAATAAAGCATTGGTTATCCTCTTAGTTTCATGATATCTCTTTTACCTTTCAGACAATACGCAGAAATAAGAGTAGGGAAGCGCTACTTCAAATTTCTGTAGGTTGAGAGTTTTTTCAGTACAGTGGTAACAAGCTGCAGTTAGGAAGTATATTTTGATGCAATTTGCTTATGAGGTAGAAGTGCCAAGTTGTAACATTGTTTATTATTCTTATGCATCCATAAGTAGAAGTGGTGCAATAAATTGCAGTTATGATGCTTTCACTTCTGCTGCTTATGCTAATAATGTACTGAGGTATTTGTGCAAGATATTGTATGTTTAATGTTATTAATTTATGGTTTGAGCCAGGGGAAGAGTGGCATGCCTGAGAACATTGCTTTGGTAGGCTTCATGAAAACTTAGAGCACAAGATTGTCCCTATGCCCAAGAAATGTTTTTGAAGTGTATCTTATATGCCTTAAATATCTTGCAATCTAAACAAATAAGCATGTTAATGACGGCAAAAGAGCTCTGAGGTGAGCAGAGAAGGACTTGCAGTCATCCTGTTAATGCCACAGTTACATTTCTTGGGTAAGGGAGAGTAATAGTTTCTCTTTTTCCCCAAAATACCTTTGTTAAAGGCCACGAGCAGTTGTGGAGCTGAAAAACATCTTTTTTTTTTTTTTTTTTTTTTTTAGCTTTTTTAATATACTGCTATGCCTCTGTTGAGTTGCAAATAGGATTTTCATACTTCTGAAAAGGGAAAACATGGAAAGAGCGCTTTTGGCCTCACAATATTTGATTTCTTTCTTTCAGCCAGTTGCAAGTGTACTGGAATCCCAGTTATGCTGTCAGATGTGCTAATCCTCTCCTTGTTAAAAGAGCACTAAATATCAAAGATCGACAATAGGGGGTTCCTTGGCGAGTGTGGAAGGAATTGATAGCCGGTATAGTTTCTCAGCACTCCAAAACCTCTATTCCAGATTTCAGAGGGTCTCAGTTTCTTCCCCCTAATATATTGCTGTTATGTCTGATCTTAAAAAAGTCTCTCTTGCCAAAGAATAAGTAATGCAATTGCATTTTCAATGTAGATAAACCAGGTCAGAGTCTGTGTCAGCAGAGATAGCACTCCACTTTAGTAAGTAAACAAAAACATTGAACATGTTTCTTTAGTTTGAAAGCTGTAAACATTGCTTCATCATCTGCTTGAAGACCAGAATGTTATTTATGGCCTAACCTATGATTTCATTGCTAAGGCCAATTAACTCTGCCGCTGTTTGTTAGGCAATACTTCCTCAGAGTGAAGTGAGTGTAAAGGCTCCACTGGATTGCAGTCGTAAGAAGACACTAAGGGGAATGGCGTGATTTCAGTGAGTTACCACATGTTAAGGTTGGAAGGGATTATCAGATCATCCCTCCTGGCATCCCCAGAAGGGGGATGGGAATTTCATCTGGTGCTGCTGCATTGGATCCGTAACTTGAGCTCAGCCAAAGCATATCTATCCAGCAAGATCTCTGTGTGGGACACGGGGGTTTGACATACCTGTTCAAATTCATTCGAGGCTAGTCGAGACCAGAAGCTGTTACACGAGGGTGGCTGATTGGTAATACAGAATGGGAGGTGGGGAACTGTCTCATAAGACAAGTGATGTACCAAACTGCCTGCTTGCCTTCTGCTCTTAGAGTCCTCTGTGTGTTAAACTGGCAGTCACACCACTTTGATCCCCTTTGGGTTTAACCCTTTGTCTGGCTTTCGTGATATCACTTTTTTGCCTGTCAAGCTCTTTGAAGACATTACTTTTTTAATCTGTATCTCATGTATTGTTGGGTGTTCTCTTATCAGTGTTTTACTGTCTGCTTGTATACAATAAAGCAGATGGAAGGCTGTTTTGGGAAGGATAGATGCTTAGTGTTCAGACTATTTTTTTTTCCACTTGTTTTACTGGCACAGTGAGATAGATATGGGGGGGATGTGCAAAACGTACGCTCAGCCACTGTTGTAGTTGGGTGGTAGTAAGACTATAGAAGATTCTTGTATGTGAAAGACAGAGATTTTCAGCTGATTGTAATTTGACATCCAGCTTGAGTACCTGGCAGGATTTCCAAACTGACTTTTTTTTCTTTTTAAAAGTTTCCACTATTTTTTTTTCAGCAGTTTGATGCTGCAGTATGTGCAGTTTTACTATGATACGCTGCTCTTGGTGCCTGCCTGTGGTGAAGTCTGGCACTGTGCATTTTTTTTGTTGCACTTAGGAAAGCGCCTCTCTTGCCTGCACTTCATTTGCCTCAGTAGTGGAGCTGGTCTCTGAAAGATGCAAAATTGTGTCCTGCAAATGCGGTTTCCTCTCCAAAGAACAAGAATTTTAAGATTCTCCCTTTGCATCCAAAAGCCAGGCACAGACAACAGGATAAATAAATCTTAGTGTGGAAGCCCCACAGTTTGGGCTTAGCTGGGCACTCAGGTGCTTTCTCGGAGAGGTCGCCATCAGCCTCTGCCTGTGCAGAACAGAGAGCCCGGCTCAGGTTCTTCCCACTCACTAGGGTGTTCAGAAATGGAGCAGGGCAGCTTCAAGGCTGTATTTGAAAACATGGTGTGAGAACTGTGTGACATGTTTTCTCTTATACTGGGTTTGGAAGCCAGCAAAAAGTCACGAAGCAGGATACCCTTCTTCTTATAAATTCACTGTAGCAGTATTTTTGTATATTATGAGCAATAGCAGTCATTCCGCGGCTTGCAAGTGAATTTCTCGGTTGTTTTGTGGTTCCCTTTTCAGAAACACACAACGGTGTCTCTTTGGGCCTGATGCATAGCTTGGGCATAGTGTGACATTCTTCTACAAAAACATTGATGTTGAAGTAAGGTGAAAGCACAATCAGAGCTGCTGAATGAGAGTCTCTTGTGTATTAGCCCCCTGTAACAAATATGAGAGGGAGAAGTTTTCAAGTTAGTTTACCAAGTTCTTGTGAAATTGGTTGTAGATGGAGTCACATTTCAAAAGCACATAGGAACAACTTCTTCCTAGTCACATATTTCCAAAAGCAGCTTAAAACATAAAGACCACTCACTTTCACAGAAGTTTAATGAGACTTGTACATAGAGATCACTTTTGTGTATGAAAGCTCAAACCTATTTGTTCCTAGCTTTTCATTTTTTAAATAAAATTTCCAAGGTTATAAATGCTTTTGCTGTCAAAGCATTCTCAGGAACATCATCTTAAGACAGCACCAGAAAATGGTTCTTCCCTTTTCAAGGACAAAAAAGTAAAGAGTTTCTAGCTTTTTTTCAGTTTATAGGATAAACTTAAAATGTAACTCCATCACCCTGCTGTGGCCTGTCCATGTTAAAAATGGAGTTTTTCAACACAGAGAGGAAGTTAGGGACAACATCAGAGGAGCAGGAAAAAGAGGCGTTTTATTGTGGATCATGAATATCTCTCAAACCCGAGGAGGCTCACAGGAGACCTGTCTTCATGTACTCTGTGGGGATGGCCACAGGGCTTCCAATTTCCATAACGTGCTGAAGGCACTGAGCCAAAATTAACACCAGTGGTACAGAGCAATGCAACCACCCAGTTTTCAGTGGCGCTACATTAATTTTACTTCAGCAATTCCATGTGCCCTGCTTCCCGTTAGGTATTTTTTCCCTGAGCTGTTGTGATGAATAGCTAGCTACCTGAAACACTTTTAATCTTTGATCATACAAATGAGGAAAAAGGAATTGCCAAATGCCAGCACAACTTCTGCCAGTGGTGTGATTTTGTTACAGCTGTTGCTGAAATCTTTGCCACCAAACACTCGTCCCTGTTTCCTTTCCGTGCTTGAGGGTTGTCACACACTGCGCTGCCCTCAGCATGAGCACCAGTCCATTGGCACAGACATAAAGGCAATACAGGTATGGGGCAGTTATTCCCAGGCTTTCTTTTGTTGTTTCTTGGTGGCAAGCCTAAAAAGGTGAGCCTGTGTCCACGCTATCTGCGTGCCAGTGAGAGCCACACGCTCCTCCCACATCTGGAGAGGAGAAAAAGAGGAGACAGAAAGATGCAAAAATTATTCATCTTCCCTGCCTTTTGTTCTGAAGGCAATTGTGTGCTGCTGAAACAGGGTGGTGCGAGTGCTGCATGCTCCATGCCCTGCTGGTGAGATACCTATTAAGGCAGGCTTTCGATAACAGAGTTTAAGGGTTTCAAGGTGTGAAGCTGAGACTGCTCCAGATATGGCATGGGGGAGGTTTTGGATACCTGTCCCAACCTGTCCCAGGGAATGTTTCTGGCCTTACCAGTCTGTACCTGTGCGTTCATACACTCCCCTAGCATTTTTTTGCATTTAGGTGATCTTGATAGTAATCAGTGCTTCGCCTTCAGTGAGATGACTTTGCTCTTTGCTGGCTGCTTTGAGGTAACAGTGGAAATGAAACTGGTGTGCCTTAGACATCTTTCAGATCTAATCCTGACTGTAGATGAACAAATTAAGATAATAGATTTGGGTTCAGTTACAGGCACTCGTTCCAGTCCTTAACCTTTTGGAGACAGTATAAAATTTTCAGGGGAATGGTCAAAAGCCTCTCTTTTCAGATGTCTGAAAATTAGATGGAATTAGGCAGTATCAAGTATTGTATAGGGAACATTTCTGCACTGGAAAGTGGTCTAGATGGCTCAGATTCAGAGATGAAAAAGATCCATTACAGGATAGAGCAACAATAATTTTGCAGCTGAGGTGCTAAAACCCACATGTACTGGTATTTCTCTTTTGAGCCTTTGAAGTCTCAGCTTGCCAGTGCCTGAGTTCCTCTTAAATTTATGTAATGTACTCATTTCCTTATTATCACTTTTATAGACAAGGGAACCAGCAACACATTACTTATTAAATGTCCTGCCATTATGAATGCATTTGCTGTTCATTGTAATAGCGCCAATCATGATGAATTCATTTTGCATTCATGTAGATGTCATGAGCACTTTGGTTTATTTTTTGTCTCATTTAAATCAGTAAATGGACACTTAAAAGCATTATCCTTATGCCCGTTTTTCTGCCAAGGGAGCAAGGGAAAAGCATGCCTGTAGATTTAGGCTTGCATAATCTGCCACGTAGTGGGGAAGCTTCCTCCTGGCTAGAAATTAGCAACCAGCTCTTCTAGATTGATTGACTGTTCCTTTTGACATCATGGACCTTAATCAATTTGTTGCATACACAACAGGCACATCTGTTCATGCCGTAGGCGTTCCACTGTCATGTAGAGGCTGGCTCAATTTAATGGACTGCTTACTGTAACAGATATCTGTTTTGAGGGGATTTTTTGAGCTGGGCAAGGGAAGGAGCTCTCTGTATTTATCAGAGGAACCATACCCTTTTTTTCTTTTTTTTGCAGAGTGCTTTGGGTGCTTCCCCTCACATAAGCACACTTTAGCTGCAAAAGGTTGGCACTGCCATGATAAGCTTGTTGTCAGTGGATAAACTCTAGTTCAGTGATGCAGAATCTCAGCTCAGTGAACCGAGAGACAGAAATAATTTAGTGGCAGATGTTTGGAGTTCAAACAGCACTGAATTTCCAGGCACTGATGTGAATTGTAGAATGTGTGGGGAGCGTACAGAAGGGGAGAAGCGCAGGGAGACCAGAGGGCTTGCGCAGACCCGAGTGCAGAGTGAAGAGTATCAAAAGGAGGCATTTAAATGCCTCCACAGCTGTCCTACTTGACCCAAGTCCTCACCAGGTCTGTCACACCACTGAACAAAAACATGCAAGTTTTTATATACTGTGCACTCACATTGTTTCTTGATGCTTTCCAAGTCTTTTGAAGACCTGAGTGCTCTGGTGGCTCTGGAAACCCACCAGAGCTATTTTGTGTATCACTGAGCCCGTAAGGTGCTCAAGTTTCCTAATGCTCTTGTGAGCTGAGAAAACAGTGGCACTGAGGAACTACGTGATCAGCTGAGCATCATCAATGAGGTAAGCTGTAGGAAGGACTGGAATGTGGAAGCCCCAATTCCCAGATTTCTTATTCCTTTTCAGCCTCATCTGTTCTTTCCCCACATCTTGGTACGTGAGTCTGAAGGCAGGAGTTGTTGGTGCCATTTTACAATATCAGATCCAGCTGGCCCCAAAATATCTGTGACTTCACACTATGACCGTATGGCTCAGGTCAGTGTCCTGAGCACTGAGCATTCAGGTCTCAGACTGGTGGGCTTTGTTTTCAGAGGTTGGAAGAGGGAAAGGCTGAAAGGCTGGAAAACCAAAGAACAGGAGATCTGGTTTGAACAAGAGCAGCAAAATTAGGGAATGCTGAGTTGAGACCTGTAGGCTCTTTTGGCAATACAGTCACAATCTCATAATGAATAAAACAATATGTTTCACTTGGCCACTCCATCTAATAAGGACTCATTTTCAAAGTAATGAAATCTCTGCATCACCTTGAAAGAGATAATTTGACCCCTGTGTTTATATGCATGTACATGACAGCAATTTCTAGGGGTCAGCCAGTAGGTCCATGGCTGCTTACATTTTTGACGCAGGAGAAAGGCCTCTCCTCAGGTTTATTGGTTCAGACAGCTATCTGGGAATCACAGTTTTGAAACGACTATTCTGCCCCTGCCATGTTTGACACTCTTTTTCTACACCGAGAAAGCTGTCATGTGGTTTAGGCATAATCACTTCAGACGCTAAACTGCGAAGAGGAATCCTTAATATGAAAGGGGAGTGTGCAGATGGGGAGTGAAAGCAAAATAGCTGTTGTTCCTTAGATATAGATTCTTAGCTGATTTTGAAATAGCTTTGAAATATTCCCTTATGGATAAGCTCTTAGAGGTACTACTACCTTTTAATTCTTTTTTAGGTGGAAATTTATAATACCTGCTGCTTCATGTCTATGCTGGAAGAGGTTGGGGGGGGGCAATAAACTGCCCATCTGCAATGGCCACTTGTTTATGTAGTCTTAACAAACTAAGCCAAATCGATTCCTGGTGCAAAGGGTTCCATGCACCTTATTTCATAGCTGAAACTGAGAGTTGTGATTTTGGGGCACTTTTCTCTTTGGTTTCATAGAAGAGAAGGAAACAGACTTAGTCTGGTCCTCTTGGCATGATGCCACACACCTTCCCCCTTATAATAGTGTTGTGTAAAGTGGCAGAGATGTGGAGCTTGATCACACAAGCTGCTGTAGCTTTCAGTCCTGGCTCATTTTTGGACTGTTCCTGAAAAATGCCAAGTATTTCCAGCACTGAAGGTCTAGTGTCTTTCCTATCTCATGTTTCAGTGATTACTTCAGATGAAGTTCAGGTAAATTGCACCTTCAGATAGAGATTGTGTAAACCTTGGTGATTTTTTTCATGAATAGTTTTTATAGGTTTTTTTTGGAAGTGTCCAACAATCAACTCCAAATTAAACTTATGAGCAGAGGCAAGCAGTGCAAACCTATGTGAAGTTAGAATGGGAAGCAGTTTGTTGTGAAAGGATACTTTTGAATTTTCCACCTTCCAGGCAGTCGTGTAGCAGCAGTGGCACACTGAACCTTGGGAGATTACTGTGAGTAAGAGTGTGACTGTGGTTCTCTTTGCTGATGATTTACTTGTGGTGCAGAACTCATTTTGCATGCAGTGCTACTCTGCAAGGAAAAAAAATGGAATGCAATATACAGGCCAATGTTTACCCCATTATCTCTCAATTTAAGTTCTTCTTTGGTGTCAGCACTTACAGATATGGCACCCAAGTGCCACTTGAAAATACTTCTGGAGATTACACATGGGAGATTACTTCCTCTCTTGAGGCATGGCCAGTGCTACATAGATGAAGGACAATCTCTTCAGTGCAGTGACAGCAGTGTAAGCATTGGTGCTGTTTCTGCCAGGAGCCAAGTGTTACCGTAGAGTCAAAACTGTTAATGGTGCTCAAGCCTTGCAAACTACCTCAGTGACCTGATGGCACTGGACTGTGAAGTCTGCTTAGAAGGACATTTAGTAATAATAATTCATCTACTCTGTCCCCAGGCCACTGAGATGGTGGATTGTAGGATGTTTTTTGTCCAGTTGTAATCAGAAATGGATTGTATAAGGAATGAAAAACAAGAACTGAAATCTTATGTTGAATTGTAGTTCTGCTTTAGTCAATTTGCAGGATTTTTGTTTTAATTCCTGCTCTGGCTGTGTTCAAATGAGCCAAATTAGAGTAAGGAAACTGCACTGCAAGAGACCTGGGGACTTGATGTTTCACCACTGGAGGTGGGGATGGCTTGACTGACAGTCCTGCAGGAGGAGCAGGTTATGGGTATTCTGAGCTGCCCAGTCTACCCTGAAGATGAGAAAAAAACAAACAATGAAGAAGGGATTACCCTGAAATACCCTACATCGTTTCAAGAGATGTGTTTTTCTAAACAATTTCTAGATGTTTCTTACGTTTTAAGAAATGTGTATTTTGCAAAAATGTGTAGTCCTCACTCTGCATGCAATAAATATAAATCATCCTCTATAGTAAAATTATGCATGTTTGTATAGGAGAGAATCTTTTTCCATTTTAAAGCTGCATTTACACCTTGCTTTATTTGGTATAAAATCTTTGGATTAACTGGCACAGTGGCTCATAAAAAATGTTCTCCAGCTTGAGCATGTGTGTTAGGCAGGCAAGGGTGCATGCCACCATCAGCACTGAAGAATGCTGCTCTGCTCTGGCTTCTTGGGAGCAGCAGTTCCTGCTCCAGTCCTCTCTGCCTGGAGCAGACCTGGAGAAACCTTTTTGCTTCAGAGGAAGGTCACCATCCTGCTTTGTCTTCGTGCCAGGACTGTGCCAAGCAGTTAGGGCATATTATCAAGGAAGGGGTTTAAAGTGGAGAAGAGAATGCTCTGCAGAGACCTTATAGTGGCCTTCCAGTACCTAAAGAGGGCCTACAGGGACTTTAGTGATAGGACAAGGTTAATGGTTTTAAACTGAAGGAGAGTAGATTTAGATTAGATGTTAGGAAGAAATTATTTACTCTGGGGGTATTGAGACACTGGAACAGGTGGCCCCGAGAAGGTGTGGATGCACCTTCCCTCAAAGTGTTTAAGGCCGGGTTGCATGGGGCTTTGAGCAACCTGGTCTAGTGGAAGGTGTCCCTGGCCATAGCAGGTGGGTTGGAACTAGGTGATCTTTAAGGTCCCTTCCAACTCTAACCATTCTATGATTGTATGTGCTATGTGGGAACAGAGAAAGGTTTTAAGGAATTTGGATGCTCAGTTCCCATTAAAAATGGAGGGGAATGGGCATCTGTATTGCCCAGGCAGCTTCCAAAACATCAGTCTTAGTGGTAGTATTAATTCTGATCCATTAGTATTAATTATAGAAGTGCTTCCAGAAATGAGCCAGAGGTCTAAGAGGAGAATAGTCACTGTCTGACAGACCTTGGTTAGCCATGTTTGTATAAGAGTCCACCTGGCTGCAGTGGGAATTTTGGTTTGCCTTGTTTGGGTTTTTGAGAAAATGTCAGGATTTGGCCAGTATAACAATAGGCTCTTGCCAGAGTTTCGCTGTCAGCTGCTTTTTCCAGCTATATGGGAGTGCATATGTCTTTGAGCAGCATAGCTGGCTCATGCAAGCTGTCATGCTAACCAGCTGTCCCCTGGAGCTCTCAGGGGCAGGACTCCAGTGGACAGACGGGCAGCAGGATCAGGCCTGGGCTGACTTTCTGCATCTCAAGCTTTTTGCCTGCAAACGTGTCAGTACTTCATGTTGGATTTGCCATTTGTAGTTGTAGTAGACTGCTGGGTTTTTTTGGCTGATCTGCAGGCATGCACTACCAATTCTGTCCTAGCTACTGTCACATAAACTGCAGCTCAGTTTTGATCAATAATTATGAAAAACGAAGACGTAAATAGTTGGCTATTTTAGTCAGATACCTTTTTCCATTCTGGCATCTAATGGCTCTGGGCTAGGTAATTTTATTGTCTGGTGTAGAAATGGAAAATCTTTGCAGTGTTTCTTTTTTATTTATGGTCCCAAATGGAAAGCACTCAAGTCCTGATATCCCTCTAGATTTCTCTGTGGCACATTTTTCCTACTCTTCTGAGGGCATACAACAGAGGGAACTCTATATCCTGCATTTAGATAGAAATGCTATGCGCTTTCCTCATTTCTTAAATACATTTCTTATATACATAATGGTGGAAGAATGTACTCTTCAATTTTTCTGCCCTGCTTACTATATGATGTGAGTTGTCAGAGGAGCCATTTGCTGTTGCAAAATAGTCTTCACTGAATTCATTGCTCCAGAGGACCCTGAAGAAGAGCAGGCTGAGAGCCTGGGGTACCACAGGGTGTGAGGCAGCTTAACTCTGACCTTGGAGCTGTTGCCCATTAGAAGTGATGGAGAGCTGCCAGAGCTCAGGTTTGCATGGGAGCACCCAGTAGACAGCGGCCATAGGGTTTGGCTCAAGGCCCCTGGCTAAATGGAGGCCTCACCACTCCAGTGCAATGTGGCATCAGAAGCCGTCTGAGGACAGGGAAGTTGCTTTGACATAAATACCTCTTTGCCCATTTTGTCTAGTGTATCTGGAAGGGAAATTGCTAATGAGTCATGGTAATGGGTGTGAGCTCCCAAACATTTAAGCAGAGCTAATGAGCAAGCAATAACTGTAACCTTTTGTCTTCTGTTTTTCCCATCTCTTCCAATATGTATTTAGTAGTAAAAAATGTTCTGGGCCTTGTCATCTTTTGTTACTGTTGCTCCTTATGTAGGTTCCCTGGGAGGCATTCCTGTCTTTAATGTGAGCCAACATACTACTTACTTAGCAGATAATCGTGGAGCTCACCTTTGGCCACTGAGTGAAAGAGTTACTTAAGGAGACAACCAACTGTTCAGCTTCTAAGACTGAAACTATCAGAAAGTGATACTTAACGAGGAGTGAAGCAACATGAATGGATTTTATTCTGGGAGTTTTGCCTGTTCTTCTCAATCTTTGGGGCAATTAAGTTGGAAAAGTCTTATTCAGGATCGATGCCTATGGTGAACGTGATCATTGAAGAATCTCAGCCTTAACATTTCTTTTATCCCAGAGGGTGATTCCCACTTTAGACATTAAAATGTTCTAAAAAGCAGAAATAGAAATTTTAGGCCCCAGGTCTAAATTAATGGGGTAGCTTAAATAAGCACAAAAGTTTAAAACTAAGAGGAAAATATGACATAGCTCCCTAGAGAGAAAGTAAGAACTGTTAAAAACCAGCTTGAGCTAGACTCAAAACAAAGGGAAGTAAAACAAATAGAAAAAAGATCTTGCAACCAAATAATTACAAAGCAAGGGAACAGGGGATGGGGGGAGATACATGATGCAATAAGGGTGAGTTACAATTAAATTTAACATAGGTGAAGCTCCAAAACTAAGAAACTGCTTTGCCTTTCTGTTCAGGAAATATGATTCGGCTGGACCTGA
This sequence comes from Burhinus oedicnemus, assembly GCA_008921705.1. Taxonomy (NCBI): domain Eukaryota; kingdom Metazoa; phylum Chordata; class Aves; order Charadriiformes; family Burhinidae; genus Burhinus; species Burhinus oedicnemus. The sequence continues at coordinate 652,697 of VFFE01009229.1, forward strand.
TCAAGACAATACCTTCCCACCCTTGTTCAGTACCTGGGATGAACAAAGGGCAGGTGACTAGTAGCTTTGAGTTATGAAGGTGAGGCAACTACCACATTCAAGGTAGATAGAAACTTTGAAAATTTAGTGGACATGCCTGAGGGGTCGGTTATATCTTTCCCAGAATTCTGCTACAATTTGTACATGAAGTCCTAGTGTGGAAATAAGGGTATTTATTTTTTTTAAATAAATCTGTGAAGTCTGAGTTTACACCATTTGACTAAAGAACAAGAAATCTCAGGGACAGGTAAACATGTTAATCTACTCTCAGTAGGTATGCAGGACTATATATCAATTTGAGAAGCAGAGAATGAACAAGAATAAATGCAAAGTAGGAAAAAAATGCAACATGAGGTTTTCAGAGATTGTGACAAATTTATATAATAGTTTTAAGTAATGAAATAACTGATCTCCTTGGCAAAGAAATGCAAGAAACAGAAATTATTTGATGCCATGATTCACAGGGAGTTAGATAAACTAGAGAAGACAGGGATTAGAAAGTAGTACAAACACTTAGGTAATGGAGCGATGGCAGGAAGAGATACTGTAAAGGGAAGAGAGGATGGAGGGAGGTTATTGAGACTTTGTCAATGAACGATCTTGGGACGAATCTTGCTTAATATTTTTATTAGTGACTTTGGTTCAGAAAGTGGAGAGAGTTAATGAAATAGTTTTCTGTTACTGATACAAAGTTGTGAGACACATCAATAAAAGGAAGATCAAGTTATTGTGCAAGAAGAACTGGATGACCTTGAAGATAAAGCAATAGAAATGTTATAAAATGGAATGGTACTAAGTACAAGGTTATTCATCTAAGGATTAAATATAATGCACTTTGCTGTAAACTGGGCTCATAACTTAAAGGAGACTGAGGCAGAGAAAGATGTTCGTGGCTTGGTCCAGATAAGACTTGCTGCATTTGCTTTGCTTACAAATTCAGTTATTATATTGCAGAAAAGGATTAGGCTAATCTTGTCCCATATGTTTTTTTCATATGTAGAGAGAGGGGCATTAAAGCTGTTGTGCATTTGGAATCAAGAGTGCAGTTCTGGTCACTCATGTTCAAGAAGGATGAACTTAGAAATACGTTCACTAATGGTTTGTTTTAATGAAAAGGTAATACAAAGGGAGAAGAAGATTTGTGTCACATAGTAAAATGATGGCCTTGAAGCAATATGATTGCAGTCTGTAAAATGAACAGGGGTTTGCCCTGTGTGTTGGAAGGAATAATTTAAGCTACCAGACAGTCTTGGCACAAGAACAGCAGGGCATAGGCTGGTGATGAATACATTTTAGGCTAGAAATTAGAAGAAACTTTTTAACTGTAGGAAAAGTGAAGCTCTGAAGCAGACTTCCACTTACAGAATTTGCAACAGTACAATTTTGTTCCTGACAAAAAACAGAGGCAAAAATACAACCAGTTCAAGAAGGAACCTAGTCTGGACAGGATGTATTTACCTGTGGTAGAAGGAAACAGGGCTTGGGCAGTTCAGGGGAGTCATTGCATCCTGGGTTCTGTATTTTATCCCAGGACAAGTAAAGAGTGAATGAAGTTGCCCTGTGTCCCTGGAGATCTCAGTTTTGTATATACGAGGTAGGAATCACTCCACATTTGTGCTAAAGAGTACTTGACTGTACTTGGTGCTGCACTGTGAGAGCTTGAGGGGTGAGGAAGCCATTTGGCTGGGGGAGATGTTTGGTGAAGCAAGTGAGTGCCAGCAGGTAGGAATCTACCTGGCAGCCATGAAATGACAGGATTTCCAGCAGTCTTTTTAATGAGAGCATCCTTTGAGACCTCATGGAAGCACATGAATGCATGATAAATTGCAACTCAGTTCTCCCTAAAGATCTGGACCTATGATGAGCCAGTGCATCACGGTGCATTGTGTGCTTCTGGAGAGGGATGGCTAGGTGTGCTAGAGGGGTTCACCTCACTGTCTTAATTATGTGGATTTTTTAATCTTCCTTATCCCTCTTTCTGTAGTTTCCTGTCTGACTAGTTTTCAGATCACATCACAGCTCCCTATTTATTAATATGTATATTTATAATTGCTATAATACAATTTATAGGTGTTCAATTTTATAAAAGGAGGCATCTAAGCATGGGCAGCCTAAGTACTTTTCTGATCTGAGGAAGGCAGGTGATTGTTCCTGGGAAGAAGACCAAATATTTATGATTTAGCGAACAATTTATTTTCCAGGCAAAGCAGTTAAAAAAAAATATTCCCATTTATTCATGAACAATTTTGAGATAAAAATGAACAACCTATAGAAATAATGATCACATGTCAGGATTCTGTTGCCATTTTTGAGCAAAACCTTGCTTTAGTGTGTCTTTGTCTACCACAAAGTGATTTCTAACCCACTGCAAGCACAGCATCCTCTCAGGCACTGTCAATTCCACCATTTGAGGAATCAAGTAGGCTGACATTTGATTCAGAAGCACAGTTTGGTCATGTCTATGTGCTGGAAATCTAGCAGGGTCCTGAATATTACAGAAACAGTAACAAGCAGTCAGTTGGTTGAGTGCCTGCATCTTTCCTTTAAACCGTAGAAATGGAGAAAGACACCGTCTTTGTGTAATAATTCATTTTTCTGCCAGCCCTGGTGCCCCTGATCAGAGACATCATTCCGAGATGCTGAGTGCAGTGTTTGGAACAGCACATTCTTGTTCCTGTGAAAAATCAAGCTTGAATAGCACAGAATAGGGCCATCCTTCATGAAGCAACAAAATGACTGCTTGTCAACTGCTTCTTGCACGTCACTTCTGTCAGGCAGCAAGAATGAATTCAAACTAGCTTGACATGGCCAGCGTGGTGAAATGCTATGTGGTGCTGCAAGACAGGAAGCGCCACTGGGGGAACGTGTGGGATGGTGGTGCAGCTGGGGGCCTTGTGGGCATCCAGGACTTTTGCCACCATGCATGACTCCTTGTTTCTCCTTAATATACCAGTAGTGTGGATGGTTGTGTCCATTCCAGTCTCTCCTCTTTACTTTTGAATTTTTACATGCACCTGTGATATGGACTGAAGACTTTCATGTTTGTGCTGGCAGTTGGCTTGGTTTAGAGGAAGCCGCCCTTACAAGAACATTTTGCTGCTGTGAGTGGCACAGAAGATGTTTCACATTGTTAAATGTGGTGGTTGTCCTTATCCTACTGCAGCTCCGATGCAAATGGCTAAGAACGCTCTTGCACAGGTTGCACATGGGGGAATGATGGCTTTCACTGGCTCTGAAATGGTTTCTTGTGAGATGTTGTGACAATATTGAAAGAATACAGGTACTATTTTGTACAGTTTGCATTATAATGCATGTGGTGTTTCACAGAACACAAACAGGAAAGAGGCAAGAGGTCTGACTTTTTAATGATATTTTGTAAGTACTTTGAAAAGATGGTAGCCAACCTCCATACAAAAGGCTCTAGCACCCATGTTGTCTGCAAAGCTTTACCTGGAACATCTATGTAACTTGCAGAAACAATAAAAAAGATAAAATAAAGATTCAGTATTAAAAGCAGAAATGTGGGCTTTTAATTACTTTTGTGCCCTCTGGTCCCCTTGAACAATGAACAGTGCAAGTCCAAGGAGTCTATTTCAGCATACTTTCATATTCCCCTGTAACGTGTCTTCCAAAAACTTCTATCAGCTCCTTAGCAAGCCCACTTGAGGCTTCTTTCTGCGTACAGAACAGTTAACATCACATCCCTACTGTCAGTATTTGGATGCTTCATCATGCAATGATGCTCTGTAGTGCTGCTGGGAAGTCAAGATTCTCAGTCCTGTGGTGTTCAGAGGTTTTTCATAAGTCTGGTCCTGTGTTCTCTGGGCAAATGAATCTCTTCCTCCTGATTTCTCCTGATGCAGCCTCTGCTTAGGGCTTTGTAATGCTTAGGAGACCATGTCTTCTTCATATTATTAACTGTTATTAATGATGCATGCTATTGATGCGTTGTCCATCAAAGTTGGAGCTGGTTCCCATAGCTTGGATCACAGTGCACAGGAGAGTGCAAAGTTGTGCTGGCCACCTTGCGTGTTAGGGTAGGGTCCAGTTCTTTCAGTGTCCCTGTCAACAGTTCTTAGGCAGTGATGTGTCCATGGCCTTCTGCTGAAGACCAGGGTTTGTGTTCTTAGGTCCTGGCTATTAAGAATTGCTCATCGTGACATTGGATGATCCAGCAGTGCTAGAAGTGTACTGAAACTATGGAAGTTACAGCTGACTTAACAGATTAATAAAAACAAACATCCAGCTCGCTACTTTCTGGCTGTGTATTAATCAAACTGTAAAGCACAGCTTTCCTGCCCAAGCCCTGTTTGGAAAGCGTAGATTCAGTACATTGGTTTTTATTTTCAAGTTGCATTAAAAGCAGCAAAATAGGATACAAATTGCTTTCTGTGGATGTCTGTGGTCTTTTCCTGTAAGTAGTTTGAATATCATTTCTTAGTAGCATTTTTGTCCTTTTTCTGAGCAAAATGATTTTGTCTCTTGTTTCGTCTATTGCAACGTGCCTCCTATTTCTGCTGCTTGCTGTGATGAAGCACCACTTGAGTATGTTCTCAATGTTGACTCCACTGGGAGGAGACCAGAAATCTCATTAAAAAATTGTAAAGACTTTGTGAGGCTGAAATGTCTCCTGTAAATCCATTAGTGTCCATATATAATTTACTCTTTGTGTTTCTCTTTTGGAGCTGTCAAATATCTTTGACAGTATCCTCCTTTCTTTAAAAACTTAAACATGACCCTATATAACTACTTATTCTTAGAACAGTGAAACTGTTTGCTCTTTCATGAATTCATAAAATGTTTTTAATTATAAATCAAATGATGAGTAATTTCTTTTCCTTGGTAATCCAAGAGAAGAATCAGTCAATTTACCTCATGCACTTGGCAAAGCAGCATCCAAAGGAGAAGCAATATCCTCCGTTTAGACACCACCACTGAGTGTACTTGCTGCTTGCATGTCTACCGAACCACCAGCCCTTTGGTCAAGGCCCTAATTGAATTTCAGAAGCCATGGTGTCACAAAGATATTGATCTCTATACTTTGCTTTTCTACCTAAAACTTCCCTTAAAGGAAATGTTTTATGTGGTAGCAGCAGTGACAGTTTTGGTAGAGAGCGGCTGCTGCTCTTGAACAGTGTATGGACCAACCTGTCAAACTGAGGTCTTAGCAGCTCTGGCTTCTTCTTTGTCCTTCACTGGGCAGCTCCCCCTCCTCAGCAGCACACGAAAGAAAGAACAAACCCACAAACCAGACACAAGTAAGCAATCAGTCTAATGCAAACAATGCAAGGGGTTAACCAGACCCTAAAGAAATGGAGCTTTATAGATGTTTGTAAACCTTAGGACAAGGAACAATGGGTTGGTTGCATAAAACGATGTCAACTTAAAATGAGAGATGAGGGTTGCCTCTGGGAGAGAGCCTGTTAGCTATGACTTCTTCCTGTGATTTGTATGAAAGGATTTTGTGGCATCCTTCTTGTTGCCAGTGAGGTGCGAATCTAGATAATAAGAAGAAAACAGTTCTAGCAGACACAGCATGAGGCAAAGGGTAGACGGTCTGCATCACAGGAAAAATTCCTCCTGGCCAAGTCGGAGGTGCACCATTGGGGAGTGCAAGCATGGTTGCTGAACCTGTGAAAGGAATCATTTGGGGACTTTGCCCTTTTTCCTCCCCTCCTTTCTCATTGTCCAGTCCTAATTCATTTCATGGTATCTGCATGCACAGTGTAGTCTCATCCCAAGAACTTGTTGTCCAGCTGTGGAGAGTCTCTAACATTGTCTGTCATTGTGAGGAGACAGTAAGATTGTGTGCATGTGCTCAAATGAGTGCTGCCACATGCCGTGTTTGTGCTGCGGCAGCTTATAATGAGGTAGACCTTAGTCATCCATCTGCCTGTCACAGAGGATCTTGCATATCTATTCTCTTTTCTGAAAGAAACCACAGGCAATTAAAATCATCCCAAGGTCTCCCTGGCTTCCTGTTTCTAATTCTCAAGAATGAATCAAAACCAGGAGAAGAAATTGTGTTTGGTCTTATCCCTTTTAAAGGCCAGGAGCAGAAGGGCTGGGAAGAAAAGAAATGGGATGTATTTATAAACTGAAAACTCAGAGTACATTCATCTGACAATTCAAGGTCTTACTTGAGCAGACACACTGATGTAAAGAATAGGTATGTGTGCATAGTGTCCCTTATTCCTCTTTCCTAAATAATAAGAAGCTACAATACTGTAGCTGCTATTCCAAGTGACTTTAATTTGTTTTTCCTATTTTATCTTATTCTTTTGCTGCAGTGTTTTGTATGCAGTTGTTTTTGTGTTGAAGCATATATTTTTGTAGTTCCTTTCTGGATCAAAAGAGGGAAAATGCAATGAAATAAGTTGCTAGTTTAGGCTAATGCAGGCGGTTTTGGTAGGCACTCGCTATCTCTGCTGCTGTCTCTGGGCAGGCTCTTACCTCTGAAGGCAAGTGAATGTTAACAAAACTTGGCGTAGGACTGTCCACCACTTGAGATTGTCCCTCTAAATGAAAAGAAGCTCTGGAAGTCAGGTTGCCTGTGATTGCCAACGACAACAGAAAAAAAGCTAAGGAGGGACGTTCAGTGACTGTGGCTTTGACTAGGAGTCCCCTCTCCGGACCCCACTTAACAATCACAGTCTGTTTTAGCTGCGGAGGCTGAAATGCTGCTGCCTTAGCCCTCCTCCTGCCAGAGCTTCATGCTAAAACAACTGCCGGATGGGGCATGTTTCTAGTCCACGGCCCTCTGTTTCAACACAGATAGAAGGGAAACTGCACAAGCCAAAACCAAGCTGTAGCAGCCGAGGAAGCATATATATGTCCCTCTCGGCGATCTCCACCAGCAGCAAAGCTTTGGAAAGTGAAGAACGAACAGCTGAAATTAGAAACCACTTTAGCCAAAAGGCAGCTCTGTCTTTGGCCACAAATGCTGTGAAATGGAAATGTCCCTTTTGTTTACTCCCCTTTCAGACTTCTCCAGGCTGTTTGCTAGGAGTCAGGTCTCTGAGTGAGGGACTGTGTGTTTAATACAGCAGAGCCCTGATCTCCGTAAGGGCCCTTCAGCACAACTGTTGAACCAGCTGTCCTATTTAAAAATACTTGCAGCAGGCTCTTGGGTGAAAAAATAGCATTTCTGTACCTTTATGTAGTAATGATTTGTTTCCAGGGAGCATGCTCATGTGTGTATTATACATATTTACACAAGGGTGTGTAAGTAATGCATGAAACCAAGATTGCATTTCATCTACTGAGTGAGAAGCCATTTAGCTATTTGTGGGTTTGGTTTTGGGTTTTTTTTCCTGATACTGATTGGACACTAAAGTAAGAAGGAATACAGAAGAAATTCAGCTGGCTTCCTTGGTAAATCATGCCTGATGTTGTGATCAGAGAAGGTGACAGGATCTGAATTTTCCCAAGCAAGTGTAAAACCTCTGACAAACGAGGAGGCAGATAATAGTAACAATTCTGGGAGAGAAGAGAGTGATTTTATTATTGGCATGCTGTTGAAGATACCTCTCCCAGCGACAGCCCAATGAGTGGCACGTGTTATCATTCCAGCCACTTTCCCACTTGTGTGCAAGGTGTAGGACAGCTTTGAGAGCCCTTTGAAGTGTGAACATGCCACCGCTGGAACTGCTCCTCACGTGCTTTCAGACATCCATGTTTTTGCTGCCTCCAACAGGATCACACTGAAAATGTCTCATATTATTTAATAGAAACAGGGAACTACTGAACCTCAGACTTCTCTCTTTCCTACAGGGCCATCGGTGCTGCTTGGTTGCTCTGCAAGATAAATAATACATTCTCTTCTTTGAATATTTCACTTCTTCTTTTTACTGTTTTTATTTTTTCCTGTAATCATACTGTGCCAAACATCATGATGTTCAAACCAAAGTGAGGAAATTGTGCTCAGCAGTGCTACATAAAGCTGAACCAGCACATGAGGCAGCCTTCTGTTAACCCTTATGTCTCCAGTCAAAGCTTTTTATCTGAATGGGTGAGAGCTAATCTTTTCTTGGACTGCCAGATGGAAAGCCAGAGTTTGTACTGTTGGAAGAAATTGCTCAAGCTTCAAGCTTCTCCCTTGCCGCTATGCACACACCCATCTGAGAAAGGGCAGCATATCTGAGAGAAGTGAAAAGATTAGTCCTGGATGAGATTTAGCACAGAGCATTTGGGTAGATTTATTAGGCATAGTCTCCAATGTGAAACTGTCATGTCAGCTTTCGAAATGCGTGACTGGCGCAGGAGATTTTGGTACTGTGTTCGTTACTTCTGCTTCAGGCTTGCCCATCAATTAAGATTGCACACAAGCTGATCGAAATAAGGCTTGCCCCTAAACAAATGGGGGGAATTTCCACCTCAGCTGCCTTGGAGGTGATGGCCCCTGAGATGCTCTTCCCAGACTCAAGCTCGTAAAACAAAGGATTCATTCACAAATGACCAAACTGGCCTCCTTGCTCCCCAGCTGCGTTCCCTTCTCCCTTTCCCCTCACGCCTGTCTGCTGGGGAAGCTCCCTGCAGCTCTGTCACCCATCCCCTGCCCTTACCCCCTTGTATAATGCATAAAATGTGGGTTGCGTGTCTGTGTTTGTTTTCCTGCTCCCCGCCCGCCCTTGCCTCTCAGATGATGGATGGGCTGCAAAACAGATACTGTGGAAGATAAATACACTGGGGAAATTTCAGCATGTGCCGCAAAGTGGAGATGACTTGCTGAGATTCCCCGGCAGAGCAGTGAGCTGCTCTGCTGCCACTCACCACAACTGCTCGGGACAGGCCTCGAGCTTTCCCTCATGACTGCCCGTGACCCCCTTTAGACTCATGTGCTGTCTTGGCACTCGTTATTGCTGCGGTCATGCCTGCAGTAATTGTATGTGCGAAGCACCTGAGTGCCCTGTTTGCAGTACTGCCACCACCATTAAAAGATACGGCCAACAATAAAAATCTCCATATTAAAGGAGTGGGAAAGGCAAGTGAAAAGGTAGCATTGTTATAAAACAGAGGATCCCACGTATATCCAGATGGTAATTAAAATGCAGGAGATTTCTGGAAGCAGCTCTGTTTTCTAAACATGAATTCGCTTCGTGTTGAAGGTACTTTCTACAGCAGTAGTGACTATAACTTGAATGGAAAAGCAATTAGCACGCTTTCTGTGCACATATTTAATAGATATGCAGTGGTATTGAATACAACAGGGAGTTTTTTTCAGCAGAAGCGTGCTACACAGAGATACTTGTCTGAACATACATACATGCATGCAATCAATATTTTCTGACTGTCCCTTACCCAGAACGTAGTGTGGTGTAGCCCCACACATTTACCCACAGTGGACTAAGACATCTCTAGGGTCTTGAGCTTTTCCAAGCTCTGTGGCTTACTGAGGACGGGTGAACTGTTCACCAGCGTGGCAGAGACTGAGCTGTGCCACTAATGTGATTTGTGGCCTTAGGAGGTCAGTTGATCTCCTGCCACTTTGGTCCCTTTTGCTCCAAAGCGGAAATGAGGGTGTTTGCCCTGTCTGTAGTGCTGTGGTGGAACTTTGCTAATGTGCTCGCAAATTTTCTGCTGAAAGGCCCAGCAAAACTGCAAAGGCAGAGCTGTCTGGCTTCCGTGCCCAGTGCCCCCACGTCCCCAGGCACTCTGGGAATAGAGGGGACAGGACAGGTTGTGGAAACTTGGAGGGCAGGATAGCTGGATGCCTCAGTATCTCACCTGATGTTGTTTGTAGAGGTCTGAACAGGCTTTCTTGGCAAGACCAGTAAGAGAAACTGCTTTGAAGGGTTTCATCATCACACAGGGACATTTTACCCATAGCTGCATGATTGGAAGGAACTAAAATATGGACAACATAAGATCTCTTTTGCAGAACTTGTGACTTTTACCGTCAAAGTCCCTGGTGGATTATTAGGCACATAGCCGTCATGCCAGCACTCCGGGCAACCTTCATCAGCTCTTGGTAGCTGCCCCAGGAGAGACTAAGGACTGAAAGGTCCTGGACACCGGTCCCAGGTCTCACCGACAGGACTTTCTGCAGGGTGGAAGGTAGTGCCTGTTTAGAGGCTTATGGGGCATCAGCCTCCGGGGCTGTGTCAGCAGCATGTTTCAATGACTCTGAAGTCAGTCATCCAAAGAAACAAATTAATTTGTCATTGTAAATTAGGAATTGATTTAAAAGGTACAAATTGCAACTAGATTCACAGCATGAAAGGTATGGGCCAGCTCTCTCTTCAGTTGTTAACGGGGACTCTGTCCTTACCAGCACCTTTCTTGCTTCTGCAAGTTTCCATTTTCTTTCTCCTGCATATCTTAATTAGGCACGTAGATGCATGTAGATGTGCACGTGTGTTTGTAGCTGAACAGGAGCCGGGATGGTACACGGGTTCACACAGGCTGCTGAAGCCAGGATGTGTACTGCGGGAGGTTCTTATTCATGCACAGAGTGTCTGCGTGTGCCTACTTTTCTCTTTTTTACTGCTGAATTTTTCCTAGCAGTAATGCAGTGTTCTTGTTATCAGCCCATCACCCACTTGTGTTGCTAGTCCTGCTTGTTTAGGAAAACAGATTTTTCTGTCTAATGTCCTCCTTACTGTGAAGGTCTAGTTGTTCTTGTTGGACTTGATCATCTTAAAGGTCCCTTCCAACCTAGACAATTCTATGATTCTTTATTTCAGTGTACAATGTGTTACTGACTACAGCGATTCAGTAGCCCCTAGTCAATGCCCCTGTCTTAAGGATGTTTTCAAGAAAGAGGGGAGAGAAAGAGGAAACCAAGCTCTCATTTTACCTGTCTCTTGAAGAAATCACTGGACAGCCAAGGCTATGTCTCTGAAAGCAAAGGGGCTGCTCAGGTTATGAAATTCTCAAACATTAGCTCAGCATGGCTGAGCCAGGGCATAGTGAGATGTGTGAACCCATTAATCATCGCAGGGCAGCTGCCAGCTCCCTGACTTTAATTGGAACATTCTAGTATTTTCGCTGTTTGGAGTTTTTTTTGGTACTGCTGATAAAGGATTTCATTCCTCTCTCATGAGGCCAGGCAGAGACAGCAGAGGTATGAGCTTAATGCAGGGTTGCTGAATGACTTGCAGCTACTGGGGGAAACTATGTTACTCAGCATTGTTTTCCTTCTGAAATCGCTGCCTTGGCAGCATCTCGAGGAGTTTTGCATATTTGTGTCTTTAAATTTCCTGTTCCTCAGACCGCTCTATCTTCACAGTTTCCAGTCATTGCATTTTTATTACAGATCTCCATGGAAGTAAACAGTCTCAGAGGGTGCATTGTTCCAATATCCAATAGAGGAAGCAGGAGTGGAAGTGTTCCTTAATAAGGGGAGGGGGGAGAGATTGGAAAGCATGCTATTGCCAATGTAATAGGTTGAAAAATCATTCATCTGAACTCAGATTACATCTCAAATGATAGACTTTAAAAGATTATTATGCCTAAAAGAGCTCCTTTCACTCACCATGATGTGTCTGTCTAGGGACATGCTTCAGTGCTCACTTGCAAATTGCGAATTTTCACACCTCCATTTGCCTTTTTTACCCCTTCCCAGCTGTCACTCACAGGCTTCTTCCCAGCAGGAAAAAGCAGGAATGTTTTTAGGAAAGGGAGCAAAACAGGCTTATCCCCCCAGTACTTGCAAGGAGATGGTGGCCTACTTAAGCTCTGCCTTCTTGTGGGGTGGCAGGTGAACTGGATTTTCCAGAGGGAGCTTTCTTCCAGCTTCACCCAGCTGCATAACTGCAAATACAATGAAAGAAATTTTCTGGAGGCTGCCTTCTCCTTTTGCATTTGAAGTGTTGCAAACTGTATTACCAAGAATATGCAAGACAGTGGAGCTGAACCTGGGTGTTTGTGCCAATATATCTGCTTTGATTTGTGTGGCATTGATCATCTCTTTATAATAGGGTTAATGCGAGAGTAGTCTATTCCTCTCAATATGGCTTGAGGCTGCATTGCTTTTGCATCCAGTTACTTTATCAGTTCAATGTGCAGCCCTCTGCCTACACTAAATATCCTTTGTAGGTCAGCTGCCATGCAGGGAGCCTACATGCGTGCAGGGCTTAATTGGTCTCTCGGCTCTTTCCCATTCTCTACTTTGTTTTGCTTACAGAGCTCATCCTTTCCCTCCCATTTCTCCTTCCCAGGAGAAAGGGAAGACGATGATGACGATGCATCCTCTGCTAATGGACCCTGCTGAGACAGTGATTTTGGCTGCAAGGGAGACTTTAGAGGTATCTTGCACCTCACTTACTGACCTTCCTCAGTGAAAAATGGAAATCACTTCAGTGATTTGACCCGTTTCCTGGGACCTTTGCTGAAGCTCTTCCTGCCCTAGCCATATTTGTAGATCATCCTGGGCTTGGTTTTTACCCTGCAACCCCACAGCATACCCCACAATGCGTAAGGAAGTGTGATCGGTCTATGTTGGCTTCTCAGAGTTTCAGAGCAAAGAAAGTAAACACGAAGGTTTGTAATGTGTTACAACAGCTAGGTTTCCAAATCCTCCTGAGCTGGAAGGGATTTTTGGAGGGAGCTTAATTCCTCCTAAAAATCTCATCCTTACCTAATACATGGTAGTTAGCAAACAATACTACAGACTTGGTATGACTTCATGTGATGAATGAGCAGGGGCTTATGGTTAGAGTCTAGGGATAATCTCCTCACCATGTTTAAGTACCTTACCCCCCTCTTACTTTCTGTGGTACTCTTCTTGCCAAATAGTGCTAATAAATTTTTTAAAATTATAATAAAATTGATTCATGTTGTGGGAAAAGTGCAGCTCAGACCTAGTCGATTAATTAGATATTTTTAAATCTGTTTGGATTTTCAGTAGTAAAAGGAAAGGCAAACAATAAGATCTCACTTCAGGTTTAATACCAGTCGAGGCTGTGGACGCAGTTCAAACTCTGCAAGGCTTCTGGTCAGAATGTTTCACAAAAGACACTTTGTCTCCTTTGGAACAAATGCCACCAAATAGTGGAATTTATTTCTCAATTATTTTTCCAGGGCCCCTCTGTTTCCTGCATGCTCACAAACACTTCACATAGAGATTTGCTTCTTTGGAATGGCATGAGGGAGGACCAGCAGTGGGGATTTGCTTTCTATGCATGGCATGGTTTGCCTCGTCTGCATGAGTTCTTTCTTGTTCCTAGGATACACTTGCTTGACTTAATTTATGGGCTTGCTTTATTATTTTTTCCCTTTGGCTGAGATCTGTTTTGACTTTCCCACTAAGCTCCTTTCTGAGCAGGGGCAAAACCAACAACACTGAATTTATTTAAGTGGAATTAAAGGGCAGTCCTTGTGCTGAGGCTGGGGCTGGGCTGCTAAAGCATGCTCAGCCTCCTGAGGTGCTAAAGAACCTCATGTTTCATTCAAAAGCCAACTGCACTGAATAGCAGAGAGCCACTTCTAAGGACTGCAGTTGGACTCTAACACCAGCAGCACAGAATGAAAGATGGGGCTTTAGAAGGTAATGGGATACAAATTAAAAAGAGAAAAGAGCTGATCAACCACATTACATTAAGGGTCCAGCTAGTTTTGTTGCCCCAGAAGCAAGGTCTGGAAGACGATGTAGTCCCACTGCTCCTATGGTGCAATAGTGACTATTAAAAACGGGTGGGATAGTTAATGCATATATAAACATTAAGAACCATTTTCAGTAATAAAAATGAAACTCACCTTTTTCAGTAGCATTATGAATTGCAAAGAAGGATCTTTCTGTATTGAATCATCAACTGATGGTCCTTGAAAATTCAGCCCTATTTTGTGTCTTCACAGGTATTTTTCTCGTTCATATGCATGCTGTATTTTGGTTTTCCTTGTGCCCATTTAAAATGAGAAGCAAACTGAAGCTTTTGTCAGAACTATGTAGAAATGCAGAGACTGGAAAGAGAGCAGAGTATAAAAACACAAGACCTTTGAGAGCATACCAAGGGTACCAGGCATGTAAGAGGCACATCTACCTCAGCAAAAGAAAGTGTTTTTGATAGTGTTCAGAGTAGCTCTGGTAGCTGGTTCCTCAGTGTGACCCTGATGCTAACCCTCATGCAGTAGATTGAAAACAGTTAGCTGGAGGACAGTCTTTCGATGTAGCGCTCATTGTACTGGTGGGTGGAGGGAACTCTCCGTGTATGTGGGACAAGGTCTATTTCTTTTGTCCTTGTTTTTTCCCCTAGAAGAGAAGAGCCAGAGGTAGAGCTCAAGAATTTACCTTTTTTCCCTCCTAACGGGAATTACTCTGGGATTACTGGAATCTTACTTACTTTCCCCTCTTAACTGGACTTACCCTAGAATTACTCTGGGAAACACTTTGAGGAAACGTGATTATGTCTGTTTATCAAAATTCAGTCTCTCTGCCTGATGCTAAATAAACAAGGCAACAGGTAACATGAGTTAATGAATCTTCCAGCCCTACGCTTGAAAGGCACAGATGGCTAAGGAGATCCAGTAACTCCAGAGAGGTAAAGGTTTAAGATCCCTTCTCATGCCTTCAGGAGGTGGCTGCTAGATCAAAACTGAAGCTCGTTGACAGGGAGTGCCGTAAGAGAAAGTTGTATTTCCCATCCTGTACTACTCCTGCTCTGCAGATTGCAGTAGTGGTTCAGCCTCAGGGGTGGTCACTTCTGCATTTTCAGCTGGCACTAGATTAGCTTGAAAAACTAACAGGACCTTTATATAAATCATCTGCAGAGTATCCTTCTGGTGGTAGAGGTCCCAGAAAACTACTTTTCATAGTGTCTTTAGTACAACCACATATGCTGTGGGTTAAAAGTTTTTGACCCTGTCAGATGTTGGCTAGGTGCACCTGAGCTTGTGTTTGTCTCTTCTTACTAAAAAGGTTAGAAAGCGAATGAGAGGTATAATGTAATACATTATTTGTCTTGTAAGGAAAAAAAAAATCTAGCGTGGTCTCTAGAGTCTTCCCTGCATTTTCTACTTTATCTCTATTTGCTGAAGTCATTGTTGGTCCTGGGATTTTTACAAGTAGTGAAACTGAAAGCACACAAATAAAGAAACTAGACAGAAAAAGAATGACTCTTGTTGTACTAGGTGGAGGTGAATTTGAAAAGATCATGGCTGGACACATTGCTGTTCCCTGAGGAAGAAAGCCCATTACCACATTTGACTTAAGGATACTGAGGATGTAGTGCTGGGCATTTTACTGTCTCCTCACATGTGCTCCAGTTTGAATGCTGGGGATAATTATTCTTCATCATCAGCTGATAGGAACTACATTAAAGAACCTAAAGCCAGCTTTCCTGCAAGACAGTGCCCATACCATGAACCTATGAGGTGTCACAGCTGGCATGCAGGTGTGTCCACACAACAAGGCAGAGGACTGACTTTGACGCAGGCAGCTGGCCTAGGTAGCAAAAATGAAAATGTAGCATGAGAGGTGTCAGCATGGGCTATCAACCAAGGTAAGGACATTGGTTTCCACACACCAGTGTTTTGCGGGACCCTTCATTGGTGTGTACTGTCTTTTCTTAAACTGTTTCTTCTGGTTAGAGAAAAGCTAATACAGCTGGCAACTCCATGTCACAACCAACGCTTTGCCTTCTTAAGGAGATGTTTTTAGTTGCCCTGACCAGCTGGCAGGTCAGTGGGGTGCTCAGAAATTGGTTGGGCCACACAGATGACACTCTTATCATTCCTGAGTTAGTTATCATTCCTGCCTACTGTTGCAGAGGAGTTTGTATGGTGGGCCTCTACTGGCTAGACCATTGATAGACCTTGAGGATGGGATTTTCATGACAAAACATCTGCTCTTTGAATCAGAAAAGGTAATGGCAACCAGAGGATGGCAGTAGTTCATTGTTAGGAGCCACTGGCCAGATGAGGCTCACTTTGGGCTGGGGTTGTTGCTTGCTTGTCTTTTGTGGTTTTGATTAAGTGATCTTGATTTCTTCATTTAGGAATTTTAGCTGGGGAGCCCTTGTTATCCTTTTAGTCCACAAACTTACCCTTTCTTAGAAAAAATTTCTTTTTCCTTCACAGAAAAATTTCTACTCAGTCTCTTTCTGGTAGCAAACACTAGAAAAGTGTCTTGAGCTACACACACCTGCAGCAGGAGAAGCAGCTGATATTTCCCCCTGTTACTTCACTTTGACATGTTTTTGGTTCACCTAGATAATGTGATTTTTTCCCACATGCTTCTCCTTCAAGAATTCACTGCTTGTCAGACCTAATGATTTATTCACTCATCAACCTTTTTTAGGTTGACAAATATCCTGCAAAGATAAGGCACTGGCCTTTGAAAATATGATGCCAGTAATTAAAATGAAGAATGCGTTACAGTAAAATGTAGAAATATGGGTGTAAAAGCCACACTGGTATTTTTAGTGATGGGAGTAATTGAGGATTTCAGTTTAATAATTCAGTGCAGCTGAGTTTAATGAATGGTATGAGGTAGAAATGGTCTTTCAAGGAGAAGGATTTCAGGGGTATAGTTAACAATTTAATTTAGTATATCCTTAAAGATGCTGCCGGGATTACTGTATAATAACTCATCAGAGTCCTACAATTTCTAAGCCTGTTTTGTAAAAGGAGGAACATGCATCCTGAGTGAGGATTATGCAAAGCGAGGGGAACTATCTGAGAAGAAGCCAAAAAACCTGGAAATCCCAGCCCTGGTGCTTGTTCCTGCCATAGTCTGCAGCGAGTCACTTGGCATCACTATCGGTTTCTGCACAGGTGGCAGCAGAGGGGAGGCACAGCAGGCTGTAGGGAGAACCTGCCAGACCATAAGGTCCCATGATGAAGTGCCTATTGATGACACAAACCCTCCAGGGTTGGCCATAAGGAAATCCTCTCCTTGTTTCTCAAGGGTAAGTTGGTACAGAGAGTGGGGGAGGAAATCACTGATGTATAGGTGAAATATGGCAGGCCAGGGAGCAGTCCTACCTACCCACAGCAGAGGGTTGCTAGAGGGTTACGCAGGTGCAAAGCTCTGGATAACTGTAGTGGTAATGATCACTTTTATCTTCCTTGCTCCATTTCCCAAAAGCCTCAGGAGGTTCCAGACCAGCTTCTCCCCTTATTGAACAGGTTTTAGGGCATTAGAACAGCTTTCAAATTAAAGGGCCATGTGTATCATTAGAGTCCAGTCCCGCAAACCTTACTTGCAAACATTGTAAACAGGCGGCTTCCTACATGTAGTCCTGTGGGGTACATGACCTTGCTGTCATTGCAAATACTGTTCCAGAGAGCATTTTCAGGTTCGATCCCTTAGTTCTCATCATGTCCTGCTCACACAGGAACTCTCCCAGTGTGGAAGCTGTGAGCTTCATCTGTTTATGTTCCTTGGCTCTGTAAAACTATTTGAAAGGATTAGCTCTGTGTAGCCAGCAGAGTCACTTGTCAGGACAGTATGTTGGGTGTCCCTTTAAGCATCATGGATACGTTTGATAAGAATTTTTCTCTTTATTATGAAAAGACTAAATCTGATAAACGATAGTGTTCTTCATTTAAGGTGTGAGGCCAAGCAGTGCAGAGCTGTGGCTAGGGGGCAGGTTTATAATCTTCCATTTGGCTACAGAATAGCTCTGCTTTGGCGTTGTCCTCTGAAAATGGGAAAGATGCTACTACCCCGCTCCCCTGCAAGGATGCGCCCATTCAGGGTTTTAAAGCAAACTGGAAATCCAGAGTGCTTGCTAAGGAACAAGGATTTGGGAAATTTCCATCAACTTTTTTTTCACGGCCTCCAGGAACGTGGTGTGTCATGCTGCCAGATGTAAGGCCTGAGGCATTCCTTTAGCATCCTTCTGTACAGAGATTTGTCCCTGTGTATGTGAAATCAGTCTGTGGTTTCTGGCTTCCCTTGGCTGTTTAGGTTCCTGTACAGTCTGAGCTGCCTCTCTCTTCGTGGCCAAAACGTGTCAGCGAGTCTTCTCAGGCACAAACCTGAGGGTTCTTGCATTGCTGCCCTCTGGGCTCAATTTTTTGCCGCTTCTAACTAGAGTAGCCCTCAAAGAGCTGCCTGTGGTGTGCAGCAGCAGGACTAAGTGGCCCAGGAAGCTCCTCCATGCCCCAAGGTGGCTGCAGGTTTGCTCACAGCTGTGTGTGGGCTGGTCCTGAGATACTCTCTGCTTCCATGTTTGTGTGTCCCCACAAGAGCTGCTTTCCCTGGTAACAATGAGGCTGTCATCCTGTGTGAAGAGACTCTGAAGATAATAGTCATGCCACGATCAGAAGCTGGCCCTGGACCAGCCATTTTATTCCCCTGCCAAAAGGTAAAAACATCCGTCAGCTAGATTCAGTTCAGATCCTGATTCAGCAAGATGCCTTAAGCATGCGAACAGGCCTCTGGGCTCCTTCCTGCTCTAGTGCTGGTGTCAATAGGGTCAAACTCAGCTGCTTTATCTTCTTACACTCAGAAACTGGAAAAACCTTATTTCCTGTCTACATGTTAGATGGGTGAGTTACACTGCAGATGTATATTACAGCTGGAATGCATGTGTTGTGTGAAATGTACTGCCCTGACTTTGCAGTGATACATATGGAAATTATTCAGGCTTTCTCCCATTTGCTTTGCAAGGTTCACTGTATACCTTGCTTATACCCCTAACTTTCTGTTGACAGCGACAGATGAGTGGAGCCAGGCTTTCTGGCCACCCTTTGAAGTCATGGCGTGATCCTCCAGGAGTGGTCAATTGGTTTACATATAATGTACAGTTTAATGAGTTCAGAGGGTTGTGATTAGTGGCACAGAGTCCAGTTGGAGGTCTGTGACAAGTGGTGTTCCCCAGGGGTCAGTGCTGGGTCCAGTCCTGTTCAACGTATTCATCAATGACCTGGATGAAGGGATAGAGGGTACCATCAGCAAGTTTGCTGATGACACAAAACTGGGAGGGGTGGCTGACACACCAGAAGGCTGTGCCGCCATTCAGCGTGACCTGGACAGGCTGGAGAGTTGGGCAGATGGAAAACTCATGAAGTTCAACAAGGGCAAGTGTAAGGTACTGCACCTGGGGAGGAATAACCCCACGCACCAGTACAGGTTAGGGACTGACCTGCTGGAAAGCAGCTTGGTGGCAAGGGACCTGGGAGTCCTGGTGGACAACAGGATGACCATGAGCCAGCAATATGCCCTGGTGGCCAAGAAGGCCAAGGCAGCCAAGGCATCCTGGGGTGCATCAAGAGGTGTGTGGCCAGCAGGTTGCGGGAGGTTATCCTCCTCCTCTACTCTGCCCTGGTGAGGCCACATCTGGAGTACTGTGTCCAGTTCTGGACTCCCCAGTTCAAGAAGGACAGGGAACTGCTGGAGAGGGTACAGCAAAAGACTACAAAGATGATTAGGAACATCTTTCTGATGAGGAAAGGCTGAGGGACTTGGGTATTTTTAGTCTGGAGAAGAAAAGACTGAGGGGGGGTTCTGATCAATGCTTACAAATACTTAAAGGGAGGGTGCCAGGAGGATGGGACCAGTCTTTTTCCAGTGGAGCCCAGTGATAGGACAAGAGGTAATGGGCACTATCTTGAATGTAGGAAGTTCCATCTAGACATGAGGAGGAACTTCTTTACTTTGCGGGTGGCAGAGCACTGGAACAGGCTGCCCAGAGAGGTGGTGGAGTCTCTGACTCTGGAGACCTTCAAAACTGGCGTGGATGCCATCCTGTGCAACCTGCTCTGGCAGGAGGGTTGGACTAGATGATCTCCAGAGGTCCTTTCTTACCCCTGTGATTCTGTGATTCTGTGATTAACAACTTTCTATATTTCTCATTTCAGTTTCTAGGATAACCTGGAATTATACGGGAATGTTGAGGGGAGATAAGGTAGTAGGATCAATGAAACCAGTGATGGAGGGAGGAAAACTGGGCCCTGAATCTTTTAGGGAGAATCTTCCCCACTTCCCTTGTAGTGCCAGATTCAGTCACAGGCTGTTGGGTGTACTTTAGCATTTGGTGAGTTTGGTTGGTTTTTAATCATCTGCCTGATTGTGATTTTTTTTTTTTTGTCATTAGTTTTAGCTTTGTGATATCATGATAAAATTCAAATCAAATAATGTTTTCAATCCAGGATCAAACATCTCAGCTTCCTCTAAATCAAAATTTGCATAACACTAATGACTACAATCTAGAAACTCTCTGTAAAAATCAGTAATCAGTAATCAGTAAAGAGGCACCACAGTATTCTTAAGGTGGGTTTCTGATCTTTTTTACAGTTTGATACTGTCTAGGACACCTGACAAACTGGAAGCAGCAAGTACATTAAATACAGTGCAATGCCTGACACAGAACAGGCCAGGGTTTCTGGTTTACTCATTTTATGAGTTGAAATCCCATGATATTTCCCCTCATTGCTACAGCAGGTACCCATAGGCTACACAGTGCCATCCTAGCCCTTGACCATGAAAATCACGCTGTTTCCATTATGTTCCTAGGCTGTGCTGCTTAGGTACTGGTGCATTATTCAGATTTGGACTGAATTCTGTTTTGATTTGACCTGGCCTGCATTGCACTGATTGCTGAAATACTGAATAAGCCTTTATCAGGGAGGCAGGTAACAGCCTCAAGTGGCCCGGTCTCCTGTTCTCAGGATCAACAACCAGGTTTTATTGTTAAGGTTATTGCTGTTATCATAGGAGCACGGAAACCTGCTCATTAACCCCAATGCCGGTGTGCTGGAGCTGTGCAAGCACAGGGCAGAGCTGAATGCTGCCCCTAGGAGTCCTGAGCCTGAGCTTCGTGCAATGGTGCTCTCAGCAGAGCAGCCGCTGAACTCCCCAGCCTTCTTTGCCGCTGCATGAGGCTCACAGTATAGACAATATCAGAGAGGACAGGCTGAAAGAAAAACAGTGATGCCACTTTTAAAATGAAACTATCTATACTCTCTGATTCACACTTGGCAATAGTGAGCTTGGCCACTGTTTGTGTGCAGTACTTCTGGCCCACAGATAATACCATACAACTTTGTTTAGGTACACAGATCTTAACCATCCCATTATACCATTGCAGTCTTCCATTAGATACATATATTTTTTGTCTCTCTGCCAAAGCCAGCATTTCTCCTAAATATTGCCACTAAAAAAACACCTTCAAGTTGCAAACACACATGGAACAGAAACGCTGCAATGGAGATTTTCACCACCTCTGTGCAGCTATTATGAGCCTCTCTGCTCATTTAGCTTCTGAGACTGTTGATTTGAACTCCAATTAATTTCTGTAAAGACCACAAATCAAGTCCTGTCATAACTAGAGAACATGGTGCGATATCATTATTGCTTACCTCTGAATGAACCTGAAAAGCAAGGTGATCAATCCAGACATAATTGCCAGTGTCATCACTTAATTGCTCCTGAGCAACTGAGGGCCTCTTCCACCAGCAGCCTGTCAGTCTCAGAAAGAGCAATGCAACATGGCCGCTCTTCGGTAGGATGAAAACACCCTTTTGAGCAAATGTCAATTATTAGCAGTAGGCTGTTCTTTCAAGGTTTTGCTGCACATCTCTGATTTCACCATGACCAGATGGAGATGCCCTGTGCAGTCTGTACCTTCCTGGGTACGGCCAGGATCAACCAGTCTTGGCTAAGCCCTACGTCAGCCATATGCTTAAGCAGGTACTTAGAGTAAAGCATAAGCTTAAGTCCCACTGAATTCAAATTTAGTCAGATACTTAAGAGCTTTATTTAAAAATTACCCCAGTAAAACCCATCCTTGCTCAGTTCTTAGTCACATAAATTGCTCAGGAAAGCAATCATTTCTAAGCAGCATCTGGGCTGCTAGAAAATTAACACGTGAAGAAGATAGTATATTATTTGTAGAAGGTTTTAAAATATATTTTTCCACTTTTTAGGATGAGGGCTGGCCTTAGTAACCATTAAGTTAATTCCACCTAATTGGAGTTAATTCCAGCATTGATCTCTGTGAGCCCCTATGTCTCCATCTGTACAATGGAACCAAGAGCATAAGAGGCTTTTTAGAAAGTGGTTTCACAGTAGCCTATGTTCCTCTCTGTAAGCTTTTGGGTTGATTCTGCATTTAACCTTTTTCCATCCTTCCATCTGTTGAACACAAATCATTCGCGTCCAAGGCTTACAGAGTGAAGGTCACTTTTTCATAACATGATTGTTTAAAAAAATCCTCAGGTTGTGTCATGTGGCTTCAGTTTAAACGTAGCTCCCAGCTAATTAGTCTGGTAAGGTATCTGTATTTGCAAACAAAGAATAATTATAATATTATCCCACTAGAGATCAGCAAAGGAATTTGGGGAATGCAAATGTTGATAATTGTAGTTCCTGTAGTTATAGTTAGCTGGAGCAGACAGCTGCCCTTAAGCAGACCTCTCAGTGCCGGGAGTGTTACCCATGGGACAAAAGGCAGTAGATCTGATTGCAGGATGAAATGCCAGATTCTGGTGTCCCATCTCATTTTATTCAGTCCTTTCTCAGTCAAAGTTATTGCGGGTGTCCTGGTTTGAGGTAAAACAGGACCAATTCTGTTCAGTAACTTTACTTTTTAGCTAGGCCTCTTCTAACTGCTGAAATTAACAGCATGTTGTGCAGAAAACTGTTCACTCTCAGAGTGATGAGACCCGTGTTTATAGTTGATGCCAAGGAATGGGATGCAGAGAGGCTCCTGCTTATACTTACTGCTGTAACACCCAAGGGCAGCCAACTTTGTTACTTGCCCCGTTGGAGGGTCAGAAGCGGAAAAGCGTAGAGGGGTCACACCTGTGGGGAGGAGCGGACAGGACAGGTGACCCAAACCTGACCAACAGGGTATTCCATCCCATCTGCATCATGCTCAGTATAAAAGCTGAGGGATCAAAGGGTCAGTTCTCTTTCTTCAATGGCCGGTGTCCGAGGAGGACTCTGTCTGTTTGTCTGCCTTTGATCATGATCCTGAATCCAGATCTGGAATCCAGTTCCTGTCCGTCACTGAGTCCAGCCTGGGACTTCCCCAGCACCTGCCAGTGATGTGGTCGTCATCTTGGGAGCTTGATATGGTTTTGTATGTATTTATTTTTTTATTTTTATTCTATTATTAATATTTCATTAAAGTAGTTTAGTTTTTTCTAAACTCATACATCTGTCACTCCCCCTCCTCTCCTTGAAGAGAGAGGTGGGGAAGAGCATCTGTCATTCGCCTCAGTGGCAATCCAGCCCAAACCATGACAATGCAGCGTTTCCCAAAGAAAGATCAGGAAGATTTCCAGGAATCTTAAGCAGATGGAAACCAGGATATTTTATTTCTTTTCTGAGAGGGGGCTATAATTCTCCTTTCCTTATTTTTTCTTCTTTACCTGTTTCTGAGTTGCTAACTAACCAATATCAGTAAGGTAATTCTGACAGACTGTACAGGTATTCCTGTGTATGCATTTAGGTGCTTTTGGTATCTTGAAGAAATATGTGTTTTTAACAGTTTCCTTTCCTCTGGCTTGGGAAGTAAAGATAACCTTGTTTCTCTTCAAAACAAACACTACTACTACCACCACCACTTCAACCCTGATGATAGCTACTGTTTTGGCTTTGTTTGCATTGAGCTTTTAATTAATAACATAGATTTTACAAAGCATAGGATGACCTGCATGTCCCAGATGATGAATTGTACTGTGCCACTTCAGTTAGACTATGTTTTCAGAAAGATGTAAAGGGCCCATCAGACTGAAGTATTAGCAACAACAGCGTTACTTTTAGCGGACTTGCAGACTCTTGAGGGTAAAACAAGCTTTTTCATAAAAATTACTTAAAAAAACTGGGAATCCTGGGGCTTTTTTTTTTTATTTTTCTTTTTCTGGCTCTGTGTTGGAAACCTGCGTGCTGCTGGTGGCTGCAGGCTAGTCATCCAGAGGTGCCAGTTTTCAGCTTGCTTTGCTTTCTGAACTCAGCAGGCACTTTCTCTGACACTAGTGCAAAGTCAAAGACTCATCTGTACAGGGAGGCAATGCATGAAGCATGCCAGCAGTCAGTCTTAATGACAGAGGTAGAAGCAGGGAGAAATACTGCTTGAATGGACACAATAACAAGCTTTCAATGTGGCTTAAATGCTGCTGCCCCCATCACAGCCAGTGTCACTTGGCTTTTGCTCTTGCAGTCTGAGCATAGATGTGGGCCTCTGCAAGAGCAAGAGGTTCGTCTCAACCTGATGCTCCTTCATCATCTATTTTATTGGAACACAAAAAAAAGAGCATGTTGTTCATCAACTTTATATTGTCTTTTCTATAGCAGAGGAAGAGGGGATCTCGTTCACACCCCAGTGTGCCTGGAACAACCTCACTGGTGTTGATAGCACGTGAAGTGTTTGCCATGAGCTCAGTGCCCTTGGGTGAAGCTCTGGATCCTGAACTTGTAGCGCTGCAGCACTCACTTGAGCCTGTACTTGTGCTCCCAGGTGCTTGTCTGTCTCCCCTTCTCTGCCTCCCCGTCTTGCCATGCTTCAGGTATAAACACAATAGGAACTGGCACTCTCCCGATGGCCACATCCAATCTGCTTAAGGCACTGGAAGCTGAACGCTGGCTGAGAGTGCTCCCCTGGCTGACAGCCTTCACCCCCTTCTTTCACTAAACCTTAAATAATGAAATCTTCTGGCAAAACAAAGACGTTTATGGATGTACAGCATTCCTTATTTCCTATTCCCTTAGAAGGCATTTTGTCAGGCAACTTTCTGGGGAAGCTGATTTAATTAAACACATGTAAGGTGCTACTTACCACTTGATACCTCTCTAGCCTTTGTATGTAAAGTCAGACTCAAAGCAGGGAAATAATGGGAGTAGACACATGCATGTTTAGTATCCCATTTGCCACTGCTACTCAGTGAGAACTGCAATATGGTGGTGTTTCACACACCAGTTCTCGTACAGTGAGCTGGCAGGAGGGTGGCATTGATAAAGACTACTGTTGCTCCTTCCTCTGCGTGGTTGCGATTTCTAGTGACTTTCTGTGCATTTTCAGTGAACATGAAGATAGTTGAGTTTCTAAGGCTGTGAAATACCTTGCACTGAGAGGGGTGAACATGGGCTGATGAAGAAATGTAGTGCTGTGAAACGGTGCCAAAAGACAACTCTTTACCCAAAAGCAGTGCCACGGCTGAGCCCTGTTTGTACCCTGGCATGCCAGCATGTTGTCCCAAAGCAGGGTCATTTACCTGGTGTGCAAGATGCCAAGGTACACACAGAGTAGAGGTATTTATTTAAATCATTTATGCGCAGAGATGGGTGCTAGGTGGTAATCCACAAAGCTAGCACACCGGCCTACAAACTCTTCGGCGTATTTATATGGTTCAAAACACAGAAATACACACCCTTAATTATAATTATTGGTTAGTACCTCATCTTAACAATTTTTACTGGTTAGTACAGTCTCTTGCTTTCATTTAAAGCTACAATGTCCTTTAATTGATGTGTGCACGCTCCAGTACAGTGGAGGGGCAGTTCCGTTCACTTTCTAATTGAGTTGGTGGTTGCGATCTCCCACTGCCACCTTTATCTTTCCCCGAGTTACTGCAGATCTTTGTTGCTTTTAGCAGTTGTCTCATTTGTGGCGGGTTTTTGGTGCCTCTTGCAGAGGGATATTCTCTTGTTATCAGCCTTCTGTTCCTCTTCAAGGGTATATTCATTAGCAAGGCATGCATTGTTTATACAAAGTGTCCTGTTTCACAAGGCTTGTAAACTTTTTACAGCTCTTCGCTCTTGCACAGTGAAAGATTCCAATTTCTAAGTTACATCAAGACGGGGAGAGGAGATACCTCAGGACACACCTTCCCACAGTGCCCAGCCTGCCACGGGGAGTGGTATGGGGAGATCACAGACTTCCCGGGGACTCATCTTCCCCTGACATCAACCCCTGCTGTACAGCAGGAGGCAGGGAAGGTTTTGCTTCCCAGCTCACCACAGCCCAACAAGTTCTGTCCCAAGTAGACCAATGGGTCAGCTGGGGCAGCATCCTGCCAGCAAGACCCGCAGCTCCAGCTGCTTTGAAGGAAGATGCAGCTTCCTCAATGGGACATTTTTCCTGCCTCTGGCTTGTGGTCAGCTTGAAGCCCTGAAGCCTGAGAGCTGATGGACCTTGTAATTTTATCTCAGCTGGCAGAGCTGCAGGCACTGTTCTGAATCACCTGGATACTGGATCTTTGTTTAAAATTTGCCTGCATGCTTTACCTGCCTAATAGCTCATGGCTCTCACAGGTCACAGAAATCATCTGCTACAGCAACACTCAGCCTCTGTCTCTAGTGCTTCCAGCATGTCCCATGCAGCCTGGCAGTAGCTCCTCTCACATCTGCTGTTTGCAAGGCAGGCAGAGAGCTGATCACAGGAGGCTGTGGGGGAGAACAACGCCAGGCAGAGGAGTCACACTTGCCTCCGCTTCTGTTACAGCCAAGAAGGAAGAGAAACATGCTCCTTCCCCTCAGGCAGCTAGAGAAAAAAGAAACCACAGAGGACCACAAAACCGTCACAGGACAACATCTGTGAATGCTGTGCACTGCCTCTAGCAGGCCAGGACACAAGCATGTGAAGATAACCCCGTGTGGCAACTTTGCATCAGTTGTTCTGTGGTTTGCTTTCACATGAGAGGAATTAAATGGAAGCTGACACAAGATCAGAGCCAACAGAATATATGTTTTCAAAGGCAAAAAAAACCGCCACAGAACATCTCACAGACATGTCCCTTCTCACACAGCTCCCACCACACAGAGTGCTCTCCCTCCATCAGGCAAGCAGGATTGCCTGAAAGCAACCTTTATGCACCTGAGGTAGCTAGTTCCATTAAGCAAAGCTTTCTTGAAGAGAGAGTGAGAGTGAGTGAGAGCCCAGTTGGGGAAAGCTTTTCTTAGGCTATGATTTTTCAGGTCCTTTATTTCTCTTTAAAGTCTTACTACAAAAAAAAAAAAAAAAGAAAAAAAAAATCCAGAGTTTTTATTTCTCTTTAGAGCCTTCTCAGTTTAAAATAAACCTTCAGCCTGATCCTAGCAAGAAACAGGACAGACCGGTAGCTGATGAAGAAAATGAGAGGAACATCCTTTCCCAGCCTATACCGATTACAGGTATGTGATTATTTCTCTTGGAGAAAACTGTAAACCAAGCCCTGGACACAGTTTTCTAAGGGCTGGTGGATCATGTAACAAGGGATAGGACAAGAGGAAATGGCCTCAAGTTGCGCCAGGGGAGGTTTAGATTGGATATTAGAAAAAATTTCTTCACCGAAAGGGTTATCAAACATTGGAACAGGCTGCCCAGGGAAGTGGTGGAATTGGCGTCCCTGGAGGTATTTAAAAGACAGGTAGACATGGTGTTGAGGGACAAGGGTTAGTGGTGGTTTTCGCAGTGTTAGGTTGATGGTTGGACTCGATGATCTCAAAGGTCCCTTCCAACCCAGACGATGCTATGATTCCATGTACTTCTACAGCTTGCAAAACTGTCAAAGACAAAAAAAACTGTCAAAGATAAAAGTGGGGATTATCCATTGCTCTGAAGGCTAAATATAGAAGTAGTATAAACAAATACACCTTCTCAGAAGAAATTTTTGCTTTCTATAGCCTTAACTGCCCAGCTGGGAAAGAAGTAAAAAGCAGTAGAGAAGTAAAAGAGTAACAGAGAAAGCTGACCACTTCTCTCCTAGCAGCCGTATTTCTACAAGCCAACAGCAAGAGAACTAGTATAAACACCTGCCTTTAATAGCTGGCTCACAAGTACCTCACTTAGTCCTCCAGGCTTGTGCTCTTCTGCCTGAATTTGTAGCCAAGGGAAGGAGATGCACCTCGTCACCTGTCCTTTCGGTGCCCAGTCACCTAATGCATAAGCACTTCTGTGCTACAGGAGTTTATTTTTGAATATAACACTCCCTTGCATCTGCAGCATTGTGTCTGTGTTAGAGCAGCTTCTCAACACAAATAAATGAGCTCTGCTCTCAAATTCTTTATTAAATGTAACTTCATCTGCTGTTAGAGGGGTTAAATTTTAATATGGTCTAGTGACTCTACAACCAGTGGTGGAGAGATGAGGCGGAGCCTGACTGGGCTCCTGCTTTTGCTTGGTGTCTGCTTTCCAGGGCGTATTCAAACTACACCCAAAGGATGCCAGGCGCCTCTGGAAGCTTTCCAAAGGCAGGCGGCAGCCAGTGTTTCAGCTGTAATTCAGCAAAAGCCAGGGTGCACAGCACGCGCGTCTCCTTGGTGGATAAGTTCACAATATTTCAGCTTTTCCCAAGACTGAAGAAAAGCTTCTGCAAAGCTGAGAAAGAGGAGGGCCTGAGAGGGGAGCAGGTTAAGGCAATATTAAATAGCAGGTCTTACTCTTGGAAAGCTGAAATGAAGTTTGGACCCACAACAAAAAAGACACGGTGATGCCAGAGGTGTCTGAAGGAAAACCTTTGGTCTTTAACATCAGCACTTAGTGGCTGCTGTGCTCCTGGGCTACCTAACTCAGGCTCTTATATTTCAGTTGGGAGGCTTTCTAAGCAGCTAGTTGTTTGCAGATGGATGTACCCAAAACAGTAAAGTCCTGAGCTGCTGCGGGCTGAGCTCTTGTGTGAGCCCCATGGTGCATGGGTAGGTCTGCAGGACCTGCAGCGCAAACGTATGCGGCGCGGCTGTCTGCAGAACAGAGGAGCATGTGCCGGTGGTGCCACTCCTCTTTTCTGTCTAAAGCTTCTTTTATAGTCCCTTTCAAAGGGCAGAACTGAATTGACATAAGCTCCTCCACTGCTTCAGAGGGTCTGACCTGCCCACCTGTAAGATGAATGCTGCAAGCAGCAAACTCAGGGGCATTTCAGTGCAGTTACCGAAGCTTTCTTTGTGCTCCGCTTTGTGCTCTCTGTTTCGGGTCAGGCCATGCATTTTTGGAGGTACCAAGATGCTATGTTCACAGCTGCTACCTTTATTCTTTTTGTGGTTGTAGTCCAAAATGTGGTTTGGGGGTTGGTTTTGTTTCTTTGTTTTGTCCCTCCAAAGCTGTCTACCTATGAATAGTTATCTCCAATGGATCCACAGACAAAGAGACCCTGGTTTCAGGGAGGCAGCCCAGGTAGATGGGCAATGTGTTTCACTCCAGGACAGGAATTCAGGATCTTAGCAGCTGGTTGAGTGCCTAAACCACACGCTGAAGCCGTGGGGCGAGCAGGGTTGGGATCCTGCCTGGAATTACATGCATGCCTAGATCCTGCTGTTCCCAGAGTTGCCAATTATTTAATCCTCTGTGGGCTGAGACTTGAAAAGATTGTGTTCAACCTCCTCTGAATGGGAAATGCTCCTGAAGGGGTACAATGGAAACAAAATCAAGCTCAAAGAAACACAGGAATATGGCTTGCTGGACTTGGTATTAGACTGCACGGATTTATAAGGATGTATCCCACCCTGTTATTTGATCATTATCATGTTACAATGAGTGGTGAAACGCACCTGGCTGTGGTCACCTTTTCCTTCTGCAGAATTGGGGGGCTCTCAGCAGTGTGCTGGGAGGCTCTACAGACCACAGCAAAAGAGGTGTCAGCCTTTTCAGCCTTGACCCAGCAAGGTTTAAATGCAAATATTGTGCTTTAAAAATTTAAATTCCCTTATACTTTGGAAAAGTCCAAATTTGAATGTGATCTTAAAAAAAATTAAAATCAGGTTTAAAAGAGCAGCGGTACTGAGCAGATGTTGCACGCAGTGGGTGGCTTCGTCTTTTCTGTAGAGCCAAATGTCAGAACTGCAGGCAAAAATATTTATCTCTGTATAGTACATGAAAAGGCCATGAGGAGTCATGGCTTCTCCTTGCTGCTTCTCTATTCAGCAGCTCTGGGGAGGGTAAACTCCCTCCGTGTGCAGATGCCCCAGCTCAGGCCATTGAGAGAGTCTCCCCTCAGAATATTATCTCCCTGCTGCAAAATTGCATTGCTAACTAATACCAGCTGAGATCTTTCCATAGGGAAGTAAATAAATAAGGGCCTTTTTTTTTCCCCCCAGCTTGTTGCAGAAAAACCACCCACGTTGTGTTTGAGGGGAGAAAAGCCCAACAAGCTCCCTGATGTGCAAATCCAAATAAATTGAAAATGATGAATTCCTCCCTGTTGAGATATATTGCAAACAAGGGTTTTGTCTTCCAGCTTTAGAAAAGGCAGTGTATTTCTTTAGAGCAGGTCCAGCTCCTCGTGGCAGAGGGGTTACGGCAAGGAACAAGGGGGTGAAAGCGAAGCAGCCTGGCTGTGGGGGGCCACCCAGCCCATCCGCCTCTGCAGTGGAAGGAGAGGTGGGGAATGCTGCCGTGGTTCAGGCAGGGCTGGGGGGCTGCCAGAGCTGCCCACTTGCACGCGCAGGGACTGCTGCTGCAGGGAGGGCACCCAGTGCCACCACAGCTCTGTCTGCTGCACGCAGTCTTGCCCTGGTGCTAATGTGAATTTACTGTCTGAACAGGTTCCAAAGTGCTGTTTAATATTAGCAGCCAGGTCCAGCGGGGCACCACTGTGTGTGGCCCTGGAGAGATGCACCAGCAGATGGTTCCTGTCCCTGAGAGCCATGCGGCAAAGAGACAAAACATCCCAGAGGAGGCAAAAAACTCCCCTCTATTTCTAAGCGGGGAAACTGAGGCATGAAGCAGCAGCCACTGCAAAAACGTCAGAAATAAATCCTTTGCATCCCCAGAAATATTCCACATGGTATTCATGAGGTAGGCAGCACAGCCATACGTGGCAGCAGGCTGTGGGGAAGCAGCAGCACCATTGCCCTGTGCCTGGGTCTTGCTGCAGTCAGTTTGGGAACACAGCAGCTGGGAAGCATTTGGGTTTAGTCCTTGTGACTCAGGCCTGGATGTGGCCCCAGTGGTTTCCCCGAGTCCACTGCAACCTCTTTGCTGGTCACTGTGGAGAGGCTGGGTCCCCACTGTGTGCAGAGAGGTGGCAAGGGAGCCAAGACCTCGTGCTTGAGCTTTGAGAGTCCACACCACATGTGAACCACAGAACTTGACCACATCGCTCCGGGCTGTCATGCTGGCATCTCCTCCATCAATCTCGCTGGCAAGGCCCTGAGAAAAAGGCAAGGCAGAAAGTGTAGCTGAACATTTACCCTCTCCAATAAAATACCAAACAATCCCTTGGACCCTGCCAGGGCTGAAGAAAAAACTGATGTATGAGGTATGCTAATGTGTCCTGATGGATCTTAAGTGGGAGGCAGGAACAGTAGGGAGGCCCTTCCTGGCAAGGAGAGCCGGCTGTCTGCTCAGGCTGAAAGCAGGGAAGCAAAGTGAGGGATGCTGCTGTTTTGCTGAGGGAGGTATGGCTATGCAGGAGTGCTAAAAGCACTGGGAGAGCAGGGAGGTGGAACCAGCAGGGTCAGGCAAGGGTAGCTGTACCTACACTTGAAGGGTGCTGCTCTGATGGATACCATCTCCCTCTAGTACAGTGGGACTCCTTTCATTTCTAAAGTTGAAGTCATTAGTCATCAAACCTGAGGGTATCTCATCTCCAATACCAATTTCCTGCCCTGGCCACTGATCCATGCCATAATCACTTTGGTTTTTCCCAGGGCCAGGCAAGAAGTAGACTGGAAATGAGTCAAGAGCCAGGGCCAAATGAGGAAGAAGTATGATCCCCCAAGGAAAAATATTTCTCAGTTAATGAAATGTGGACCCAAATGGCAGGGAGTGGATGAGGATCAGCAAGCCACTGACCAGTATTCAGTAAGCCTCCAAGTACTCTGAAGTATAATGAGGGCCACAGCTGTCCTGGCCAGGAGCCATGGCATAGGGCAAAGTGGCCAGCCCAGTGCAGTGAGATAATCGGAGGCATCAGGGTCACGTGTCTGCCCGTTTCTTGTGTTCCCATGCTCCTGTTAAATTTCTTTCCCACTTTAAGAAGAGGTAAGGCAGGACAAAAGGGGGCACAGATGCTTTTTCCTGGCAGGAATTGCAGTGCGGCTCTAGTTTGCTGTAGGTGGTGTCACGGGGCCAGGGGAATGAAATCCCAAAGCCATAAATCCTGTTGGTGGCTGGCTGAGAGCATGGGGAAGAGGGGACCTGGCAGGCAGCTCCTGCCCAGTGTCTGTTGGGTCCAGGGTGCCCTTTGCGGCTACACTGGCAGGGGTCTGACGGCTGCATTTATCACATGCCAGGGCCCAAAAGAAAAATGTGTGACTCGTTTTATGGTCAGGAATAGCCTGTTGATCAGTACTGCACCCTGTAAATATTGTGTCCCCTCTCCTAACAGGGAGACCAACCTTAGACTTAGACTAAGTGGTCTCTTAGTCTTTTTGGAGATAGAGTAAATCACGAGATTAATTTCCTTTCTCTTTTTTTTTTTTTTTTTGATACCCTTGTCAGCAGTAAAGTATATACACCGTAAGCAAAAGTCCTCATGCTACCCAAGAAAATATATTCATTTAGGGAGCCGCTTCATGCCAGCAGGTTTCCAGCATCTGTGTTCACCACTGGCTGGTTATTTGTAGGCATAGGATCAGGTCATGGCCACTGGCAAATCACTTGAGCTCCACAGAAAAGCTTTTTTTCATAAATAAATAGTATTTTTGGATAGTTGAAGTCAGTGGGAACTTACTATCCTCCCTGAAATATGGAGGATGCTGGTTGTCGAGCCAGGGGCATTGCTGGAGAGACAGCAGGGACTGGTGTAACCGGCAGAACTTTGGTTTCTTTGATCATGGGTTGATCTGCAGGTCACCAGGCATGCTGGCAACTGGTGGAGAAAGCCTAAGCCAAAGGGGAAGAAAGATCCTGGGACAGGAATTAGCAGGGCTCATTCATAGGGCTTTAAACTAGGTTTGAAGGGGGATGGGGATGGAACCAGGATTACTAAAGCGGAGGCTGGGAGCAGCATGCCAGTGTTTCTTGATAAAAGTGTTAGCAAGGTCTTGCAGTCTGTCTCAGTGATGGTGGGAGATGGTAATCCGTATGGTAGTAAAGACATGAGGGGTAGTGATGGGATGATAACTACAGAAGTGTCTGAGCATGATCAGGTGGGAATTAGGGCTTGTCCCCCCAAAAAAGTGGCAGAACAAGTAGCCCAGCTGAAGTGCATCTAAACTAATGCATGCAGCATGGGGAACAAACAGGAGGCGCTGGAGGGCATTGTACAGCAAGGAAACTATGATATAGTTGCCATCACAGAAACGTGGTGGGAAGACTCGCACAACTGGAGTGCTGTGATCAATGGCTATCAACTTCTCAGAAGGGACAGGCAAGGAAGGAGAGGTGGTGGGGTGGCCCTCTATGTTAGGGGCAGTTTTGAATGCCTAGAACTTAACATTGTGAATGACAGCATTGAGGGTTTATGGATAAGAATCAAGGGGAAGGCCAGTAAGGCAGACATCGTGGTGGGAGTTTGTTACAGACCCCCCCAATCAGGACGTAGAGACTGATGAAATATTCTATAAGCAGCTGGGACAGGTCTCGCGATCGCTCGCCCTTGTTCTCATGGGGGACTTCAACTTCCCAGATGTCTGCTGGAAATATAACACAGCAGAGAGGGAACAGTCCCGGAGGTTCCTGGAGTGCGTGGAAGACAACTTCCTAACACAGCTGTTGAGGGAGCCAACTAGGGAAAGCGCCCTACTGGACCTACTGTTTTCTAACAGAGAAGGCCTTGTGGGGGATATAAAGGTTGGAGGTTGTCTTGGGCAGAGTGACCATGAAATGGTAGAGTTTTCAATTCTTAGAGAAGCAAGGCGGGGAGCCAGCAGAATGGCCACCTTGGACTTCCGAAGGGCAGACTTTAGCCTGTTTAGGAGCATGGTTGAGAGTGTCCCTTGGGAGACAGTCCTGAAGGGCAAAGGTGCCCAGGAAGGCTGGTCATATTTTAAGCAGGAACTCTTAAAAGCACAGGAGAAGGCCATCCCCATGTCCTGAAAAACGAGCTGACAGGGAAGAAGACCAGCCTGGCTAAATAGAGAGCTTTGGCTGGATCTCAGGCACAAAAGGAAAGTTTACATTCTTTGGAAAAGGGGGTTGGCAACTTATGAGGAATACCAAGATGTAGTGAAGCTGTGCAGGGGGAAAATTAGAAGGGCCAAAGCCCAAGCAGAAGTCAACTTAGCCACTGCGGTTAAGGATAATAAGAAGAGGTTCTTTCAGTATATCAGTAGAAAAAAGAAGACTAGGGAAAACGTAGGCCCACTGATGAATGAGATGGGCGCCCTAGTGGTGGAAGACACAGAGAAGGCAGAGTTACTGAATGCCTTCTTTTCTTCGGTCTTCATTGCTAAAGCTGTCCCTCATGAATCCCAGACCCTGGAGGCAAGGGGGAAGGTCTGGAGAGAGGAAGATTTTCCCTCAGTTGAGGAGGACCGGGTTAGAGACCATTTGGCCAACCTGGACACCCATAAGTCCATGGGCCCTGATGGGATGCACCCGCAAGTGCTGAGAGAGCTGGCGGATGTTATTGCTAGACCACTCTCCATCATCTTTGGAAGGTCATGCGGAACAGGAGAGGTGCCTGAGGACTGGAAGAAGGCCAACATCGCTCCAATCTTCAAAAAGGGCAAGAAGGAGAACCCGGGGAACTACAGGCCGGTTAGTCTCACCTCTGTCCCTGGGAAGGTAATGGAGCGACTTGTTCTGGATGTCATCTCCAAACACGTTGAAGAACAGGAAGTTATTGGAAGTGGGAAAACCCCAATCATGCTTGACCAATCTGATAGCCTTCTATGATGTTATAACTGGTTGGCTGGATGAGGGGAGAGCAGTAGACGTCATCTACCTTGACTTCAGCAAGGCTTTTGACACTGTCTCCCATAACATCCTCATTAGGAAGCTGAGGAACTGTGGGCTAGATGAGGAGACAGCGAGGTAGATTGAGAGCTGGCTGCGTGACAGAACTCAGAGGGTTGTGATTAATGGAGCAGTGTCAAGTTGGAGGCCTGTAACCAGTGGTGTCCCCCAGGGGTCAATACTCAGTCCAATCTTGTTCAATATATTCATCAATGACCTGGATGAGGGGACAGAGTGTATCCTCAGCAAGTTCGCGGATGATACCAAACTGGGAGGGGTGGCTGACACTCCAGAGGGCCGCACTGCCATCCAGCGTGACCTAGACAGGCCGGAGTGCTGGGCAGAGAAGAACCTAATGAGGTTCAACAAGAGCAAGCGTAGGGTCCTGCACCTGGGGAGGAAGAATGCTAGGCACCAATATAGGCTAGGGGTGGATCTGCTGCAAAGCAGTTCTGAGGAGAAGGATCTGGGGGTCCTGGTAGACAGTAAATTATCCATGAGCCAGCAATGTGCCCTTGTCGCCAGGAAGGCCAATGGAATCCTGGGCTGCATAGGGAAGAGTGTGGCCAGTAGGTCGAGGGAGGTCATTCTCCCCCTCTACTCTGCACTGGTGAGGCCACAACTGGAATACCGTGTCCAGTTCTGGGCTCCCCAGCTCAAGCGGGACAGGGAACTACTGGAGAGAGTCCAACGCAGGGCAACAAAGATGATTGGGGGATTGGAGCACCTCCCTTATGAGGAAAGGCTGAGAGAGCTGGGACTCTTTAGCCCTGAGAAGAGAAGGCTGAGGGGAGACCTTTTTCTTGCTTATAAGTATCTAAAGGGTGGGTTGAAGGAGGATGGAGCCAGACTCTTTTCAGTGGTTCCCAGTGACAGGACGAGGGGCAACGGGCACAAGT
This sequence comes from Burhinus oedicnemus, assembly GCA_008921705.1. NCBI lineage: Eukaryota > Metazoa > Chordata > Aves > Charadriiformes > Burhinidae > Burhinus > Burhinus oedicnemus. The sequence continues at coordinate 688,281 of VFFE01009229.1, forward strand.
TGGAACATAGGAAGTTCCATTCAAACATAAGGAAAAACTTCTTTATGGTGAGGGTGACAGAGCACTGGAACAGGCTGCCCAGGGAGGTTGTGGAGTCCCCTTCTCTGGAGATTTTCAAGACCCGCCTAGCTGCAGTCCTGAGTAATGTGCTCTAGGCATTCCTGCGTCAGCAGGGGAGTTGGACTAGATGATCTCTAGAGGTCCCTTCCAACTCTGAAAATTCCGTGATTCCGTGACCCAGAGCACCCAGAGAGTCACCTTCAGTTAGACCCATGGCTGCATTTGGACTTCCCCACTAACATGTTTAATACACTGAGATACTGGCCTGCTCTCACCTCCTGTCTAGCCTTTGTACTGCTCTGGTGGCTTTCCCAGCATTTCTGGGGGAGTGGGGTTCGGCACATCCTGGGGTAATACTGCCTGTGGACCTATGCTGCCCCTGGAGTGGGAGAGCCATGGTGCTGCTCACAGCTTAAGAAGATTATGTGGTTCTGCAAGACCAGGGTGAGCAACAGGGAGTTACAAGGATACCAAGGAGCTACCAAGGCATACGTACAGCAAAAAACACATCCCTGCTGGGTAGGAGTGAAGCAGGGGTGAAAGGAGGGTCCTACCAAGCTAACTCCTGCCTCCTGCAGGCAAAAGGGCTGTGCAGTACAACCCATCATACCAGCAGCTGTCAGCTTATAAGAGAGTAGAAGTCATTGGCAACACTAAAGGATGCAGAATAAACCCTTCCCATGCCTCTCTGTTCTGGATCTTGTGGGAATATCAGCAGAGAGAGAAATAATACATAAGGCAACTGACAGCTCCCACAAAAAAGACAATAAATAGATTTCCAAGTATAAAGTATACTTCCATGGCTTCTTCCTCATCTGCAGAGCAGACAAGACAAATATGGCCTAGTTTTCACAGGTGCTGGGCACCCATAAATCCCACTAGCTTTAGCAGATGCTGCAGATGCTCAGTTCCTCTGGAAAGTAGAAACCAGGTCATAAATCTCTCTCCCTCTACCTGTGTCATTTTCAAACATTTTAATGAAAACTCTGGCTTCTATTGTTTCTGGGGTCTGAAAATTAATTGTCATTAATACAGTTTTAGGCTCCGTTGCTCAGATCGTTTTGTACTTCAGGTGTATGGTGTGATCAGAAATCTGGAGCAGACCATATCCCTGCTGTCTTAAGGGAAAAAAATAATCCGTTTTTGGAATTCATTTTGCAAGAGCTGTGAGCATCGTTAAGCTCAGCACTGCTGCAGCTCCTATGGTGGTGAGTGGTATTTCTGGCAAGATGGCTATGTGATTGTATTAGATCCACGCCACTATTACTGCTAAAGAACAGTCCTGTCAATAAATGAGACGAGGGAAGAGGGCAAGGGAAATGAGATTGGTTTTCCATTTGTGAACCTGGACAAGTATTTTCCCAACAATTTATATCCATATTCATCTCTTTCTTTTCCTTTCTTTTCTTCCTCATGTTCTTTCTATATATGCATGTACGTAATCAACAGCTCTTTCTGCATTTCATGGCTCCTGCATCTTTTCCTTTGCCTGTCAACACCTCCCATGCAGAGGACTCTCCCCTGACTTCTTTCTCTCCACTGCTAAGTAACCACAAGTAACCATGGCCATGGCTTGCTCTCTGCCCAGCGCACTGTTCCCTGAGCCGTGTGTGGTCTATTTGGTATGTAGCCCTTATAGTCTCCTGCATTTGCTCAAAAGCAGCTGGTGAACAAAGAGCACAACAGCACACACTGGGCCGCTGTGGCTGCATCTCAGTTTCCTGCCTGGTTTTCTGTATATCATGGGAGGATTTCTTATTTCCGTGTTCTCTACTTCCAGGCATTCTACATGTGCACAGATACACACATTCAAATGAAAGACAGTTGTGTTTAATGCATTTTCTGCCTCTTCATTTGAAATCCAGCAAAAAGAAATATCTCAAGAGTACATGCTCCCTTGGTGTATATTGCAGCTTGTCCAGATACAGCTTTTCTTCACCAGCTTTTCCCTGTTGCTTTGCACTGCCATCTGATATCACTACTGCACTGCTCTTTGCCCTTGCAAAAGGGCACTGCATTAGGGATGGAGCTACTGTTATTCATTAACATCTAATTTTTTTTGACATTGGTAACATCTGCAGCATGGCAGAGGAAAATACACAAGACTTCAATATGGAGAGAAAAAAGAGAAATTCCCCATAACCTTCCTGGCCTGCTTCACTGCCTGGGAAACAGAAAAGGGTGGGCAAGGCTGCTTCTTCAGACTCAAGGCCTCAACCACACAAATGTTGGATGGCCCGGATTCACAGAGGATGCATTAGCGTTTTCACCACATTCCAGGATCAAGTCCACATGTCGCACTAAACCATATGGACTTGTGCGTTGCAGTCCAGTGTGCATAATCACACACTTCTTTTCAGTCCCTCTGTCAAACGCAGCCCTGCCCATGCTCATGCGGAGAGCACCACTTGGACCATGGATGTCTCTCTCTGTCAGGCATGGGCTCTCATGAGTAGCAAGGGCAAAGGTGGAACTGAAGCTACCTAGCTCTGTTATTTTCTGTCTGACGTTGAGGCTGTTGAAGAAAAATGCCTAGATTTGAGCAATAGCTTGAGGTGGCATCTATTCAAGTAAGTTTTCTAAAATGCTTACAGGAAAACAAGCACCTTACCCCATGGTTTATAGATAACAGTACTTAATCCCCAAGAGAGAATACGGTCACTTTTGAAAGCTTCATGTTAGTAAGTTTACATGGGAAGTGTATGAAGAAGGATTATAAAATATACTTATCTGTAGTTGCAGGAAACTGGCCTTGGTGGTCCATCAAGTCCCTTCTTTGTACTCCTGGTAATCTTCAAAATAATTACCTTCTAGCCAGTAAATGTCCCAGCAGCTTGTGAAACACAGAGAAGCAGAACATTACGGTTTCCAGTGCATGTACCCTGTGGGTGGGTGACTCTTCCGAGGACTTAACAGTAAGGCTCCAGGCTGTTTTCCTGTTAGGATTTGCTGCAAATTAAATAACCACATACACAGAAATAATTTAAAGTACCTCTAAAGCAGACTACTTTCTTTTTCTTGTTCTTAATAACTAAAATGACTGAAAATGAGCAAAATGCAATCCTTGAGTTAGGGATACAACTCAAATCAAATCAGCCAAGTCATGAATTGGCAGCAGTACGAAATGAAGTCAACAGCTGATCAAATCATCAAACAAGCACATACAATATTGGAGTAATGAAGCCACACAACATATGGCAAATTTTATGAAACAGTGAGCACTGCTCCTCCTTACTCCAGTTACACTTGTCACTTGATCACACGTACTTTCTTTCTCTTCACCTTCCTTAAAATTTTTCTCTTTTTTTCCTAGGAGAAACTGGAGAAGCAAAGGTAACTTTGTTTATTCTGATCCACTGAAGATCATCTGTTGATGGTGAATCTGGTGTGAAACTAGCAGAGGAAATAGTAAGAGCTTGCAAAATGAGAATGGTTGGAGTTTATTCTTCTTATTATATACAACATGATAGCTTTATTAGATAAGCCTAGTTCACAAGATGGAAGGTCAGAGTTGTTTGTAGAAGCAAGAGAGGAAACCAAGGGAGACTGTCTGTCTCCTTTTCTTGAGAGCTTAGAGAAGGTCCTGACCACAACCAGCCGCTGCAACTTTTGCTTTGGCTTATCTGCAGCCCCCGAGCTGCTCTGATGCAGCCAGAGCTATGTGGGCTGTGTTAGATGGTGAAGGAGAAGCAACAAAAGTCAAGCTGAAACCCAAAAACGACTGGAAAAGGGGGCTGAAGTCCTGAAAACATGATCGCCATACATGCTGCAGTTTGACTTGAGGTGTTTGGTGTGGGGGTATAACAAGACATCTCATAGTTATTAAGCTAAAGTAAGTAGGTGTGTACCTAGAGGTAGAGAAGAGTGGGAAGTATACAACATTTATGCAATATGTCCTCAGTCAGTCTCAAATTCTTATTGGCCTAAACAGCAGCTTGTTATCATAATATCTGCTTTTTCCACTGAAAAATATGTTAGCTGTCTATGCATAATGTTTTTTCTCGCATTCAGATGATCAGAACTGGCCTCTGTGTGTGTGTGTGAGAGAGAGAGAGAGAGCTCAAGGATTCAAGATGCATGGGGAAATTCAGAAACATAGCATTTTAGATGCTATATATCCGCCTTTGTACTACTACCTGTGTAGTTTGCAGGCTCTTGCTGTCACAGTGAAGAACAGCCTTGCAAAGGCCCCTCAGCGGTCCTAGTGCCACACAGGTTCCTTACTCCTTCCAATTTGCGTGTCCTATTTGCTCAATGTGACATATTTATTGCTAGTTTCAGTCTTGCATGGTCAACCTACCTTACAGACTGTGCAGTGCAAAGCAAGAGAGAAAACTTAATGAAGGCAAGTCAGATGGCACAAGATATTCCTCCAGGCTTGTTCTGGGGTGAGGGAGAGACGTTAGGCGCAATTTTGCATCCTCTGCAGATGGGCTAACACACATGCTAGTATTGCTTGCTGAAGAGCTGGGCTGATGGCACTTTACCAGAAGAGGCTGCTATTATTTATAGTAGGAGAAGATTGCCCAGATACTGAGACTCTGTCGGCTTCAAGTGCCTTGTTCAGCAATAGGATAAAGGAATGAAAGTCAGATGAGAAGACAGCTCATGGGAACTTCGTGGGGAAGCAGCATTGCTACATTGAGCCAGACTAGGACCGGCGTCAGCGAAAGCTCTTGCTGTTAGCTCACCACTCCGCTGGCAGCGCGCAGTGAGCTCACAGCTCTGGCTTGCTTATGGTGACCATATGGCAATGCAGAAAGCATTTCACCACAGTGCTTGCTGTTAATTAGCTTCAGTGATGCAAAGAAGCCAGCGACTAAGTGTCAGCAGAGTCTCCAGCCTGCAAAGGACACCAGCATGCCCCACGGCAGTTGGCCACCTACTTCGAGGCCGCTCCCTCCCTGGCTCCTAACACTGTTTCCTGAGGTGATCCTGGCAGATCTCTCCACTGTTCAAGGAGTTCAAGATAACTAATGTGGAGCTGTAATTTGCTTACTACTTGTGCGAATGAGAATTTTGCTTTCCAGAAAACCTTATTTTCTATTGTCTGATTCAAAGGAGGTTTGATTCCTTTCCAACAGGTGCAAGATTCCTCAATATGTATATTGGCAGTTATTGGGCATACTGGGGAGGTGGAGCTTCAGGACAAAAAGGGGTCTTCCCAAGAAAGTATGCAGCAGCAATACAACGGAGAAAATTTTGGTCCAGAAGCAGAAATTTAAAATGTCCCTAGTGGAAATCTGTCCTGGGAACTTTAATGATCAGTGGTGGTCCTCTGCTTTACACCTCACTTAGGAAACGGCTGCTTTCATGGCAAATAGTCACCCTAAAACTATGGTAAAGCAGGAGAAAGGCATTGCTTCCTCAATCACCAGCTTTGGCAAGAGAGACTCTGGAGACAGCTCCACAAAGTGCAGGAGGAAAGGGGAAAGGAGGAGGTAGTCCATACCTATGTGTAGGTGCACACACACCCTTCAGCCCCTGAGTTCCTTAATATTCGGTCCATTCAGACCTATTCTAGGACAGCTTCTCAGAACCAGTCTTATTTTCAGCTGTGGGCTGACCTTATTCCCCTTTATATTGCTGCTGTCTGAATGAAAACAGCAGTAGAGAAAGCAAAGCAGCACAGCGGGCTGGAAAGTAAATTGTGTACAACGTGCGTGTTCCCATCCTGAGCTCCCAGGCTGTTCTGCTTCAGCTGCACTCTCTGGCCAGTGAGTTGTGAGAGACTTGCATGTCAAGCTACGTCCTGCCACCTCACACCAGCCTGCTCCCTGAGAGGCTGGTGACAGGGAAAACTCCTGGTGTCAGCACATCCCCAATGGCTGTGTTTCCTCTGCGAGTGAGAAAACGGTGAGATCCCTTGACAAACACTTCCCAACAGCTGCAGCCCCAACAAACTTATTAGTGACCAGGTGACCTTGACCAGGTGAGATGGGAAGCCTCTCAGCCCAAGTGTTGCCAATAAACAGAGTACAGCTGCATGGTCCAGTGTTTCCAGCAATTTGGACACGGGATCAACCAGTACTTGAGCCAAAAAGATGTTTTGGTGGTAAGTGTGTCAGCTCAACAGACAACCAGGGTGAGCACACCTCCTCCCTCACTTGCCTGTGTGGCTCCGGCCACTCACTATTGCGTTGTATGTGGTTTGGGCTACCGTCAGGCATCTCAAAACCCACCTCTGTGGATGTACATGTGTACGTGTGTGTGTGTGTGTGTGTGTGTGTGTGTGTGTGTAAATCCCTGGGAGCACAGGAGCTTGAGCTGGGGAAAGATGGATGCACCAGGAGCAGGCAGGAAGGATTTAGTGTGCCATGGAGCTTCTCGTGTCTGGCATGAATAGGGTGGCTTTTGTGGAGAGAACCTTACCTCTGCCTCCTTGCTGCCGCTTCTTGGCAATACTGGTTTTGCTAACACAATGCAGGACACAGCTGGCCAAACATACAGCCAATCCTGTGCTGCTTTGTGGGGATTCTGAGAATTTTGCTGGGTGCTGCTGTATGTCTCCCTCATGCCCCACAGTGCTGCCCTGGCTGCCAGCACTCTCCTGGGGCTCTCCAAAGTTCAGGCTCTGGGCAGTGAAAGGGTGAGTTAATCCATCATTTATTTCCAGTGTTTGTCATCCCCAAGTCACTGTGCTGTGAAAACATGAAAAAGCTAGGTCCCCGTTGACTGCAGGCAGGGCAGCAAACTCGAGGGTTAAAGGCACAGCAACAAAACTAAATACAACAAACAACAACAACAAAAAGGTAATACTCCACTGGAGGCAAGACATTTTCGGGAAATGGCTGTTTTGAAGGAGTTTGAGAACATGCTGGAGACTTCATCTCTTAGGTCACTGTCTCAAAGACAACTGAAAACTAGTAGTGATGCAAAGTCATTGCTACTGGACAATGGCTTTGTTATAGGCAGTAAATTGATTATAACCCCTATTCCCATTGTTTAGGTCCCCCTTGCCACCAGTTGTACCCAGACCGAGGACAGTGACTTTCTGGCATAGCGGGTGAGTGCTGCCATGTTCCCAACTATGGCTGCTTGGGGCCATGTCTGAGTCTTTCGGTGGGTGAGCCTTTTCTGTGAGGCTTTTGGGACCCCTGTGTCCTTAGATGTGCCATACCCATGGTGCTCAGTGGTTTTAAATAGAGTTCTGGGTGTCTAGCACCTCTCAAAATTAACACCTGCAGGTGATTTAAACAAAGGTCATGCTGAAACCTGCTGAGCTCACTCCACGTGGCCACCTAGGCTTGCAGAAGGTAGAGATGCTGTAGTGCAAGCTAACAAACCGGCATGGCATGTCATCTGGTCCCATCTTTCCCATCTTTGAGCTGGATTCTCATCTCCAGTGACATGGTAGCAGTTTCCTTTTCCTTACAGGAGTCCCTCAGTGCTTCCATTTGTCTCACTAAAATCACAGTCTGGCTCTAAATTTTTATTTTGTTTTGACACCTTTGCTTCCAGATAGGAGGATCATAAATTTCTGCTCACCATTTTTGCAGAGGGCACATAACCAGAGCACTATAGCCTTTGGAGGTAGTCCTATTTAAAAGAAGAGTGGGGTGATGGTGTGTTAGAAAAGATCCCGAGGGAAGCCTTTGCCACCATCAACATTTGAAAGATGATCAGCTGTTAGATAAATCTCCCATAAAATACCACTTAGTCCACTTAGGCCAAAGTACGTTGGTCAAAGGTGGTCGTAAAGATTTGCAAAATGTCCCTTCCCGTTTACAGGCTAACCAGTCAAGAATGTGAGGTAGAAAGTAGTGGGACTGGAAATTTTAAAAGTGGTGCTGGCCCAGAAAGTGCAGCCATGCTGGTGTGCCTACCCAGCGCTTCCTGAGGATGCACTATGCAACAAGGGATCCTGCCCTCAGTGACTGCACGTCCAGTGCACGCCACATCCTTGGGGCGGGGGCAGCAGTGCTGGGAGAAGCTTGCCGGAGACAAGGAACTTCTCCAGCCAAAGGAACCTCAAAAATGAAGGTAAAGATTTAGTTTAGGTGCATCTTGCATCCCTGCCCAATTGCCAACCCTGCCTAACTGCCTGAAGTAATGGCATTTTCCCGGTGTCTTTTTCCACCCAAAAAAGAGGCTCTGCTTGTGAGAAGCAAATGTGTGAATGTGATTTGGGTAATTAGTGTGGCTGAGGGATCACACTTAGATCAGAGAGGGTAACAGGGGAAGAAACAATCTTCGCGTGCTGCTTCTTGGAACCAGGTATCCCGGTTCCGGCAGGGATAGGGTTAATTTTCACAAGGAGCTTGCGACGAGACACGGGGAGGGGGGGCAGGGGTCGGCTGACCAAACTATGGGGTATTCCATACCATGGGATGCCATGCCCAGTCTATAGCCAGGGGGAGCTGGCCGGGGGAGGGGACAGGAATCTGCGCTTGGGAGCGGGCTGGGGGCTTCCTGGGTCCGGTGGGTGAGCGGTGGTACGTTAATTGGGTTTTGTACATTTCTCTGTAGGTATTGTTGTTGTTTTCCCCTTTCCTTCGCTGTTCTGTTAAACTGCCTTTGTCTCAACCCACGAGTTTTGCCTTTTTCTTCCGATTCTCCCCCCATTTCGCCGCTGGGGGGAGCGAGCGAAGAGACCGCGTGGTTCTTTGTTGCCCGCCGGGGTTAATCCACGACATCGGGCGTCGGGGCTAATGCCATACCTTTCTCTACCCGTGTATGATCATTGTATTTACATTTCTTGCCTGAAGATACAACCGATTTCAGGACAGGTTCATAAGCTGACGACGCCTGCTTCTCTGAGGCGGGTACAGGGCATTCCCTCTGCCGCGAGAAGGCAGCCAGCTTTTCCCCGCCGGCCGGCCGCGGCATGGCGGGCAGGAGCTTGGCCAGGCTCTGGCCGGCTGCAGGGGCAGGTGCCTGAGGGAATCGTGGGGTGAGGAAGATCCTCAGCCCGGTGGGCAGCTGGCCGGCACCAGCAGGGTAACCCTCTCAACCTTCCTGGGGGTTATTTCCAACGCGTGTTTAAGGCAGTAATAAAGGCACAACTGCATTGCTGAGTACCACATGCAACTCAGCTCCATCTGACTGGGGGGGGAACCCACTGTGGTGGCCTCCCTGTGCAGGCGCTGCTGCCATTCCTGTGGCGGGGGAAGAAAACAGCTGGAGCGGCCACCTGCCTGGGGTTTATTCGAGCAAAATCACCTTTCCGACTCGGCCGCAGCCTTCCTGTGTGTCCCTGGCAGCTCGCTTGGCCCCTGAGTGCTACCCAGGTATGGATGGGTAAGATGCTGATGTGATGTGGAGCTGAGCAGCACTGCCAACAGCCGAGCCCTTGTGAGGCCAAGTAATCCCCTCACAAGAAGGGGGCTTCTCTTTCTGTTCTGTAGTAAATCGGCTAGAAATCACCTTGGAAGAAAGTTCTGTTTCCATGAAATAAGTGGGACAAACTCAAAAGTTTGCCCTTTTGGAGTCTGCTAGGATCTGCTCAGGCTCTGGGTTCTTACACTGGTGAGAAGCGTCTCAGGAAAAACCAGAGCATCTGCCATCTGTGTTGGCCCCATACAAACTGTTCTTCACCCCACTGCACAGGTGTCCTGTGCTTGGGCTGCAAAGGGAAAAAAAACATTTTGTTTTCTTCTTGCTTTAATGTGCTTTCCAAGTGTTTGTGCATAGCCGAAGGGCAACATGCACCTGCTTGAACAACCTTTAAATAGGCCCATTTGCTCTCACTGTTTCAGTGAGAGATCCAAGTGATGTCAAATGGGGGCATCTGTTGCTCAAAGGAAATAGTGGCGTCAACTTGTCATACTTCACTCCTGCATCCTGTGTAGCCAAGCGGCAACCCACGCACAGCTGGAATTCCTGCCAACAGAAGAACAACAGTCAGTAGGTGAAGTGCCTCATTTGGGTCTTTGAAATTGGACTCTTACAGGCTCCAGTGTGGTGTGACCTTTTGCTAGGCTGCCAGACAGAGGTGAATTTTTCTTTTGTATGAAAACAAACAAAAAAATCATCTGACTTCAAAGGATTCATTGTCAAAATGCTTTCCATCTGTGCAGTATTCTGTTTGTTACTTGCTTTTGTCTTCTGTTCCCAAGGGGTTAATTAAGACATGTATCCTTCCTGGGCTATTTCTTTACTGTAAAGAGGATGAAAATGCAGATTTGTTTTTAACTATCTGTTCTGAATTGCTGCTGGCAGAGCTGGAAGCAGCTTATGAGAGCAGCCAATATATCTCCCTCCTGATGCAAGGTTCTTCCTTGAAGGGCAGTCCTTGTGTTTTAATCAATATGATATATAGGAGCTTCGATTACTTCCCTTGCTGTTGCCCATTTCTGTTATTCTCAAATCCTAGAGTTATCTGGAAACCCTGAAGATTTTGACTGTGTTTATAGTTTTGGCAGTCAAAGGACGTCTAATTCTAGTTGCAATTAATGTGTATTAAGACACACATACAGATTTGTTTCATGGTTTGCTTTTAGACTCTGGACAGGCTTGGCTGCTCTGCTACAGCATGGCTGCTGATGAATGAAGGATTATATCCTTTGAGTTTTATCTCAAACAGTGAAATTCAACATTTCCTGATTCCATAGAAGCCAATATGTTATCTTGCAGCCTATGGAGATGCTGGGTGAGCATCTAAATATCCCTGCCTCAAGGCCCTGGTTAGTGCAAGGGCTTGTGCAATGTGTTGTATTCACTTAGAGCTTCTCTCTTTAAAGAAACAAAAGAACAACAGAAACAGAAGTAAAGGAGGGAAAACGGAGAAATCAAAAATCTCCAGAAAGGCCTGTGGGTCAGAAAGAGATAGAGGCAGGTGAACTTATTGGCCTGGTCCAGGAGACCAGAAAATTCAGTGGGCTTTGGCTCAAGCGCTGCATGTAGGGCAAGCCATATGGCCTCTGCTCCAGTGAGGAAAACAAGGCTGCTGTCTCCAGCCTAATTGGGCTGCCATCATTTGCAACACAAATACGGATTTTGTGACAGCAAACCCAAACTATGAGGACCCTCCAGGTGATGCTGCATACAAGACCACGGAAGAGACCAGAGCCATACCTGCTGCCAGCCAGCTCCAGGTGTGGAGATCTTCCGGTGGGGTTCCATAGGTGGCAGGTTGTTGAAGTCCTACTTGCCAATGGCCTCTTCCTTGCTGGGCCAAGAGAGATTTCTTATTTCAAGAGAAGGGGATGTATCAGGCTTACACTTGGGGTATGTTTCTTAAAAAAGAGCAAAGGCAGGCTGTCATCAAAGAGAGCCCGATCCATACTGAAATCTTGAGAAGAGCCAGTGGGAAGACGATGCCAGTGTAAGGATTTCTGCATCTCCATATCCAGCCTATAAAGACCATAGGCCCCACTTTCTGGCTCAATGAGCAACATGGAAGATAAGGGTGTAATATCTCCATTGAAAAGATTAATGTCAAGCGTGAGCATTGGTTCTTTACAGCACAAGAGATTAAGTTTGGATTTTGTTAGCTTTGCCATCATCTGCTTTCTTCCTACACAATCCCCACAGTACTGTACCACCATCCCTGGCTAACACTGAATCTCAGGGAGTGGCTCTCATTCAGCTGTATTTCCTTTTGCTCCAACTCCACATTAAAGCAACCACTGTGCAGATTTACAAGCCCTCTCCCACACATCTGCAGGGATAAAACCTACCTTCTGTATTAGAAAGGAAAAAGAAGCAAGTTTTCTCCTGCCAGGCAGAGGGCCATGGCCACAAGTCCTATCCCTGATTCAGCTGCGCCAGCCAGAGGTGGTATCCCCTCCTCCAGCTATAGCCACCACCGTTCACCAGCTGTCCTGGCAAACTGGTTTGTGTGAGTACTCCGGGTCCCGCTCCAGGCAAAACCAACCCGAATAGCTCACAGCATCTACTTACATTGTTTAAATTAATCAAGGTCATTTTGCCTGAAGTGGATTAAGGGGTGCTCTGACTGGGAAGTCAGGTGAGAAATCAATTTTTCATCCTCTCTGAACCCACTGAAGGAAAGGCTTCTTCTATATTCAGGCATCTGCGCTGCCAAGAGCCAGGAGCAAGACACAGGTGTATGCCAGATGGAGAGCTGAGGGGATGTGACAGCGAAGGATGTGCTGACAGCCTCGAAATGCAAAGTGCCTATGGCCTGACTTCACCCAGAAGCGTATGCTCCAGCAGCTGCGGCTGTTTTGAATAAGCCTGGGTTGAGGAGGTTCCTGGATTCTTCTGCTCGTAAGATAAATTCTGGTGGTGTTTTTTGCCTCATCAGTTTAATAGCCCCCACCTTGGGCAAGGCTGAGAGCCTGCCACTTGCTGGCTGGGGCGCAGGGTGCAAAGCCCACACATGAATCTCAGTGTAGAAAAGGTCAGGTGCCCAAAATAATAAAACAATTTAATTATCTGACACCTTTTCATTAATTATGTATTTCTGTGCAAACTTGGGACCATTTTTACTCTCCTTTAAATTAGGTTTTGGCATAAGAGAAGTACTTCATGATGTAAGGTGGGTGGCCAGCTCTGATTCTTGTGCCTCTCTGTTTCATCCACGTAAGAAATAGCAGAGGAGCACAGCAGCTGCTCCGACTGCTGCCAGGAGGAAGGTCGTGAGATGGGTACCGCCACGCCGGGTCCTTCCTGCCACACTCGCCCCATTGTCTTCAGCAAAGTTTTGCAGCTCCTCACAGGTTTTCACCCTAAAAACTGAAGGGAGGGTGAGGAGGAGAGTTTGTGTTGTTTTTTATCACACAGGTTTTAAAACACAGAGTTTTTTTAATCTTTGAATGTCCTACAATGCTATTTCCCATGGCAATTCTACATCAAGTCCCAGCGGTTAGGCTGATGCCAGGCAGCTGGGGACATTAGGATGCGCTGACCTGTCTCTTTTCAAATGGCGTCACTCTTTTCGTGTACTTAGTCTGTAGGACCCCACAGACTTGTAACCTGACCAGGAGCTGCACTGAGACCATGCAGTTTATGCTCTGTCCCCACTGAGCTCGTAATGAAGCAATGAAATCTGAGAGCTGTGAAAAATGCATTTCAAGTTAAATAATCAAGAAAGTGTTGAACAAAAGGTCCTGTTTTATTATGACCTATAAAATACTAGGAAAAGGCCCCATTTATTTTCCCCAGTTTTATTTTTAATAGATTACTTAATGGGTTGCTGCTGAGGTAAATATATGTGTGTATAAAGAGAGTTTAAAAATGATTGTGCCCATATTAATGGCCCCTCACAATATTAAAAAGCAGAGTATGTGAAAATGCAAATACCTCTATATCTTTGTTGTCAGTTTTTATTTTGCACCTTGCAGGAGCCCCATTTAATCTCTAGCAATAACTAATTTCCCCTGGGTTCTTAGCCTTGTCCTTCCTGTCTCTAACACCAGATTGGCAACCCAGTCATAAATAGTTAAAAGGAATATTGTAGGGTGAATATAATCATGGCCAGTAACTGGGCAACTGCCCACTTAATCTGATTATTGGCCTGTGACGTACTGTAGCCCGTTAACCTTGTTTTGACCAGCTTCCTGACACTTGTGGCACAAATGAAGTGTGACATTGTTAAATGAGACTGATCAGTTTTGCTCACCAGGACAATACCCGGCAGCTGCTGTGCTCAGGATTTACAATGCAGTTAAAGCTTTGAAGTCCCATAATTTAGCTGTTACGATTGCTTTCCTCTGGCTGGAGGGAAGACTGTCCTCTTCAAACACGTGTAGTTTGGTGTGGACGCATGGACTTTTCTGTGGTGGTTCGCTGTAGATCTCTACAGGGCCCCAGCTCGTCTCCCAGAAGTACATCCACAGAGGAGGGGTGGCTTTGATGCACACCTGATACAACCAGCAGATGATAAATTTACCACAGGAGAGAAAAGCAGGACAGTGCAATGAGAGAGAGGAAAAGCAAACACAGCTCTATAAACACATTTGGTATTCTAACTATATTTTAACATGGTTTTTGAGGTAGTATTTGGCCAGATTTTTTAGAAGTGGAAGTATTAGTTATGTAACAATCCAAGTACTCTGCGTTAGGTTGGTTTCTAATGGCGTGAGCTGTGTTAGGTGATGATAACCTTTCTGCTGCAAAAGGATCATTGCCCTTACTTGAGGCTTTGCGTGTTTTAAGGGCAGAAAAACTGTTACAATCATCTGGATCTTCTGCGTACCATTCGGAGGGTTTCCCCTGGGCGCTGGAGGGCAGTGCCTTTGCCAGGGAGCATACTGGGTTGCCTGCTGTTGGTGCTGTTGGGGTGGTGTTCTGAGCAGCTACAGATACGTACATGTCTGGTAAGTTAATGTGCTGATGTGCCTTTTATAAAGTAAAAAAAAAAATAAATCTCTGCTAACCTTGCAAGCCCTCTATTGTTTACTGGAAAAGGCTAATAGGAAAAAAAGGAAGGAGATACAAAGAAACAAGAGCATTAAGATGAAATGAAAATAATTACCTTGGATGGGATACGAAATCAAGGACAATATTTTTCCTCCGTGCTATGGGTATTTATTTTTATTAGTAGAGTACTGGGGTAAGAAGACATTGTTCTCCTAACGTAGTCAAAACAAATGTAAAATCCTCAGTCTGACATTGAAATTGACTGATGCTTGTGCAGAAGGCCGGGCTCTGTAACTTTGCTCGTTTCAGTCCACATAAACGAATCCTAAATTCCTGCTCAAGGATGAGGCCTGTCAAATAAACATGCATCTGTGAGTCAAAGCAAAATGCACGCAGAATAAAAATGCTTGAAATTAATAGTATAATATAAGTTCTTCTCATTGGCTAGATTAATTAGTAGAGCTTTACGAGCTACACAAAAGGCTACATGTATGTGCAGGCACAGGATGGCATGGGAGAGGAGTGAGACCCTGAGCTCGGTGGTGGCAGGCCTGGGGAAACGCTCTCCTGGAAGACAGTAACTCAGCCTTCAGCTTCTGGTAATTTGGGGAGAGATTTCATGGCCAAACACTCACATGTTCAGGATTACATAGCAGAAAACTATATGACTATCAGCAAACTAAATTGTTTTGAATGAAGATGAACAAGGTACCTAAGCCGAGTCAGAGAACTGCTGTTAACTAATCACTTGTCTGACCTTAACTGTTTTCTAATTACAGTGTCTAGGTCCTGGGTGCCTTAGATAAATGCTTATAATAATATAATGCCTGTTACAGGAGGACTGGCAGTGCTTTGTATGTGGACACGTCAAGTTGAGAAGTCCTGTGAGATGAAGTGCAGGCAGGTCTGGTGATGCTGCTATGGGGCCCAGCCTGACCTGGGGGGCCACCCCAGTCCCCGCTTCCCCTCCATCCACCCTTCCCCTCTCTCCAGGGTATGCTGCCTCGGAAGATGAAGCCTCAGACGGCCCAGGCGTGGACAGGAGGACTTCATTGCTCCCGGGACACATTGTTAATGGGCGCTGGCGGTGCCAGGGGCAGGCAGCAGGCCACGAGGCTGTTTTGCTTGGAAGCAGCCACCCCACGTTACGGCATTTTTAATGTATAAGCACAGTACTGCATCCAGCTGACATGTGCCAGGTTGCTCAGCACTGCCGACTGCGACACGGATAGGGTGGCCTGGGGGACTGGGATGGAGCCTCGCATCTCTGAAATCAGGTCAAAGCAGGACAAGTCCAATCTGACAGCCCCCCAGTGGGACATGGAGCCCCAGCAAGCTACCACCAGGCACCAGCCCAGGTTTCTCTGCTGGAAACCCCTTTGGTTGTCCAGCTCTAGGGGAAGAAGCCCTGAACAGGTACTAGAAGCAGGTACTCAGCCCGGGCTAGCAAAACTAGAGCCTGGAGGCTTCCCAGAGCCTGTGGCCAGTGGTCCTATCCTTCCCTAGGGAGGAACTGATCTCTGCCATGTTTGTAGGCTTTGGCCATCTGAGACCTCACACTGAGTATCACCTAGCTGCAGTGGGAAGGCAGCTGTCTGCCTCCCCAAAAGCCGAGAGGTCATCTCATCACCTAAGGCAAATAGCCGGACACTGCACCGCAATCACAAACGTATTTGTGATAGCAGCACTGTACAGAGGTCACAGTCATGGGTGAGGTCTTCCTCGGGCTGAGCACAGGGCTAGCACACTGCGAAACTATCATCCAAACAGGTGAAGAATAGAGAGGAAATGACTGCAAAAAAGTGCTAGGATTAGCTGCTGGCTCACAAAAGGGAAAATGAATGGAATAGGATATCCTCTTGGTCAACTAACGTAACTTAGGCTGGAAATGGATGCCAGCACACCAGTACTCTGCCAAGGCAAAGACTTTCTGGGCTAGTCCTACAGTGTGAAATTATTTTCCCATTCCTGGTGTAAGTCCCCATTCTCTCTTCTGGATGCAGGTTAAATTCAAAGATGTGTTCTCTATTTTTAATAGCCTTCTTGGGTTTTTTCCAGGTGCTTGCTTTTGCATTTCTCTGATGTTTCCTGTAGGGATAGTCCTCTGTGATTCCCTACAACAACACTCATGAAGACAGGCTGTTAAATATGAATCATAAATGCCATCCCTGATATCGCTACCAAAAGGGAGGTGGAGGAGGTAAGAGTTAAGGGTGAAAAGCAGAAGTTTGTTAAATACTACATGCTGCAGGAAATAATTTTGTTAATGTAGTGTTGCAATCTTTTGAGAGTATCCCTCTCCTGGAAGGATTTCTTGGAAGCTTTTAAGTGCCTTTGGTAAGTCTTTGCATTTAGGCCATACATCGCTGGTATGGATGATTTGGAAACTCTAGCTCCTGCTTCAGAACAATACGGCAGATCCTAAGCATTGGTTTCACTCTTTATCTTTTATTTGGGACAGGACTGATGCAAGGTAACAGTCTGTAATAACATGCGGGACAGAAATTGTCTTGATCTGGTGATTTTAGATTGCCTGATGTTAACAGCTGCTTCTTAGCATTCCTGTTGCCTAGCTTCCTGTTTACTCACCATTTGCTTTAAAGTATCTTAACAGGCCTGATGGGATATCAGTTCATCAGCTCCTTCTTCCTCGGTACAGAACAGAAAAAAATTGTGTCCTCCTGCCTTAGTGATGGAGACAGGAAATTTATCATGATGGACTTATGCTATTGCTAGGATCCCTCTCACTTGAAAAAAATACTTTTTCAACTTGCTTTACTCTTTTAGAGTCTCCAACTCTGCTTGCCATAGGATTCTCCCAATTTTCTTTACATCCATTTTCTACACTTTACAATCTTGACTGACTGTATAGGACAGAAACTTAAATGTGTTCCTAAACTGGACTTTGTCTCTTGGAGAAATTAGAGTAGGGACAGCTATCTTTTGAATGACACCTCTCAGCTAGTTTCAGGCCAGCTTAATCTGACTTGCTACATCTCAGTGTTAGTCACAGTTTAGCCATTAATGAGGTCAAACTTGGAAAGAATTGACTGACTCAAAAATAAAGCTTTGAAAAGAGGGTTAATAAAGATGAATCCCATTTTCCTGCCATGCCATCAAGTCTGGTCACCAGCATTTCAAACCGCTCTGCTAGGGCCTGACTTCTACTAACATCTGCAAGCTCAGGGGAGCTCTCCCTGTTTATATCACTAAATTTTTACAGGCTAACTCAAAGGAGTGCCCATACAGTGCTCTAGTCAACCTTAAGAGGCTTCTAACAATACACTGAATAAATAAACACTCAGCCCTTACCAAATAATCCGAATCAATCAGCCTGGTGGCCACGTAAGTGCAGGACAAGCCCATGCTAAGTATTTCTGCAACATCTCATGCAAAACTTTAACCATAATACAAACAGTAATGAAGCTATTTCATGGGCACCAGCTTCTAAAAAATGAACCCATTGGACTCCAGAAACGTTTTGTTTTCAGATCCAAATTTTCACTGGTTTCCAATGAAATTCCAAGCCAGTGAGAAATATCTTTTGCTTTCAGTTCAACTCTGACTCACATCTGTGAGACATTTGTGTCACCTGAGCTGATTCAGATCCACCTGAGCTCAAGCAGGGTGGTTCTCAGGGGTCTGAGTACACGCTGCTGAGTGGGGAAACCCAAACCTTCCCTCGTGCAGGATCTTCACTTTCTGCATAACCCCTGTTCTTATGCAGCCACATGCAAAGAAACAGGGATCACTGCTGCTTTCTTCTGTATCTGCTCCTACACCTACTGTTAAACCTTTCATCAGACTTAGCTTGTGCTGAGGTTTGATTGTAAGCCTACAGGACAGAAACAGCTTCTCTAGTGGTGATTCTGTGGTGTTTCCCTACATTCATGAAGGCTGTACTTTGTCTCTTGAAATCACATGGATAGTCCTTTACCTGATACCTTGCCATCCCCTTGTGTAACATGAGCTTCATCTTGGTCCCACCATGTGTGGATGTGTGGCTTTGCAAAGTGCTCTGGTAACGCTGGCTGGAGTATGAGCAAAGATGGTTTCTCTCCTAGTCAGTGAGACAGAAAAGAACATTTCACAGACATAAGCTGTCCTGTACTGTAACCCAAGCCTGCTCCTTTTATTGGGCAGAGAAAAAGAGGATAGTTTATTGCTGAGGGAGACATGCTGGCCGATGCTGGGACAGAGGGATCTGCTGGCAGGAGAGTTTCAGGTGTGACTGGAAGTGCTGGGGTTCAAAATCCCATTCTGGTTTGTGCCACAGTCGTTAATTTTGCTGTTGGCCCTGCTGATGCTCCCGTCAGCCTCTAGACCTGAAAAGCTCTTTGTGCTTCTGGCAGGTGAAACAAATACCAACACATGCATAAGAGAGAGGTCACTTCGGATTTCCATACAGACAGGTTTTCCTTTTTTTTTTTCTTTAATGAGATTTCAGGAGAGGCTGAGGGAAGGTGCCTGACAGAACATTATTATGGAGCTTGTAATTGCTTCTACAGCTTTCTAACCTACCTGTATTTAAAAAAGCGTGATGGAAGAGAGGCAAGGTGCCCGCTGCTCTCTGGAGCGTGGTAGGGAAGGGCAGGGATGCACACAAGGGTGCAGAAGGGGTCTTCTGACATTGCATGTGTAATCTAATCTAGGCCATAATAATTTCCTACTGGCTCAGCATCAGTCACATTGTTAGCCTAACACTGAAATTAGATCTTGCCTGTCAGTGACATTTGCTTTCCTATCTGGACCATCTCTGTACTGCAGTACTTCCTGGCTCAATTCATGTGGGACCAACAATCCCAGTTATGTCGATCCAGACGTAGCAGAAAGCTTTTACTGAGCACTCCCTGCAGACCAGGGAAACCATCAAAGTGAGTGTTTCAATATGCCATTGCTCTCTTGTGTAAAATAAGAAAAACTTCGTGTAACAGCTTGGGGTCTTACTCCCTTCCAGCTCCCTGCATTGATCACAAACAAACAAACAGCAAATACTAAAAAGACAGGCAAAGCATATCCCTTATCTAAATCCATACTGTATCTATGTCTATACTTTGTGCAGTCCAGCTGAGACAACTGAGCTGGTGGGTCAGATTCATTCAGCTGTTGCTCCTCTTCCTCCATTAGGCACTAGGAAGTAGAGATGCAGTATTTCTGGCCACTGCATCAGACCTCTGGTCATACAAGCTTGTGCTGTGATCTTACATATTAAACACGGTTTAGCTAGCACATTTCTCACTTAGGAAGCCTCAAAGTGTTCAGAAGTTGTGTCAAGGAAAAGGGAGAGGCACTTTTTTCAAATCAGGGCTGCCAGAGCCCCTACACTAATAATGCTGCAAACACTGAAGTTTTCCCTTTTCCCCATGCACCCAAAATGACGTGTCATTAAAGGGTCCTTGCAATAACCAGTGAGTTCTTCACACTTCTGAAAACTAGAGAAACCTGGACAAGTTCCTGTGTGAGTCGTACATTTCTACTGAACCTCCTGCACTTCCCAGGGTGCAAACCTTGCTGTACTCACTACTGATGGTTGCACCTCAGGGGCAGGAGAAATGAAGGAGAAATGCCCCAGTTTGAGCACCCCATCTTGCCCCAGGAGGGCTGCAGCTCACAGGGTGCTGGCTCTGGATCCGTAAAGAGGATATGCTTCACTTCAGGCACAGCCAGTCTGATGTCTGATAGTAAATGTATGAGCTGTCACACTGCTCCTCTTAGCTCCAGACATTTCCAGTGCAGTTGTTTCCACTGGAGCCAGACGTTGTGGGCTTCTTTCACATTTGATGGAGAGAAATAGGCATTTCTGGGTATTTAGCTCATCCTGAAGCAGGCGTTTAAAAAGTCAGATGAACCCTAGAAGTGCATTCTAGGAGGACTTTATCCTTGAACAGCTTGAGGAACATTAGTCATTGAAAAGACTGAATTTTGGACAAACTCCAGATTCCAGATTACCATTTAAAAACATAACATTTTAAACAAACATTTTAATGTAGGCAAACATTCAATGTACCCTTGTTAGAAACACAAAATTACTTAATTCACAGTTTTTCAAATACCAGCCAGGTTCCCAGTTAGGAAATGCAAAGACCATATGGATTATGTTTTCCTGACATCTTGTTGCCTTGCATTTCAGGAGGGCTAAGAGACAAGATGGGTTCCTTTCTTCACCTCTTGCCTAACCACAAAGTCATTTTGTGGTCAAGACCGTTTTTAAAGATGTCTGATTAAGGACTTTAGAGTTCAATTCCAAAAGAATTAATTTAAGATCTGGCACTCAGAAAATTCAGTTTTAGCTTAGGTATTATTTTCCTATAAAGGTTTTGGGATCCTGGCTACTCCATTCCCTCCCACATTGTATTTTTAATGACTTGCCTGCTTCTTACTGCATTTCCTCTATCCTATATACAAAGGCATCAGCGTGAGATAGCACCAAATATTTTGTGAAAATATATAAAAAAAAATAATACCCACATATGCACAGAAAAGAAGGCTTTTATGATGTGTTTTTTTCATGAACTGAAGCAAAAGAGAGGCACTCTACTTTTAAAATAGATGTTAAATCAGAGACATGAGTTAAACTCTCAGACCTTCAAGTAGCATAGACACCATAGGTGGTGTAACATTTTACTTTAGCTGGGGATTTACACACATAATGTAGTTTTATGGCATTTTCCTGCAAATTACAGCAAATTTGCATCATCGAGACATCATCAATTTGACTTCCATTACTATTTGTTAGAACCTCTTTAAGGGACAGCAGGAGCTAAACTGCTGTAGTCCTGCTAGGGGATATGTATTGATCTGGGCATTCATTTATTGATTATCTACTTTACTGCCAAATAATCTTCTCTATTTGCTTGTCTTCATCTACTTCAGATTCTGGAAGCAGCCTGGAAATTTCACACACTGCCCATTACATTAATGGGAAGTATTGATATGCTAATTGTCCAGGAGGTGATCAGAAGACCTGGGGACGATATAATAATCTTGCTGTTCTACATGCTATCTATGATTACTTATTTTGAAATCATTAGCTGAAAATATTGACGTTAGGTAATGAATAAAACTCACATCAAAGAAATAAAATTACTTTTTGAATTAAAAAAAAGCCCTGCAAATGCAATGGATTTCTAATGAGTCCCTCCAGAAAACACAAGTACCCAGAAGGTCAAGTATAATAAAACTGTGACCTGAGTGGATGAGGGGTGGGGGGTGAGGAGCTTGCAAACAAGAACTTTGTCTGGTTTTGTAGCTAGAGAACTATAACTATAGAACAGCCTAATTTATATGTACATTTATAAGTATGTAAAACGGAAAGGATGCAATTTTTTTTCAAAGTGCTTTTATTTTGCAATTGAATCTGCTTGTGTAGCCCCCTGCTGCTCCAAAGAGTAGGATTAAAAGGTAAAACAGGCATCAGAGCTTTACACCAGCATTTCTGATTTTGAACTTTGTCCTTTGTATCAGAGTGGCTGGAATTGGGAATTTGCTTGCCTTAAGCAAGGGATATGGGGTTGTGGAATTGTCTAGACAGACTGGGGCAGCCACATGGTGGGGGGCTGGGGGGGGGCGGGGGCTGGGAGTGGGAAAACTGCTCCGAAAATGCTCCGACTGAAATTTAACATAGCTCAGAGTAAAATGGGCAGAAGGAAAAACAGCTGTGTGCCACCTGAGCAACACAACTCAAGGGTGGGATCCTGCATCTTTTGTGTTATCAGGGAAAACGTAGATGTCACATGGCAATACTCACAAGTTGCCATCATGGTGGGCCGAGTGGTGAGCTAAGCCCCTTGCCCTGCTGTTGGGCTGTGCTGTAGGACATGCTGCTACTGCTGTGGCATTACAGCCTCCTACCATGGCTTTGGCAGTAGGGTAGAGCTCAAAACCAAGTGCATCCCATTGCACTAACAGTAGAGCAATCGTGCACCACCACTGATGTAATTTCTGCTAAGGATGGGCAGGACAGGACTGAAATTGTGAAGCCCAAGGTTATGCTTGTGGCACAAAAAAAGAGGAGAAGGATTTTTGCCCCCCAATCCCTCCCAGTCCCAAAATCACAAGCGAAGGGTAGATAGGAGGTAGGTGGGGGAAGTCAAGCAGTGATGAGCCAGCAAGAGTGGACGAGGGTCTAAACACACTCTCAGAGTGTGGGGTAGTCTCCTGGAGCACCGTGTGGCAGTCCCTTCACTGTGGGTCAGTAAAAGGGACCTAGGCAGGGGACATAAAGATTTACTGTGCAATGGAGAACAGTCCCGCATTGCCCAGGGTATGGAAAAATTGACCTTGCAAGCCATTTCCATCTCCGGTCCCAAACAGAGGATGCCGTTACAGCTGCAACTCAGGCCAAATGGGAGCTGCGCAGCAGGGGGCTCTTTGCAGATTGTGCAAAGAAAATGAAAATGAATGGGCCAGAGCTTCAGGGCCTTCCCTTTCCATAGCACTAGGACAGAAAAGCCAGCGGCTGTTGTAGAGCAAGGAGTTTCTGTGCATTTTCTAACGTGCTGAGCCCACAGCCTGGCAGGAGAGGAGTAAGAGGATTTAACAGTTAAGCTAGCTTAATTTGTACAAGTAGAAAATTCCAGATTGAATCTGTCATAACATACTCTTTCTGGATGCTCATTAAACCCCTTTTTGCATGTAGAATATAGAGTAGCTCAGATCTGCAGAGACCAGTCCTAGTAGTAACCATTCGCATGCCTCAGGTAGCGGTGAGGAGTGAGCTCCTGGGAGCACAGAGGCAGGCCACGGCAGCCGAGTGGATGCCTAAATCCAAGCCTGGGACTTCTGGAGCCCAAGGAAAGGTGCGTTAGCTTGCCCAGGTGCCTCCTGTCGCTGCAGGCTCTGGAGCCCATGATATGCAGGGAACAGAGGAGGCTTGTCTCACTCGCTCTTTGAGCTCCATCATAGTTCAATTTGCTTTATTGAGAAGGCTGCCAATGTAATTGCACATGTCCGAGAACTGTTCCTTAGATTTGATATGATCCTTATGTTTTCAACTGGCATAGTGATGAGGACCACATCAATGCATACACTTAATAGCCTTTACATGTTAAGATGCTATAAGAGAAGTATACGAGCGATATGAAGGAATCTGAATGCCTATTATGACTCCTCCTTTGAAAACTCATCTCCAACTCTGTTTTCTAAAGAGAAAAATATTGCAACAGTCAGGAGAGCTTCAAGCTTGGTGCAGAGCTAAAGATCAAAACATTGCAAAGCCATAATGGAGATGAATTGTAATGGACAGATGAATATAGGCTGATATGCTAATATACCTGTTTAACTTGATAGATGTTAATGATGATGAGAAATTTGTAAATGTGTTTGGATCTACATTTATCATTTTGCTGCAATATATTAAAAATGGGATTATTATTATTTTGAATCCATCAAAAAGCTGTTGCTAAGCACAGCTCTAAACTCCCTGGCTTGCTAAGTGGCAGTTCAGTCATATACAAAATATTTCAATATATTATTACAAATTTTTATCCTTAATTAACACAGTCCTGACTTTTCATCATCATCAATCTTGTCACTGGGCATGACACATATAAATGACAAGAATTAATTTTTTTCAGAGCACTGTTTCCAGATGGACGCCAGCAGATTTAGGTTGCATCTAGAGACACTATTGCATATTGCTCTTTTGCCTCAAACCAGTGTGAACTCCCTAAAAAAACAACTTCTGGCTTATAAGAATGATTGTGAAATTAAATATGGTTAGAAACAAAAAATGAAAAATCTGAGCTTCAGCTGAAAACATGCTGAGCACTGGTACCTCCTAGAAAGGTCAGGTTCTCTTGGAGATGCAGATCCTCTGCAGTGTACTTAGGAATAATCCTTTGTCCCCCAGAGTAAGAACCAGCAGGTCTGCCCATATGAGTTGAAGACACTCCATCGTCTACAATAACCTAAAAAGAGCACTCTTGCAGTTAATAATTGCCAGAGATTAGTTTCAATAAACATCTGGATATTTTTTTTTTTCATAGGAAACCCTTTATGTTACTGGTTATCTTTCATCTGGGCATCTCAAAAGAATATGTAACCAAAAAGGCGTTAAATCCCACAATCCTGGTGGCAGGTTTGCATTACAAAGATTATATTCCTGCCCTTTGGCAGCACAGTAACATGGACAATAACAGTAACTTTATGCCAAAGCCAGATATCCTCACACTTATTCTTCTACTGTCATCAGACACCCAAACTTTGACACACAGTTTGCTGAAAGAGCACCTTATTTATTCACAGATTTGCCACAAAGAAATTTCTAAGCAGGACAGAACACAGCTATGATGTGGATGGAGACAAAGACTCTATCTCTTACAACTAATTCAGCACCCACACAAGACAGTACTCCTGCAGGGCATCCCCAACCTCCTTAGCATTTCTGTTACCTCTGTCCTTCCTTCAGCTTCCCTGAAGCCACCTGCAACCTTCCTGTTGAAGAGTGCAACTTCGTGAGCCATGTGGACACTGTCGTCACATGCAGTTTTATTAAATGCTGTTTAATGTCAGGAGATTGGGATGTTCATAAATCAGAGGACTGATGATTTCATTTCAGGATAGGGCAGAAGGTGAAGTTGCATTTGGAAATTAAAATCCAGCAGCAAAATTCCACATCTTTTAGCGTAGTGAAGGAAGCGCCAGAAACTCTGGCTAGTAGCAGTTGTGCTAATATAAATGACCCTTCTCTGACAAGCTTGGCTCTGAAGATTTCCCTTTCTAGCCCTTAGCCATCATGCACAAAGCTACAATAAGTGGCTTTCTCGTAATGGATCTTGCCAAGACCACAGGCCAAGCACAGCTCTTCATTACTTCAGCATAATTTACTATGAAGTCAATACAAGCAAGAAAAGAATTTTTTGTCAGAGTATATTCCTTGTTTGTTCTGATCATCAGCTGGTACCCTGCATTACTGGTAGGCTTTCAGAATCTGGCCACATTCTGAGCAACCCAAAATTTATCCTTGCAATATCTTTGTGGTGTAGATGGCCTGTAGTTTCATCAAGAGTCAAAGCATGGGTTGACAAGAGTGACTTGCTCAAGGCCACACAAAGTCTGCGACAGAGCTGGGATAACATCTTGCATCCAGGTACAAAACCAGAAATCCACCCCGGTGATATGAAGGCAGTTCATATGAGGATGAACCGAGTTAAAGTGTGTATTGTTGACCTGAGGTCTGTGGTCCACTCAGTTACAGATACTCAGATCTCTTGTTTGCTGGCTAATCTAGTTTGAAGTTTGCTAGTGTTCACAGATACCCACTCAGAATTGACAGTTCACCTACATGTAAGATAGAAACAGGATTTAATTAGAATATAGGATAGTCTGTGGTGATCAAACACAGAGCTCAGCTACACTTGGCTAGCCCCTTTCATCCCCTTTTCCCTTTATTTTCCCGTGTTTTTTCCTCCTTCATCCTTCTCAAACTTTCCCTCTCCCCTCCTTTGGTCTTTGCCCTAAATATTGTATAGTAACTCTTGCACATTCCCAAAATGCTGTTCAGATTGCATCCCTTAAGGTGTCCCATACCGTAGGCAATAACCACCTTTAGTTTGCAAGGCATCTGGGAGACAGTTTCTTGGTTGACTTGTCTTGGCAGGCTTCACACCAGGTAACAAGGTCTAATCAGTCTTCTCCGATGTGCTTGGGAGCCACCAATGTTGTGTGCTCCATTTTCCCTGATGAGGTTGCTGAGGTTTCTCTGCCTTTGTTCTCCCTGCATCTTTGTGTTTACAGGGATTATACTTTTAATCACGTAACCCAACACCCACAAGGTAATGAGGAATCACACTGGACCCTTTATCCTGGGCTGACTAAGAAACTAGAGGTGAATAAAATGCTTTTACAATGTGAGAGCTTCCCACTTAATCTCTTGGGGAACTAGAAGATCTTGGGTTTTGGTAACTGCCAAGGAGGCACCCAGCCACCTTGCTTTTCCTCTTAATCTGTATTGTTGCATGTAGTCAGAGTGAGTTGGCTGGAGCCCCGAGTGGTGAGGCAGTTCATGCTGGGTCATCACACTGGGAGCCCAGGCAGGAAGGGCAGTGGCTGGGCTTGGGGATCGTGTCCCTGCAGGCGGAGGAAATTGCTAGAGCCACATCCCTCAGGGGTCAGAAAACACCATCTCAAACCTCCTTCTGGAAACAAGTTCCCTAACTGACTTCCACGTGGGAATTAGCTGTCAGGGTTAAAATACCATTAAAGAACTAACAGAAGCTAAATGTAGATATTAAAATAGAAGTTTTATTTTAAATAAAAAATTAAATTCATCCTTCCAAATGATGTGAAATCCTTAACAATAAATCTCCTCAAGCTCCTCTGTTAAACATGAATTGTAAGAATTCTGCTTGAAACAGTATTTTTGTGCAGATTAGCTGAGCACAGTTTTAGAAATCATTTGGCAGCTTTTTACTGTTACAAACTGGCTTTAATTCATAGCTAAAATACCTTCTGCATTAAGCCTTCCTCTTCAGCTATTAAATACATGCTGCAAGCTTTTTAGAGTTAAACTTTATTCTATAAACATGATCTACTTATATACTTGACACACACACAGGGGAATACTTTACAACCAAAAGGTACGGGCAGTGATTTTCCCATAAAAGCACAATGGCTCACGTGCTACTGTGCATTTCTTCAGTCCTGGTCATTATATACTGAAAAATAATGTTCCTTAAAACAAGGCCCGCTCCTCCTCCCCTTGAAGTCAAGCGGGATCAGGATTGG
This sequence comes from Burhinus oedicnemus, assembly GCA_008921705.1. Lineage (NCBI taxonomy): Eukaryota > Metazoa > Chordata > Aves > Charadriiformes > Burhinidae > Burhinus > Burhinus oedicnemus. The sequence goes on from VFFE01009229.1 coordinate 715,335, forward strand.
GCCCCTCGACTGACAATGCAATTTAAGTTTCCTGGATGCTGGGTTTCAGAGCTTTGCAAGGGTATTAAATCCCACAGGCTAGCTCTGATTGACTGGCTATAATGAAAATGTCTTCTTGTCTTCCAGTTAGGGAACGAAGATGAGAGGAGCATGCGTCAGAAAATGGAAAGGGAGGCTTTTTGAGAGCAACACACCCCTTCCTTATTTGCAGAAGGGGCAGAGCGAGCATTTATGTACCTCACGGAGGTACATCTGTCCGCAGGGGTGCAGCTCTGACCCAAACTCTTCCAGGCATCGCTAAGGGGCCCCCGCCAGCTCCTGCACGGCAAGCAGAGGGTTTGTTGTCTGACACGCTCATGCCACCGCAGCCCTCCGCGGTTCTGAAAACTGGCCGCAGGTGTCTGATGGGCAACAGATCAGAGACAGAGGAGGCGGCTCTCGGGGGTTAGGCGTGCTGCCGCGACGCGCCGCGGGCAGCTCGCTGCTGGTGGCCAGCAACAGCCTCCCCGTGCCACCAGCCATGCTCAAACAGCCGCGCCAGCCGCCTGCGCGCAGGCGACAGCCGAGGAGCAAGAGGCCGGGTCACCGGCTCGGCCTGCAGAGACGTCGCGCTCGGCGACAACCCGAGCCGCGCTGCCCGCTCTCCCGAGCAGGAGACCGGGATGACCCTGCGGGTCGGGCTGCCGGCAACGCCCCATTCACCGGGGGGGGGGGAGGTCCGGGTGCGAGGGCGGGCAACGAGGCCCCCGGGCCTGCAGCCGCCGCAAACCTTCCCGGCCCGTTCCCGGCCCCGGGGCGTGGCCCCGCGCCGGTCCCTCGGCGGCGCCCCGGGCGCAGGCCCCGCCCGGGCGAGGGTGCGGTGAGCCGCCGGCGGGCCGGGCGGGCCGGGGCGGTGGCAGCGGGTGGGCACGACCGTCCGGCGGGGCGGGGCGAGGCGGTGGCGGGCACCGCCCTCGGCCCGCCCCCCCACCCTCCCTCCGCCCCACCGCCCCCGGCCGCAGGCTCCGTCGGGGCCGGACTGGCGGAGCAGCCCCGAAGTTTACGGAGCGGCCGGCGCCGGGGCCATGTGGCTGCTGTGGCTTCTGCTGGGCTCGGCGGGTGAGTGCGGGCGGTGGCGGCGCCCCGGGGCGCTGCCCGGGGGCGAGGGGGCGTGCTCCGCTCGGCGGAGGAGGGCGCCGGGGCCTCCCTGCCTCCCCCCGCCTCCCCTCAGCGGCTCCTTGCGGGCCAGGCCGGGGTCGCCGCCGGCCTCCCCTCCCCTCGGCTGCTTTGCCCTCCCCTGGCGGGCCGGGTGCGGGGCACCGCCTGCCCCGCGGCTCGCTGGGTGGGCCGGGCCGGGGGGGGGGATGCACACGGCGGGGCGTGCGGGCGTCTCCGCCCCCTCCCTCCCTCCCCTCGGGGCGTGCTCGAGGTGGTTCCGGCGCCCCCGCCGGGGGTGTGTGGGGCCGGCTTGAGACCAGGCGCCCGGAGGGGTTAGCGGGGCCGGGGCGGGCGGCACGGTTCCGAGGCGGCCCTTGGGGTCGGGTGCCCCTGGGCCGAGCTGGGCTTCGAAGCCGCTGCCGGGCCGAAGGGGTCGCGGCCCCCGCTGGTACAGCCCGGGCCGGGCCGACCCGCGCCTCTTCTCCCATCCGAGACCTTGCTGGGGCGGAGGAGGCGGTCGCGGGTGCAGCGGGCCCGCCGGCGGTGAGCAGGCGGACTGGGCTGGCGGGGCCGCGGCGGGCTGGGCCGGCGCAGCGCCGGGGTCCGTGCACCCACGTGAAGCGTTCGGGTCTTGCCTGGCTTCACTTCGTGTGTTGAAGGGGAATTTCCTACTTTTTATTCATATTCATCTTTTTAGAAACTCTCTTCCCCCCCCCACGGTCGGCATATGTCTGTCAAAGTCGGCGAGTTGATGATGTTTTGTGCAGCTTTGCTGCAGGTGTGAGTTGTTTCTGCAACATGATCTTAGCGGGAGCTTTTCCAGACAGTGTAAGTAGCCTGGATGCACGCTGCTGTGTCTGTTTCCGAATTGCGCCTTGGCGATGAAGTGATGACACATAGTGGGTAAAACTCAGATTATCAAGTTCAGTTTCTTTTTTTCTCTTTTTTGAAGAGTGTTTGTTGTCATGAAGAACTGGTAAGTTTCACAGCTTCCAGGATAAGAGTTTGTTTCGAGTTTGATGTAGATGGGTAGGAAGGAGGAGAAGTGTAATAGGAGTTGCACTGTTTTGAAATTACATAACTACAAACTTTGGCTGCGACATTCATAAGTCTTGTGTAGGTTTGGGTGTCTTTGCAAAACTATTTTAGTAGTTCCTTTTTTGGAAAACTTCAGGCAAAGCTCAGGTTTGTTTATCTAGATTGTGTGTTGCCATATTAATTTCCATTAGTACAGTAATGTTGCCAAATTTTCATGTAATTATTCATAGCAAGGTATGTGTTTCCATGTGTTGAATATATTTGCTTGTAATATCACCCCTTAGATTAAAACAAAGGGTTCCATGCTACAAGATACTGATCTTCACATATGAAGATTTCCTAGCCACCCACACCCCATGTTCCTGCTCCACCTTGGCCTGGGGACAGTGACCAAGAAGACCTGTTTCTCATATGGAAGTTAGTACTGAGCTTTTCGACCGCAAACTGCCAGTTTTGCACAACAGTTACCCTGCAGTTATTTAACCAGAGGCTCTGTCTTACTTTGGGGCAGATTCAAAGAGCTTTCTGAAACCCTTTTTTTTTTTGTGTGTGTGTGTTCTGTTTTTCTTTTGAAGAATAAAGTATGGGGTCTTTGGGGATTTGTTGTTTAAATGTTGCTTCCTCTGTATATTTTGGCACCCCTGCAAGCTTCCAACAGGGAGAATTAGTTTGTCTCTGCCCGGCCTTCACTCTGTTTTGAATTTTAGTTCTGATAACTCCTAAAAATATTTCTTTTCCTATTGAGTCTTTTTTGGGTACGGATGGGAAACCTTGAAACCCTGGGGATCAATTTCAGTTAGCAGAAAATAAGCACTGTATAGTGTCTCTGTCTAAACAATTGTTCTGTTAGCATGCAGAAGTAACTGCCAGTGAAAATTTGCAAGGCAAAGTTTGATCTTTTGTTTGCATCTTTATTCTTAATATTATAGTTGGATCAAACAGTGCTTTTGTTCCTGGAAGACCTTATCTGCATGGGAAAGGTTTTATCTTGTTATGATATATAGTGTGAACTTAAACAGGCTGGTTTAATTTCAGTTTGTAATTGCAACTAATAATTGATCAGAAAGAAACTATTGATCTGAAGCTTTAACCTCTGTTCCCCGCACAGGAGCTTCCCAATTCCCTTGCTTTCCTTTTCCAGTCCCAGCCTCGTTTCGAGTCTCATCAAGCTCTCAGGTGCATGCAAACACATGCACACCCAGCCTCTTTCATCCCTCCGTGCTCTTGCCAGTATAAGCAGGTTGTGCTCAGCTCTGATCCCCTCCTGCTGCCCTGCATGTGCCATGGTCTAACTCAGTTCCCAGTCGCTTTACTTTGGCTTGGTGTCAGCCCAGGAGTTCCTGGATGTAGGTTAGGTCCTGCAAGGATTCCAGTTACCAGCTTAGACTGTAACAACATTGTTGGGTTAAGTTAATGTAAAAGAATATTTGTTAGTTAGAAAAGACATCTATGTTTATCTTCTTCCACAGTTTGTATTAATTAAGTAATACAAGCTGAGCTACGCACAGTTGCAGTTGAGTTCAGGAAAGGATTGCTTCAGACAATTGCAAGTACGTTGTAGCTGAATAAACCAATAAAATGTAAACAGTCCCTAAAAGAAAAAAATCTCTGTAGTCATGACTACTGCTGTGCTGTATCTTCAAGACAATTTTTTTTAAATTAAAATAAACCTAAATCTACTGAATTCATTTTTAACATGGATTTACGTAATTTTTTTTTCAAACTGTATATCATCCATTAAGGAGAGAAATTATGGCAGGAGTCACAAATATTTAGCTAAATGAACTGCTTTAAAAAAGTATGATTACAAAGTGAGTGGAAAAGGAAGATTACTTTTTTTCTGACGACTACAAACCTTCCTGTTTTAGCTATGGAGTAGGTCTTAAAAATGTCGGTCTTCAACTGGCTGGAGAGTCAGAATGCAGTGCACAGCTGGAATTTCTGATTATGGTCCCCAAGATGTCACAGTTCAGTGTAAGGACCTTTCTGATGCATAAGCCAAATATATAATGCAGATATTATACCTCTTAAAATATACTCAACTTGCTCTGTGTTAAGGTGAGGCTTTTGTGTCTTGTTCCCTCCAGTCTTTTGGTCTAATACTGTTGGAATCAGGATGCTGTTCCACAGACAGCATAAACATACGTGTGCTTTTATCTCAATTTGCAACTATATCTCAAAAGCTTGGAAAAAAACAGAACATCCCCAAAATCAAGCAGGGGTAGGAGCTCCTTGAAGAGTAATTTTACCACAGTAATCTGCATTGTGTAATGTCCGCTAGCTTAAAACTTCCACATGCTACTAAGGAAATATCTGGTATTTACTTACATGGGTGTTCATTTATACTGACATTCAGAGGTATTGCTTTTGGTAGAGTTCCGTTGCTGAAAACCTCTATGTACTGCATGGGAAGAGCCCTGCTGAATACCCTTCTGCTCTACAAGCAGAGAGCACAAGAAAACCACTCTCTACTTGGAGACTTGTGCCTGTCCTGTATATACAGTACATCTATTTCATGTTTTTGATGCAGTCCTCTTAAAAACTCTTCAAGTGGGTCTTGTGCTCCATAACCAGTGTTTGTCTCTCTCAGTACACAAGCCAGCTGTGAGTTTGTGTAGCATGTCAGTGTGTTAGAGATGGACAAGGATTCTTATAGTAGCTTTTGCAAGTCAAGAAACTTCCAACTGGGCAAAGTAATAGGAGAAATAAGTGATACACAACAAGCATCAGGTATTTGCTGAAGATGTACGTCTGCCAGCAGTCATGATGAGAGTAGCTGTGAAGTAGTAACCTTAGTGCAAAGCTCCACATCCATGCTGGGGAGAATGGGATTTCTTGCAGGAGCCAAGTGCTCACAGACAGGTTCTGTCAGATTGGTTTCTGGTTATCGGATGTTTGATGTTTGAGGCTGTTGTCAGACTTTACTCTTGCAAGTACATTTTTGGTGCAGGGACTGAAGTAAGCAGGTGATGATTTTGTGGGTTTCATGTAAACTTCAGGGATTTTGAATAGTGTCAGGGAAAGGGACGTGTCCTTGGCTAGACTTCTGTAGGTTCCTGTTGCTTCTTGGGTTTGGGGAGTTGCAGGGCCCAGGAGCTTCCAGCAATCACATCCCACTTGGGATAACTGCTACAACAGTAGCCTGCAGTGGCCAAGAGCTGTGAGGGTGAAAGCACGATTGCAATGTTGCAGTCCATGTTGTGATAGGAAGTGGAGATTGTTGACTATAAAACAGGTAGTAAAAATGCACCTTTTGTACAAATGTGAAATAAAATGTTATAAGCTTAGTCAGCCTGCAGTGCTTGATACACTGGGAGACTAGCAAGCTCCATTCTTCTTTGGATGAAAAATTTTCCTGGTGATACTATAATATTTATTGTGACAATAACCTGTGCAGTAACCTGCATCCTACTTCCATTTGTATGCTGATTATCTACCAGGTGAGGAACAAAATGGCTCTCTTTGCTGTAAATCTGATAGACTGTAACAAGATGATGGTTTGTTAGGCAGCAACGATGAAATCAGCTGAGGTTCAAGCATCTCTGTTTCAGGGCAGTAATGTAGGAAGGCTGAATACAAAATTAATTTATAATGCGGGGACAGACTTTGTTTTGTGTTTGGTCTTTTGTTTGTTGTTGGTTTTTTTTTTTTCCTTTTTTTTCCAAATGGGTAAATCTTACCACAGTAGTTTCTGTGATACGTCCTGTCCTGTGGTTGCTCTGTCTGTGTAAGCAGAAATGCAGTAATCGACCAGGCCTGAAAAATCTGTAATGTGAGATCTGCTGTGATGATAGCAGTGCTCTCCATTTCAGTATCTCCTCCATTGTGGAAGCTAATGATGAGTTTTATGAATTGCTAGAGGCCTTGTAGGCTGTCACTGTTCGATTGTCCTACCTGCTGCAGACTGAAACTGTGGATGTCCTACCTTTGGTAGAAGTCACTCTGTGATAAGTATTTAAACTGGCATTTTCAGGGTTTGAACTTGAAAACAGTTTCATTATCAGCAGGTAGGTTTTGAAGATGAGGAGGGAGAATGATCTTATGTCTCAATAGTTGTTCTTGGGTTTGGTCATTTTTGTCTTTTTGAGTATTGAAGCAAAACTCTTCTGCTCTGGCAAGATCTCATAACAGGATATGGTAAGATGCAGAATGGAATATTTCAAGTGAAACCAGTTTAAATTATGTATTTTAAGGTATCTCTAAAGTGAAACATTGAATGACAGACTGTCCTTTGCCTGAACTGTAAGTAGATCATGGCTGGAAGTAATTGGATAGTCAGCTATCAGTATAATCAGTTTATTATAAATTTACTGGCTGCTGAAGAATTTGTGAGGGGTAGCTCATATGTGTTTAAAAAAACCCAAAACAACAACAAAGATGAAAATTTAAAAAAATAGCTTAAGAAAAACAAAAAAATTTGGCAAACACCCCTGCAGAAAGCATTTAACTAAATTAGTGTCTCTGATAATGAAACTTCTAACTTCTATGATCAATTGAGGTTTGCATTTGCTGTGGGCTGTGTATCCAGATACTTGCTTATTTGACATGTAGAAACTTGTTAAACTGCAGTAACTTGATCATGTGTTTGAGTGGTTTTTTTCATGCAGCCTCTTGTGCTAGTAAAACTGTCAGATTAAAAGGCACTTTAAAGCAACCTTATTTTGCATGTAGTGTTGGCTATCAGGACAGAAAAGTCCTAAGGGAGAAGATGGTGTAATGCTAATTGGTTTTTGGTGTGTGTTTGTGTTTTAATTTGCACGTGGGAAATGTTGAGGCAGTGAGGAGATTTCAAAATGGAGCCATTGGTCTCTGCTCGTTCTTATGCTTGGCTGCTTGCACAGATATCCACATCTTGATTGCAAAGGAGCTTTTGGAATCAGATACTTAATTTAGCTGCAGCTTATAGAAATATGTCCTCTTTGAAAGGTTGAGAGAAGTATTAGGGTAGTTCCTGTTAGTCTGAGAAATGTGTTGAAGGACTGGGATATCATGTGGGTGGATCATCAAAAGGGCCCAGATAAAAAATATCAAAATAGAAACAATTTGTGGGAGGATGGCTGGTGAGAACTTTCTTCTCTGTGGTCCTTAAGCCTTCTTCCTGCCATGGCCTGGACAGCTGTGAACTTGGGCACAATTAAAACAGATCAAGCAAAGCTGCTTTTTGTGTATGAGTAAACAGTGTCACAGTGTGTGACATGTCACAGTGAACGGGGGGGCTGAGCTAATGAGTGGAAGGTGATGTGGCTGTGAAACTTGGCTAAAATGATCTCTACTGTAAGAATCAGCTTTTAACCCACTGTGTGGGATCATTTAGGATTAGGAGCTGATGAACTCATAGCAGATGTGGAGAGGTCCTGATACTGTGTCCTCTTAACCAGGAGGTTTCAGTTTCAAAATGGATTTAGTATCTCTCAGGCAGCCTGAGGCTTAATTTATTAAAGTTTGGGAAGTGTATAAGTTGGATATGGCCAAAGTGTGCTGTTGTATTATGAAATAGTTTGTTTCAGTAGGACCAAAAATACAATTTTTCAGGTTTAGTGCTATATTTTTATTGGTCTTTTTTTTTCTTTAGTAGGGACCCTGATTTGGTTTTTTTCTTTTAAATTAAAGGAAAATCCCCAAGTGCCACACCTTACTATGAGTCTCTATTGTTGGGATGTTACTTTTCATCTGCTTAGGCAGATTATTATTCCAGATGGCTCCTGTGGAACGTGATGTGGGAGATTCCTGGTTTAGGGTTCACTTCTTGAAGATTTTTAGATGGAAACCGATTACATCACATGAGGTAGCCTATGTCAGTCTGTTTTGAAACAGCTGGGTCTGTTGGATGAAAACTTCAATTTTAAGTAATATTTTCCTGTGGAGATTTATCTCTGGTTTAGATAAAGTGCAGTAATGTTACTGCAGAAAGTAGGTTGTGGTCCCAATAAACATTAAGATGTGAATTCTGGGTACTAAGTATGCGCTCAGACTCCTTCATTCTTTGGAGTCCTTTCTCTTTCTTGATGTATTTTGCACAAACAAAAGTTGTTAATGAGTCAGGTGATGCTTATAGTTCCAGACAGAATGCAGTTGCTAGCCGTGTCTGTGTCAACTGAAGACTTGTACTCTGCTGGGCAAAGCCGTTCAGGGTCTTAGTGCTGCAGGATCTGCTGCAGGTTGTATTACTGATCAGCAGTATGACTTTAGTCAAGATCTTTTTCTTTCCTTGCTGTATTCATTTCCCTTTTACCTGTTGAATCCATTTTTTTTTGTACACAACTCTTTCTTCGCATCTTTCTTTTATGCTATTAGTGCTACCCTAATTTTAGTTGAGCTATATGCTACAAATGACAACAGGCATATCTGTCTACAGTTCAAAATAGCTCTTCGCCTTGAAGTGTTCTGCCTTGCTGGTAGGGGTTAAATGCAAGATAAGTAGATTTTTCTTGATATCATGAGTTTTTCTCAAGTATTCCTATTTTTCCTTTCTTTTCTTTTTGTTGTTATAGTAAAGTCATTAAGATTCTTCAAACAGCGGAGTTTTAGGTTTAGAAAAATGTGAAATGTTATAGACACAAAAATTGATAAAACTATAAAAATCCATGTATTGGCAAGTTGTACTTCCCCCCCCTTTTGTAAGGCAGGGCAGAGTTGGCGACTTGTTCTACTGTTGCTTGTCCAGGGTGCTCTTCACAGGTAACCTGTTGTGCAGTACTGTATTGAACTGGCTACCTGGTAGCTACTTCACAGCGAATGTGGTCATTGCCTACACATGGCTACAGAAAGTAACGGATACTGGGGAGAAACATAGTGACAAAGGAAGAGGAAAAGGCTGAGGTGCTGATGCCTTCTTTGTGTCAGTGTTTAACAGTCAGAGCAGTTGTTCTTTGAGTACCTAGCCCCCTGAGCTGGAAGACAGGGATGGGGAGCGGAATGAAGGCCCCATAATCCAAGGAGGTTAGCGACCTGCTGCACCACTTAGATACACACAAGCGTATGGGGCTGGATGAGATCCATGCGAGGGTACTGAGGGAGCTGGCCGAAGTGCTCACCAAGCCACTTCCCATCATTTCTCAGCAGTCCTGGCTAACCAGGGAGGTCCCAGTTGACTGGAAGTTAGCAAATGCGACGCCCATCTACCAGAAGGGTTGGAAGGAGGATCTGGGGAACTACAGGCCTGTCAGTCTGACCTCGGTGCCTGGGAAGGTTATGGAGCAGATCATCTTGAGTGCCATCATGTGGCACTGTTCTGGTTCTGGCGGGGATAGGGTTAATTTTCACAAGAAGCTGGGACAGGACACAGCTGGGATGGCTGACCCAAACTAGCCAAAGGGGTAAGTGATACCATGTGTCCAGCTCAGTATATAGCTGGGGCAGCTGGGCAGAGGCAGGAATCACCACTCTGGAGCAGCCTGAGCTTTCCAGGTTCTGATTGGTGAGCAGTTGTACATTAATCATGTTTTGTGTATTCCTTTATCAGCATTATTGTTGTTTTCCCCTTTCCTTTGCTGTTCTGTTAAATTGCCTTTATCTCAGCCCGCGAGTTTTGCCTTTCTCTTTTGATTCTCCCCCATCTTGCTGCTTGTTATGTTGGTACATTTATGAAGCATTGCTGTCCTGCCTGTACCTCGGATGCCATCTCTTGGAATTTATTAATAATTGCACCCAGCCTATGGGGGAAAATAGGCAGGTACCTAGAGAGCTTCTCACCTCCAATGGTTTGGGATTTCACCTCTGAACAACTACAGGACAAAAATTCTATCAACTAAAGTGACAGAATATTTGAAAAGAAAATGCTGTGGCTGTTCCAGAGAGGCACAACTTACTGCACTGTGCTGGGCCCTGGCCCAGTATCTACCCAACACCACTCAATTTTATGCAGCACCCTCAGGGAAAAGAGAGGCAAAACAGACCGACAAGCACTGCAGCTATTCCAGACTCTGTAACAGGTACTGTGGCTACTCAAGCACTGCAGCTGAACCAGAAAACCAACCCATGCTGGTATCAGTCACCCCTATACAGAAGAAGAAATACAGCAAGAAATCAGTTCGCTTAGGAAAGGGTGGTGATGAACCAGGGCCATCATGAGAACAGAAGGAAGAGGCAGAATCAGAGATAATCACCTGATCCCTGTCCCTGAGTGAGCCGCAAGATATGCAAAAAGATTTCAGCTGCCGTCCATGCGAGTGCATTATCACCTGGCTGCTCCAATGCTGAGATAATGAGGCCAGTAGATTGGAATTAGAGGGTAGGGAAGCCAAGCAGCTGGGATCCCTGTCTAGGGAAGTGGGCATTGACAAGGCTATTGGAAAAAAGACACAAGTCCTCAGCTTCTGGAGGCAATTCCTGTCAGGCTTGAGGGAAAGGTATCCCTCCAGTGAAGATGTTGTATGTCATCCAAGCAAGTGGACCAACATGGAAGGAGGTATCCAGTACCTGAGGGAATTAGCTGTGTGGGAGATGATTTATTATGACCCAGACAACACACTGTTACCCACAGATCCTGATGAAGTCCAGTGCACAGTGCCCATGTGGCAGGAGTTTATATGGAGCACACCATTGTCGTGTGCCAGCTTGTTGGCAGTGATGGAATGGAAAGGCAAAGAGGGACTAATGGTGGATGAGGTGGCTGGCCGACTGTGGCAGTATGAAGAAAATCTCTCTTCGCCCCTCATCTCGGCTGTGGAGAAACTTTCCTGGAAGGTCCAGCAACTCTAAGAGACTATGTCCTACTCTCCACCTGTACAGGCGAGTATCTCAGCTGTTAGGAGCAGGTGTTTCTCTACTCGAGAGAGAGTATAGAGGGTACACACCACGAGGCACCCTGTGGTTCTACCTGCATGACCATGGAGAGGACATGAGGAAGTGGGATGGACAACCTACCCTGACCCTATGGATACGTGAGTTGCAACGAAGAACAAAAGGGGACGTCCTCCAGGAAAAGTGCTGCTCCAGTTGCCAGTGGGCAGTTCCCCAGATATAGTAGAAGGCACGATCTTGCCTCTGATCCTCTTGAAGGGACTTCCAAGTCATTTCTGCAGGAAGTCAGTAGCGGATACTATGACCAGGATTAGAGGGGCCCTGCCTCCAGCCAGGTGGGGGGAAGGGCCAACTGGGTTTATTGGACTGTGTGGATTTGATGGCCTGGCACATCAGACCCACAGGAGTAAAAGGCTCTAGTGGACACCGGTGCACAGTGTATCCTAATACCATCAAGCTACAGAGGGGCAGAACCCATTTGTATTTCTGGAGTGACAGGAGGATCCCAAGAGTTGACTGTATTGGAAGCTGAGGTGAGCCTAACTGGGAATGAGTGGCAAAAGCATCCCATTGTGACTGGCCCAGAGGCTCCATGCATCCTTGGTATAGACTATCTCAGGAGAGGGTGTTTCAAGGACCCAAAAGGGTACTGGTGGGCTTTTGGCATAGCTGCCTTGGAGACAGAGGAAATTAAGCAGCTGTCTGCCTTGCCTGGTCTCTCAGAGGACCCATCTGTTGTGGTGTAGCTGAGGGTTGAATCACAGGATCACGGAATGGCAGGGGTTGGAAAGGACCTTTGGAAATTATCTAGTCCAACCCCCCTGTCAAAGCAAGTTCACCGAGAGCAGGTTGGACAGGAATGTTTCCAGGCGGGTTTTGAATATCTCCAGAGAAGGAGACTCCACAACCTCTCTGAGCAGCCTGTTCCAGTGCTCTGTCACCCTCAAAGTAAAGAATTTTTTCCTTGTGTTCATACGGAATTTCCTGTGTTCCAGTTTGTGCCCGTTGCCACATGTCCTGTTGCCGGGCACCACTGAAAAGAGTCTGACTCCATCCTATTGACACCTGTCCTTTAGATATTTATAAGCATTGTTGAGCTCCTCTCTCAGTCTTCTCTAGGCTAAACAGACTCAGGCCTTTCCTCATAAGAGAGGTGCTCCATTACCTTGATCATCTTCATAGCCCTCTGCTGGACTGTCTCCAGTACTTCCCTGTCTTTCTTGAACTGGGGAGCCCAGAACTGGACACAGTACTCCAGATGTGGCCTCACCAGGCCAGAGTAGATGGGGAGGATGACCTCCCTTGACCTGCTGGCCATGCTCTTTTTAATGCATCCCAAGATACCATTGGCCTTTTTGGCCACAAGGGCACATTGCTGCCTCATGGTCATGTGTCAAAAGCCTTGCTGAAGTCAAGGTAGACAATGTCCACTGCTCTCCCCTCATCCACCCAGCCAGTCCTGCCATCACAGAAGGCTATCAGATGGGTCAAGCATGATTTGCCCTTGGTGAATCCATGGTGACCACTCCCTTCTCTTCTTCTACATGCTTAGAGATGACATCCAGGATGAGCTGTTCCATCACCCTTCCAGGGACGGAGGTGAGGCTGAGTGGCCTGTAGTTTCCCGGATCCTCCTTCTTGCTCTTTTTGAAGACTGATGTGACATTAGCTTTCCTCCAGTCCTCAGGCACCTCGCATGTTCTACATGACCTTTCAAAGATGATGGAGAGCAGCTTCTCAATAACATCTGCCAGCTCCCTCAGCACTTGTGGGTGCATCCCGTCAGGGCCCATGGATTTGTGGGTGTCAGGTTTGCCTAAATGATCTCTAAGCCGATCCTCCTCAACCAAGGGAGAGTCTTCCTTTCTCCAGGCTCTCTCTCTTACTTCCAGGGTCTGGGATTCCTGAGGGCCGGCCTTAGCAGTAAAGACTGAAGCAAAGAAGGCATTCAGAAACTCTGCGTTCTCTGCATCCTCCGTCACCAGGGCACCTACCTCATTCAGCAGTAGGCTCATGTTTTCCCTAGTCTTTCTTTTTCTACTGATGTACTTGAAGAAGCCCTTCGTATTGTCCTTGACATCCCTTGCCAGGTCTAATTCCAAGTGGGCCTTAGCCTTCCTCGTTGCATCCCTGCGTACTCTTACGACATTGGTATATTCCAGTGGCCAGTCCCTTTTTCCACATTCTGTAAACTTCCTTTTTTCGTTTGAGTTTTTCCAGAAGCTCCTTGCTCCTCCATGCAGGTCTCCTGCCTCCTTTGCCTGATTTCTTGCTCGTAGGGATGCACGGATCTTGAGCTTGGAGGAAGTGGTGGTGGAATTTTCACCAGCTGTCTTGGACCCTGCTACCTTCTAGAGCTTTAACCCATGGAATTCCTTCAAGTAGGTCTTTGAATAGGCCAAAGTTAGCTCTCCTGAAGTCCAGGGATGTAATTCACTCTTTGTCCTCCTTTGTTTGTTAGCTCCTCATTGGCTCCTCCACCACCTATGTCAAAAAGGTATCATCAATGCTCTGCAGAAACCTCCTGGACTGTGCATGCCTGGCTGCATTGTCTTTCCAGCAAGTATCAGGGTGGTTGAAGTCTCCCATGAGAACCAGGGCCTGTGGTTGAAGAGCAACAGGTGTCAGTTGCTACCACAATGGTGCGTCGGCATCAATATCGCACCAACAGAGACTCTCTGATTCCCATCCGTAACCTAATTCATTGGCTGGAGAACCAAGGAGTGATCAGCAAGACTCACTCACCCTTTAATAGTCCCTTATGGCCAGTGCAAAAATCTAATGGAGAGTGGAGGCTAATAGTGGACTATAGTGGCCTGAATGAAGTTGCCGCTGAGTGCTGCTGTGCTGGACGTGCTAGAACTTCAAAATGAACTGCAGTCAAAGCAGCCAAATGGTACGCCACAACTGATATCGCTAATGCGTTCTTCTCAATTCCTTTGGAGGCAAATTGCAGGCCTCAGTTTGCTTTCACTTGGAGGGGTGTCCAGTAAACTTAGAATCGACTGCCCCAGGGATGGAAACACAGCCATACCATTTGCCGTGGACTGATCCAGACTGCACTGGAACAGGATGAAGCAATACATTGATGACATCATCATATGGGGCAATAGAGCAGAAGAAGTTTCTGAGAAAGGGAATAAAATAATCCAAAGAATTCTGAGAGATGGTTTTGCTGTAAAACAAAGTAAGGTCAAGGGACCCGCACAGGAGATCCATTTTTTAGGAATAAAATGGCAAGATGGACACCATCAGATCCCCATGGATGCGATCAACAAAATAGCAGCTATACCTCCACTGACTAGCAAAAAGGAAACAGAAGCTTTCGTGGGCATTGTGGGTTTTTGGAGGATGCATATCCCAGATTACAGTCTGATTTTGAGCCCTCTCTATCAAGTGATCTGGAAGAAGAATGATTTTTTAAATGGGGCCCTGAGCAATGACAAGCCTTCGAACAAATTAAGCTGGAAATAGTTCATGCAGTAGCCTTTGGTCCAGTCCGGGTGGGACAAGATATTAAAAGTGTGCTCTACACAGCAGCCAGGGAGAATGGCCCTACCTGGAGCCTCTGACAGAAAGCACCAGGGGAGGCTTGAGGTCAACCCCTAGGGTTTTGGGATTGGGATATAGAGGATCGGAGGCCCACTATTCCAACTGAAGAATAGATATTGGCAGCATATGAAGGGGTTCGAGCTGCTTCAGAAGTGGTACTGAAGCACAGCTCATCTTAGCACCCCGACTGCTGGTGTTGGGCTGGATGTTCAAAGAAAGGGTCCCTGCCACACCTCGTGCAACTGATGCTACGTGGAGTAAGTGGATGGCACTGATCATGCAGTGAGCTCGAATGGGGAAACCCTAGTCACCCAGGAATTCTGGAAGTGATCATGGACTGGACAGAAGGCAAAGATTTTGGAATATCACCAGAGGAGGAAGTGATGTGTGCAGAAGAGGCCCCACCGTATAATAAACTACCAGAAAATGAGAAGAAATATGCCCTGTTCACTGATGAATCCTGCCGGACTGTGGGAAAGCATCAAAAGTGGAAGGCTGCTGTGTGGATTCCTACATGCTGAGTTGTAGAAGCCGCTGAAGGACTAGGGGAATGGAGCCAGTTTGCAGAGGTGAAAGCCATCCAGCTGGCTTTGGACATTGCTGAACGAGAAAAACAGCCAGTACTTTATCTCTACACTGATTCATGAATGGTGGCAAATGGTCTGTGGGGGTGGTTACAGCAGTGGAAGCAGAGCAACTGCCAGTGCAGAGGCAAACCCATCTGCTGCTGAACTGTGGCAAGATATTGCTGCCTGGATAGAGAATTTGGTTGTGAAAGTATGCCATGTAGATGCCTGTGTACCCAAGAGTCGGGCCACTGAGGAATATCAAAACAACCAGCAGGTAGATCAGGCTGCTAAGATTGAAGTGGCTCAGGTGGATTTGGACTGGCAACATAAGGGTGAATTATTCATAGCTCGGTGGGCCCATGACACTTCAGGCCATTAAGGAAGAGATGCAACATATAGATGGGCTCGTGATCAAGGGGTGGACTTGACCATGGACACTATTGCACAGGTTATCCATGAATGTGAAACATGTGCCACAATCAAGCATGCTAAGCAATTAAAGCCTCTTTGGTATGGAGAACGATGGCTGAAATATAAATATGGGGAGGCCTGGCAGATTGATTGTATCACTCTCCCACAAACCCGTCAAGGCAAGTGCCATGTGCTCACAATGGTGGAAGCAACCACCAGGTGGCTGGAAACATACCCTGTGCCCCATGCCACCGCCCGGAGCACTATCCTGGGCCTTGAAAACAAGTCCTATGGCGACATGGCACCCCAGAGAGAACTGAGGTAACCAATGGGATTCATTTCCGAAACAGCCTCATAGACACCTGGGCCAAAGAGCATGGCCTTGAGTGGGTATATCACATCCCCTATCATGCACCAGCCGCTGGGAAGATAGAACGATACAATGGACTGTTAAAATCTACACTGAGAGCCATGGGTGGTGGGACCTTAAAACATTGGGATATACATTATAGTAAAAGCTACTTGGCTAGTCAACACCAGGGGATCTGCCAATCGAGCTGGCCCTGCCCAGTCAAAACTTCCACGCACTGTGGAGGGGGATAAAGTCCCTGTAGTGCACATGAAGACTATGTTAGGGAAGAGTCTAGGTTAGTCCTGCCTCAGGCAAAGGCAAACCCATCCACGGGATTGCTTTTGCTCAAGGACCTGGGTGCACTTGGTGGGCGATGCGACGGGATGGGGAGGTCTGATGTGTACCTTATGGGGATTTGATTTTGGGTAAGAACAGTCAATAAATCTAATTGTATGATGTTGATTGCTAAATAACCCTGCCACTGTATGTCATCACCACTACGTTTGCTATATGCCATGTCAATGTTATTACAGTAAGAATCACCCAAACTAATGACGGTTGAACTTTGATGAAACTGAGTGAAATGCAGTGGTCGTGGGACCAGAACCGATTTCAACAACTGGCACCCAGCAGCTTCCTCAAGATTAACATCTTCAACCTACAGACTGTGGGCATGGGCTGCCCCAGATACACCAGCATGCAAGTGTAGGGTACTGCGCTTGGGGAGGAATAACCCCATGCACCAGTACAGGTTAGGGACTGACCTGCTGGAAAGCAGCTCTGCAGAGAGGGACCTGGGACTCTTGGTGGACAACAGGATGACCATGAGCCAGCAATGTGCCATGGTGGCCAAGAAGGCCAATGGCATCCTGGGGTGCATCAAGAGGTGTATGGCCAGCAGGTCGCGGAAGGTTATCCTCCCCCTCTACTCTGCCCTGGTGAGGCCACATCTGGAGTACTGTGTCCAGTTCTGGGCTCCCCAGTTCAAGAAGGACAGGGAACTGCTGGAGAGGGTACAGCAAAGGACTATGAAGATGATTAGGGGACTGGAACATCTTTTTTATGAGGAAAGGCTGAGGGACTTGGGTCTTTTTAGTCTCGAGAAGAGAAAACTGAGGGGGGATCTCATCAATGCTTATAACTACTTAAAGGGAGGGTGCCAGGAAGTTGGCACCAGTCTTTTTTCAATGTTGCCCAGTGATAGGACATGAGGTAACGAGCACAAACTTGAACATAGGAAGTTCCATCTAGACATGAGGAGGAACTTCTTTACTTTGCGGGTGGCAGAGCACTGGAACAGAGGTGGTGGAGTCTCTGACTCTGGAGACCTTCAAAACCTGCCTGGACACCATCCTGTGCAACCTGCTCTAGGTGACCCTGCTCTGGCAGGGTGGTTGGACTAGATGATCTCCAGAAGTCCCTTCCAATCCCTGTGATGCTGTGATCTGAAGAGCTGGATGGAACTGCACAAATATATGGTCTAACTGGAACCTGAAGTACATGTATTTTGACTTGAGGAGAATGTCTATCTACCAGAAGATTTTGGGGCTCTGATGTTGATCTTGGATGTGTGATCTTGGAGATGGGGGACTAAATCTTCCATGATCTGAACAACAATAAGAAACACGTCTTACCAAGGACTTGGCATCCTGTAAAACAGTCTACAGCTTTGCTTTTCCGGATAACTGGAAAGACACAATACTGATGCTCAGATCAAGATCTGCTCAGGCTAGCAGAATGTAAACTGTGCCCTTGTGAAATCCTGGAGTCTGGAAGAACTGTACTTACCGCTCAGTCAGTTTTAAAAGATTAAGTCATTAAACTAATTAGGCATAATTCAAAATTAACTAATGAGCAACAACAGTGTGTTTGTGGTGATTGCTGTCTATTCAAACTCAAAAAAGGCTTTCCCCCCCCCCCCCCCCCCCCTCTTTTAAGATAGGCTTTTAAAAGATAGAAGGTGGAGAGGGACAAAAAAAATCCCTGTGGCTGATGTTAGTCACATCTCTTAATAAAGTGCTGGCTGAATTTCAGGTACCTGATTGTGAGCGAAATAAAAGCCTGTATGGCGTTACAGGTAGAATTGTAAAAAAAACCAAACACCACCATTGTGAACTTTTGAATGAACAGATCATTCACTTTACCGTGTAACTGAGGTTCTGAATGCTAAACTTGCCCTTTATTAAATCAAGTCCTGTTGGAATTCTGATTTACATTCTCTAAGAAATTTTTGTTTGCTAGCCCTTTCTTAAAAGGTGAGATCTACTTCCACTTGTTAGGCATTTTCAGTCTTGTGAATGTACTGGCTTTGAATATCAGCAAGTACGTAGGTAAGAGAAAAGCGAAGCCCTGTAATATTTCAGCCTATGAGCTCTAAAACAAACCACAAGCATTTGTCCTTTTGTAGTCAGCTGGAGGGCTTCCCCTTAGATCTGCAAGCAGTATGTGAGTTTCAGGAACAAATTCTTTTTCACTCCTCTGAAAAAGGAGCCACGATGTGCAATGAACAAATCAGGAGTGTACTTCTGACCAAAGATCAAATTGTTCGTACTAGAACATTAACAGCATACCTGGAAGATAAAAAGGACGTTGATAGTAGAGTTCCTAAGAGTATAAACAATACAAATTGGCAGTACCACTTGTACCCTAAAAATCTTCTATGAGGCTTGTTAGCTTCTAAATTGCAATGAGGTAGAGTGAAGTTGTCAGCTTTTTTTTTTTTTTTCTATAAGGATTGGTGACAGCATCACACTTTTTGAAACATTTTTTCATTGAAGCCTTTCTCTTCCAAAAAAGAGTCCAGAATAGTTTCAGTGACCTTATTTCATATGAATTATATGGCCATTAAGGGTAACAGCACAATAGCCATTTTTCTTCCTCATTCCAGTTTTCAAAAAATGTAGAAACAAAATGCTTTACAGCATGATTTCCTATTTGCACTTCAACTTCAAGTGATTTTCCTTTTGAAATGACTGTCCTTTTCAACAACTGAGATATTAGTAAACATTTCATGGAGAACTCCCGATTCAGAGTGCCTGGATGTAGGCTCTTTTGAGGTAACATAAAAGTGTTTGTCTCTTAGTTATATAGACAGAGTCCACCCAAATATAGCGGGTACTTGATGACATTGGTTTGCACAGCTATACCTTTTCACCAGTCTCACTTTTTTAATATAGTGTAGAAAGCTTTTGCTATTCTTATGCAAAACTATGCATATTAGTTACAGTAGAAATGCCCAGTGTCTCTTCCTGTAGCAGCTTTGATAACTTTCAGGCTTTCGAAGTTGAAGGCTCTGTAATGACTTCTGCATGAGTTAGACTTCGGCGTCTAATCGGATTGGGTATCCTTAAAATTTCTAATGGGATCCTTGAAAATCTGCCAAGAGACTATATAGGTTTTCTGATTAATTGTTTTAATGGAGCTCTGCCTTGCTATTTGGTTAACAGTCTTCAGGGTAGCCTCAGGCTGCTTACTTGACAATTTCTGTGTGTTATCTGTAGATAAATGTCCACCTTATTGAAGCTTAATGGCCAATTAGTAGAGTCAACTGAAATCTGAAAATACAAAAAGTTCTGATCACTGGCAGGATATTCTTGTCCTAACTGAGGTTGAATCCAGAGTTGCTGGCCTGCTGACTGCCACTGCTCCTTGTAAGTAGTCTCATGGCGAAACTGTGTTCAGCCTGTAAAGCATGATTTAGCTAATTTTTCCCTGCAGTGTTGATGCTTCATTTGTTTGCTCATCAACAGTTGCAAAATTAGGCAGCCCGCTTTTGTGAACAGACTTTCCCATTTAAGAAGCGATCAATGTAACTTGTTTTGGGCCTGAATCAGAGAGACCTGTATAACGCCCGTCAGATCCTGTTAAAATTAAACCCACGTGACTTAAACTTCTAAAATACCTGGTGGTTATCTCTATTTTGGACAGGAGGCATGTCTGGTATGGGATATCTGAAAGGGGCAGGAACTTGTGGGAAATAGGGTGCTCTTTCCACCTTTGCCAGTCTGGCCCTTGAAGGTAGAATGAGGTGGGTGTTTGCAAACATGAGCCTTCCAAGCTGCTTTGCACATCCGTAAGAAAACTAACTTGGCATAGATTTAGTAAATATTCCAGTGTTGTTTACTTCAGTTTGGAAGGACTGTGCTGGTCTGTTGTTTTGGAAAAAATGCATTATTGAAATGCTGTAGTAAATGTTTTGGTTAGCGAACAGTTTGAGTGACATTTGAATAACCACATTTTAAAGTGGTTTTTCCCCAGCTCCCATTTTGCTGCCCTTTACTTTGAACACAGACTGCCTCTTTTCCCCTCTTTTCCCCTCTTTTTTTTCCCTCTTTTATTTCCCCTCTGTGGTCTGAAAAGGTAGTAAGATGTGGTTACTGAGATTACTGAATTTTGTACATGGAGCACTGACTGTGCCTCTCTGAAGTGGGAATATTTTACACATGGGTAGAGTGGGGCACAAATCAAGGCGATGTGTGATCATGTACAAATAGAACTAAGATAACATCCTAGAGATAACGGTGATCCTTGGCAGTGCATAACATCAAGCAAATTGTTTGCTGTCTGCCTTGCTTTGTGCCGTACTTAAAATGGAGATATCACTTAGCCACCTCAGTTTCTTCAGTTTCATAAATGCTTGGAAGTGCTCAGCTCCCCAAAGTGAGAGGCATCAGTAATTCATTATCACTTAATTGCTGTAGCTGATTTCTGAATGATTTGGTAAGTAGGACACTAGGAAATGGTACGTTTCCCCTGTCATTTCCACTTCACTGCTTTTGCCAATGTTTCATGGGGGAATTGCCACATGCCTTTTCACTCTTCTTCCATGGATGCTTTGCTCTAGGGCCACAATAAAACTGGAGGAGTTTACAAAAAGAATGGGGCAAACAGCATCAGATGGAGTTGTGGATTTCTTTTTGCATCAGCAGCGTGTCCGAGAAGGGCTGAACTGCAGACAGGCTGGAGTTGGAGGGCTCGGGGGCTCAGCCCTGCCTGTATGGCACACCGTCACTGTGTGTCACTTCTGTTTCTCTTACTTGTCCAGATAGAGAGGCTTCTCCTGGACTGCTGTCTTTTCTTCCTGCTAGTGCTCAAAGTACTTAAAGGTCTGCTACTTTTGTCTGATGCTGTTGTCTATAAGCTTGGCTGAGAAGGCTGTTTCAATTGTCCCTTTTATATCCCTATTTTGAATCACGTGTGAGCTATTTCTGATGGTTTTCCATCATAATGGAAATACATAGTTTTGGAGTGGATGACAGTTGTGATTATATTTTGCTTTCTTTATGTGAGGAATGTACCTTAAATCGTACCATCAGAGGTGAGGATTTGGAATTATGCAGGTTTTCCTTGCAGGGTTTCCTGCCTGCAAAAGTGCCTTTAGTCTCCCAGGGTGCAGTATGGCAGATTTCTTTTCTGGCAGCAGTTTGGACACTTGAGAGAGGAGCTTTAAAATACGTGGTGCTTGTTTTTATTAGCATAGGAGAGTCTCTGTTCTGTGTAAGATACGAACTAAAATACAAATGAGGAAGCAGTGCAGTGTCACAGTGTTACATACCTAGAAATGAGAGGTGGGCAAGGACTGTTGGTTTATCCATATAGTTTATCCCTTAGGGCTACTGTAAGCATCTTTCATCTGCGTTGTTGGATGAAGGTCCAAAGGTAAGTAACTACAACAGGACTTTAATCATAGTATCTTCTGATCACTTTCTTACAGTTTGGGACATTGTCTTTATCTTGCAGAATCTGAACCGTTTAACACCTGTGCAGGGTTTGGCATTGCGAAACGGTTCTCAAAGTCTGTGCTACCCCCTAAAAGACAGCACACAGTCTGTTGGACCATGTCCTTCATCTGAGTCTGGTTTGTCAAGGAGGCATTAGAAGGGCATGTGTTCTTTTGGGTTTTTTGTTTTTGGTTTTTTTTTTTTTTTCTTGTGGGTTTTGGTTTTTTTTAATAAACATACATAGTTTCCAAATGGATTCAGTTCTATCTTAAACACATATCAAGAATTATTTTGTTACTATTTTTATACATTTTTGAGGTCGTGTTTCCAGATTCTTCTCCTCTTTAAATGAACTTACATGGATATGTTTCAGTGCATTAACTCTCTATTTTAAACTGCTCTGAATATAAAAATGAATTGACAACCCAGTTCTCAGAAATAAGTCTGTTCCGATGTCTTTAAACTTCATTGAAATGACAGTACTGGAAAGAACGTCGCTGTCGCTCAGCTGCTTTGTGGGATTCCCTAAAGACTACTTCATTCTTATTTCAATTTCCAGTTAGCAAACCTCCTTTAAAAAGTGTTAGTTTCAAAATGAAATGTCAAATAATGAAATTTCATTAAAACTGAAAGAAGTTAATCTTTTCAGCCAGCTGCGCTTTGTTTTGTTCACAGTGTCACTCTTACCTCTCCTCGGAGGAAGAGGAGGAAAATAACTGGACACAAAAGATGCTGTTACTTTGAGTGAAGAGTTTTCCATGGAGGAGTTGTTAAAACTGAGAGTTTTGACTTGAATTCATTGCGGCTAGGATATCTTGAGCGGTAATGTACCTGCACAGTATGTTCCTAAATCTGTTCTTTAATGTCTCACAGAAAACTTTATGGTAGACTTCTCTCAGCGGCAAATTGAAAAGAGGAAAATAGTAATTTTGAGGTCTGAGTACAACGGCTTATACCTTCACTTTCCACAAACAAAATGCTTGACTCTGTGCTCCTTTTCACCAGTGAGATTCTAACAGCTTCAGAAGAGCAACTCCACAATGTAGAAGCGGTGCAACAGAAGGAGGAATTGAGACTTGGGCTGGTCTCTGGGGAAGGAGTAATTTGGTTTCATTTTCCAGTGGCACACTGAGTTTTGTGATCTGGTTGGGGAATAAACGGAGGGAAGGAAGCTTATTCTGTCTATACGTTTAAAGTTTTACTGTGGTTTTCATCTTGCCATGCAAAATTTTTTGTGCTAAATAAGTTTTTGATCACAAAGCATCTCTGTTAGCATGTGCTTCTTGCTGACAAGGTGCTTCTGAAACACAGAAGGTATGCTGACATACTGGAAAAGTTGTGTTGTCACCTGTCTCTGGCAGTTGCTGTGAATGACATGACAATCTGCTCTGTCTGAGCCTGATGAGAAATGTCATCCAGGTACCCAAGCCTATTGTGTCAGTATTGTCTAGCCCTTCCTGAAACATGTTGTTTACAGGGTTATCTGAAGTACAGTGAGAAATTCTTAATGGGCACTCAAATAATGACAGTAATGAAGCTGCAAAGTTACCTTGCTGGTTGCAGTCTCTGTGAGAAAGTCTTCCTGCCTTTGGGAAGAACCTTCCTGACTGCTGAAGGATACTCTATACCATTGGCAGTAGATTATTTTAGAGGAAGTAAGAAATTCATTGTCCCGAGAGAGCTCATTTCTTTGGCATTGGATTTCTGGTTTTATCTTCTTTACAGCCTCCAGCTAGCTGAGAGGACTCATGTTGTCACTGCTACTTGTTCCTTGCGTGTTGTCCCCTCCTTCTCTTTGGAGTCAGCATATGGCATGTTACAGATTACATGTTGATCATATGAGTAATCTTCGTGACCATATAAGTGGAAAGGAAGCAAATAAGGATGTCTGGGTTTGGGATATTGTATCATAGACGTGTTAAGGTGTCCTTTGAGTTCACACATGGAATGAACTTCTGTTATTTGGTGGTGGTAACACTTAAGTTTATTTGTGCAGTCCTCAGCTGTAATGCAGTCAATACTTAAAGTATTCCTTTTGAATTTATTTCTTTGGAAATCTTGAGAAAACACAGCCATGGTGCAAAGAGTTAGTGGATAATTTTAAGTGCTGCCAGCTGAGCCACATCATCTGCTTTGCGTATGAAACACATGAATGTGGTGTAGCACACTGACAGCCTGTGTTGTGTTTACCGAGAACAAAGTTGTTTGGTGCTAGAGTCCTGGGCAAGTTTTAGCATTGCATCGTATTTTCTGTATCTTAGTTTTCCCTTTATACTTTCAGCTAGTTCACAGAACATGGGTCAGTGTATGTGGTCAAAAGTAATATTTTTTTTGTGTTAACTTCCTGAATCAGAAATATCCATATACATAACTTGCAGTGAAGCAATGTGTGCATAAATCTTTCCTTTCTATGTTATAGACGATATTGTGTTTGAATATGTGAAAATTAATTGCATAGGATGTTAGGAAAATGGAAAAAAACTGTAATAATCACATTCAGGCTTTTTTGAGTGATTAAAAAAATAAGTTAAATGAATACTATTTATTAATTGAGCTTTATACCTTTTTCCTTTTTAAAAGGGACTAACCCTTGAACGAAGGAGAAGCCCTGTTGCTTAAGTAGAAAGCAAAGACAATTGAAAAGAAGTGCTTTCAATGTAATGGACAACTACACAGTTCATTTCTTCTGCAACCACTCCAGTTACATGGCCATTAACAGTTAAATTATTAATGAAGTGTTGCTGAAGGAAGCCACTCCTGACTGTTGGCTGTCCTCTTTCCTCTGTGCTAATCACCAGGGTCACAGGAGTCTCATTCCACATGAAGCAGAGTGAGATGCAGACAGGCTTTCTTCCAGACTTGAAGTGGAGAACATGGCTGAGTTGTTGACAAAACTCAGCTTTTCTAGTTCTTGAATGCAAGAAATTACATTACAACAAATGACGAGCATCCTCTTACATACTGGCAAACGAAGGCCTGTTTGGAATGAATTGGTCTGGGAGGCACTTGCATGGGTCTCTCTGAAAACAGAACAGCTTGGCATATTGTGTAATATATGAGGTCACAGGTTATCCAGTGACATCACCTGTCTCTCATGATTGTGCTTATCTTGTGTCCTAGACAGTATTGCTTATTGTCTTCTGCTAACGTGTAAAGTCTTCTGCTAACAGGACAGTATAGCTGTCCTGTTAAATTGCTGTGACAGGGTGTCACAAAGCATTAGTGTTTATAAGGAGGAAAGTGCCCTTTTTGGAAGCATCTTGAAGGATAGTGACATTTTTTGTTTGTAATAAAAACAAGATTGAAAAAGGTCCCGAATTCATGGTCTGTTTGATCTAAGTGCAGGATTCATCTTCTTGGCCAAATATTTTTGCCTTTTTAAGAGTGATTTTTGTGCTAACGTACTGATCTCCATATACTTCAGTAACTTGCCAGTATTGGGAAGTGTAAGTGAAGGGAAAATTGAGGGAAGATAATTGTGTTAAATGAAAGCCCCCTCCTACTTCTTTTGTAGGAGGAAAGTCTTTGCTCTTTTTAATTTTTTTTTCCCCATTCGCTTTACATCTTGTCTGAAGTATGTGATCTCTTTCTGAAGTGTTTAACTAATTTTCCAAAGTTAGAGTAGGGTCTGTTCCCTCACCTGTGAGGCCTTTTTCTCTGATCCTAATGAAGTGGATTCAGAGAAGAGAGAAAACCTCAGCGTATGGATGACTGCAGTTTACCGGGCTTTCCGACTGGGAGGGTGGGCGCTGTGACTCTGCAGCTCTTTGACAGAAGATCTGAACAGAATGTGTCAGTGTGACTTTTAAGAAAAGTCGAAATTATTGCAGTAGCTGGGAATCAAAATTAAAGAAATGAGCCTATGAAGAATCTCAGCTGCCTTTTTAAGGATCTTGATTGCTCTCAAGTGTTTTCAATTCAGGTTTCTCTAGGAGAAAAATGAGTTTTGAATGTTCAGCAGCATTCCCATTCTCTTAAATATGGGCCTGTGTGTTTAAAGCGATGGTATGTGTGCCAGCAGCTGCAGTGCTGAGAGACTGAAAATATTAGTAAGTCTGGAATAAGTCTGCTTAGGTGCTTTGTTAGAAAATCTAAACCCAAATGAGTAGCAGCCGGTATGGGCTGCAAGGGGGTTGAGATATTGTTCTGTCAAGTAAGAATTAGAGTTACTGTAACAGCAGTGATGCACAGATACAATAGCTCATGGAGATGTGAAGGCTTGGAGACTGCTTTGCTTGGTCACTGATGTTGCACATTTGTGTTAAGTGGAATAGGAGAAACCTTGGCTAGTGCCTGTATGTGTTACACTAGTGGTCTATTTTGATTGCAATGGCTGTCAGTCTGGCACTATATATTGCCTACCAGAGCATCCTTAAAAATATTTATTGTGTACAGTTTTCATTGTCTTCTGAACTTCTTGTAGTGTGTGGGAATGACATAAAGAAAGGTGCAAATGTGTATGTGAGTGCTAGTGGAGAGCCGCAGATAGAGCTAGCCAGTTGCTGATTTCTTGGGGCTGTAAAAAAATTTGAACATGGTTGTTACAGGGAAAATATGTTCAGGCTGTCCTTTTATTCCAAAGATGTCTCTTCCTGCTTGCCTTATCTTACGCAGATTTGATAGCTGCTTTGCAGAAGCCTCGGCTTTGCTTGGCACTAGCAATTCTCTGCTAATCGATCTGAAAGAAATGACTGTTGAAACTCAGAAATGCGCAGTTTTGAATTGTGCCACCTTTGTCATTATCCAGTCAATACAGTCTGATTTTTTCTTACTTCTTTCTTTGCAGAGATTAGGGGAAAAAATAGACAAGCTTTCGTAAAGTGTGATATCCTTCTTTTAATTCTGATTAATCAGATACAGTTTCTACCAGTAAAAAACACAATGTGTGAGACCCACTATGTTAAATTTACACCCTGCAATTTTCAGACATTAGTTGCTGCTAAATTGGCAGAGTGGCTGGAGCCAAATATACCTGCTTTGCAATTATATCTGCTGGGTTGGTATTTATGGGAATGGCCAACTAGGCTAATGAGACTCAAAATTAAAATTAACCCTTAATGGCAACATGCTGAAACTCCTGTTTCATTAGTGTATTCATCAAGGCTCTTGAGAACCTCCATTATGGCCAGTCTCAGGTGCTACTGCAAGTGATAATGCTTGCTTCCCTCGAACCTTGAAAAAAAGATTGGCAAATCTGTGAACTTAGTGTATCTTAAGTTTCAGTTTGGGTTTTGTGTGAAATCAAATGTTTCCTGCCTTGGAATCAAGTAGATACACATTTTGAGGATAAAAACTTTATTATTGAACATGTCGAAGCCAGGTCTTTTGCCTGGGCATCTTGCATTCTCTGGGTTACTGAGATATTATGGACTTTTGTTTTTGTTGAAAATTTTCATGCAGTTCCTGAGATCTTGCCTGTTCCTTCTGGTCCCCATCTGTGTAACTCTGTAGGTGATTCCCCAGCTCATTGGGTTGCTCCGCAGCCCTCCCAGAGTTTGCCACTTTGGTGCTCTCTGTTGGGACATGTCTTTGCTCTGGCTTCTTCAGCAAGTGCACTTTGTAGCATGCATAAATATGATGAATGCCAGGAGGAATGTGGAGCTTTCAGAGTTTGTTTAACCAGCAAAATGATGCATGGGGCTATAGCAAGGTTTTAGAGATCTCCTGAGTTTTGATTTGGCTCAGTGGAAGAATTCCTGATGCAAAAAATGTTGAATGAAGCCTTAAAAGCCAAGGACGGTTTTGTAGTTAACCAGAAACTTACTAATTTTTGTTAACTTGTTTGTCCCGGGATTGACCCATCTGAGTAAAACACATCCAGGTTTGGAAGCTGCAAGTGGCTCAAGTGAGACACTCAAAATATTTGGATTAGGGGCTGAAGTATAGAAATGCTTATTCTTTCTTAACTGGAGTGTACTGGGAAGCTTCTCTTCGAGACTTTTTGTCTAATGGGCACTTTGAGTAGGGTGGTATAATTTTTTTTTTTTCTTTTGAGGCTGGGATTTCTAAAAAGCAGGTGCTACCTTTCTTCATTGGAAACTGTTCAGAGGATTTTAGGAAATAAAGGAAACAGACTTGGCAGGAATCAAAGAAGCAGCACAAATTGGAAAAAGGAAGAAAGCTGGCATACCACATAGACTAAATCTGGGACGGTTTCTTGTGCGGTCCTTTCCAGAGACGTTGACCACAGTTGCCTCCACTGCTTCTGGGGAAACATTCATTTTTCTCACGCATGCATCAAAAGTTTTTCTGCTTTTTGCTAAATCTTCCTTTGTCTATTTTCATTCCAGTATTCTTCACTCTTCAATGTGCCGTTAAACACAACTGTTGAAAGAGCCAAAATCCAAGATTGCCTATATTGCAAACAAACCCCTGATTTTACGGCTAGCTCGAAAGCAGTTTGTAATATACATTGTGCATGAATGGTGTCTCGCTGTGGCAATATTTGCTGGAAAGAATTGGTCACCAGTGCCTTGCAGAAAGATTGCACAGCCAAACTACGCACCTTGCATTAATGTCCTGTTTGCCTGGGGGCACTGTATACTTTCCTCTACAAAGGAAAAACATCATTGCTCTCAGCTAGAGCTTTTGGTACAATGAATAAGTGAAATAGATAACGTGAAACTAAACTCCTGTGAAAAGAATGAGCCTTTCGCTTCAATATAATCCCTGCCGTGTATCTTCCTAACAGCATGTTTCCCATTGACAAAATGCAAATGCCATTTATTTTTCTGTTATCGATTTGCTTACAGAAAACAGCAGAAATCTAATGTGCAGCAAATTCTGAGTCACTTTATCTTCTGTATAAATTTTTATTATTACTGTATAAAGCACATCAAAGAGCTCAGTTTGCATGGGAGAAATCACACTTTAAGTAGGTGGTTACAAAAGCTGTTATTTTTCACTTGAAGTGATTATTTTCTAGGTCTCTGTTACTGATTATGGGAAATTCCCAACTTCAAATAAATAACCAGTTGTTGTATGCATCTGTCATTCCTGAGCCCCATCTTCTGCCCCCCCGTAACTCTCTTTGAGGCTTGCCTAGTGGAGGACATGTGACCAGAGCTATGGGAAAAGGGCAAACGCACACCATCTTTTATAAAAGAAACCTCTCCAATCTGAAGTAATGGCAAAATCTCTTCAAATAGACCTAGGGCATGATATTTGAAGAGAATCATAGAATCAAGAGGCTTGTGGCCTGTGAAGTCTCATTGTTGAATTAGACCAGTGTATTAGCAGTAATCTCCAAAATACTGTGAGAGTGGTGTGAGGTCCTGGACTGTCTGAAGGGTGTCACTGTGGCTGCACCATGGCTTGTCATGTTTTCAATGCAGGGTGGATGAAAATTGGCTGATTACAACCCAACCTGGTGATACTCTGAAATCAAGGCTCTAGTTTGGCTTGTTATATTGAAATTGCTTTATCTAAAAATGTTTATGGCCACTTCTGCTTTATCATTGCAGCTGGAGAGGAATGAGTTTCCTTTCCCCTTGAAGATTCAGGGGTGTTCTAAGTTCACTTTGCACCATGTTTTGTCACCCAACTCACATGGTCTTCATGTATGCCCTCTTTTCAGTCTAACTCTGATCTTTTTGTTGGATTTGCATTCCTATTTGAAGAGGTTATCATCTATTTCCAGGTAATGCTTCTGTTCAGGAACAGTACCCTGTCTTCACTGGCTGTCTGCTGTCACTAGCACTTAGTACAGTCACTCTCCTCTTCTTAAACTGTTGCCTCTCCTCAACTCTGTCTTCTGCTAATTCTTCTTCTAAATTTAACTATTGCTTCAATGTATTGTTTGGAAAAAACATTCTTGTTTGTCTTCCAGATATTTTTAGGAGCCTCAGGAGAGAGGTTTCTGGTCTCCTTGTTTTCTGTTCTTAGGGCAAGACTTCAAAGCAGGAGCTGAGTTGCCTTCCCAGGGTAGGGAAGTCTGCAGATCTGTCTCTCTGTGTCTAGATTAAAATCGTGGTTATCTGTCATCAATCTCCTCACACTTGGAAATTAGCTCAGTGTTGTTGAGTGAGAGGTTATGAGTTATTTCATTACTGTTAAGGACATTGTTGATGTTTTGTTTTGTTACTCTGGCCTGCATCCTGGCCTTTCTTGAACTTGGCCGTTCTGCAGAGCCTCACATCCCAGCTGTGTCTTGCAGGCTCTTTCCGAGGTGTGGCCTTTGCATGTAGTTGCACAGCCCGAGTTCCCCCCATGTTGCTGATGTCGCAGCTTTCTTTCCCCTCCTCATGTGCTGTACAGACATGCAGTCAGATCTGAAATGCATAAATTACTCTCCTGATATTATCAGGAGGATATCATGATCATAACTTCATCTTGTTTTGCTCTCTCCACCGTGCTTACACAGTGAGTTTGCTTTCAGAGCCCTGCATGTTCTGTCTCTGGCACACTTGTCAAATGGTCATTCACCAGTAAGGTGTCAGCGTGGGGTACCAGCCTTCACTACCTACATGCTTGCTGGGACATAGCATGGCATGTCTGGTTCTGACATGCAGTTTTCCTCACTGGAGGAGACTTTAATATGCAGCTGCAAAGACAATTATTGCTCTTGAAAACTTTCATTCACTGCTTAAAGAAGGAATTGTGGCATAATTGTTAAGGACAAGCAACTTTTATTAGACTAAGTGATGTCCGTCGGAGTTGAAAATGGCAGGAGTGTTTTGGTTTTAGGTTATCTGGTTTAGCCTGAGAAAAGGCTACAGTCCTTGTCTTGCTCTTAACCTCGGGGTGCGTTTCCACAGCAGCATAAGGTGTTTGGGCTGTCCCTCCTTCCAGGGCATGTGTGTTCCTCTCCCTCTCTTCTGTGATGGCAGATGCTCTTGAAACTTGGTGGTGGGTTGATTCAGACAGTGCTGAGAACTAAAGGCTTTTAGGTTAACTTTTTTAAAGCTTGTAGCCCACCTGTGGTGGAGTTTATGCAACTGGATAGTAAGAGGGAAGACTGGAATTCATAGTGGGGTTGGAGAAAGGTGGGGCTATTAGCTCTGATTTAGATCAGCTTAAGCTGTTGAGGAGATGCACCTTTAGCTAATCACAGCTATGTACAAAAAGCATCTATGGTTAGTTTGACATAGTGTTTCTGCCGCTGACCAGTAATATCACTCGGTACT
The DNA here is from genome assembly GCA_008921705.1 of Burhinus oedicnemus. Lineage (NCBI taxonomy): Eukaryota > Metazoa > Chordata > Aves > Charadriiformes > Burhinidae > Burhinus > Burhinus oedicnemus. Next base: position 745,981 of record VFFE01009229.1, read on the forward strand.
GTCATCTTCTTATGTTTGGACTCTTAAGGTCTCTGGAGGTGCAGAGGTTGTTTTTTTGGTGGTGTGTTGTTGTTTTTTTTTTCCTCACTGGGTGAAACATTCTTCTGCCTACCTGGTTATAGGTTTTGTTTTGTTTTGTTTTGTTTTCTGTAATGCGTAGCTCTTGCTTAAACTATATTAATTTGCAGAGGTTGATTCTGTGCGTGATCTGTGTGGTGGGACGGAAGACTACAGAAATACTAAACATAAGTGCTGACTGACTACTCACTGGAGAAGGGGCAAGATGATACCTCCTTAGCATCTTGCTGAGGGATGAGATTGGCATTCTTCTTCATAGTTACAGCTTTTCCTTTCCTCTCCACTCTTTCCATGTTTTTGTGTTACTGCATATTTGGGCATTGTTGTTTTTGTATGCTGGGATGTAGAGAGAGGGATAGTGTGTCCATTATCAGGTGCCAACTCCAAAGGACTTCAGTGCTTTTTATGCCTGTAAGTTACTGCATACTTTAACCACTGCCATAGTGAAATGCTCCTAGAGGAACCGACATTGTAGAATTTTATTGTTTTTTTTTCAAAGGATACTGACATTTACAGCCTTACAGTTAACTGCTGCCACTCCTTGTGATTACCTCTCATTGGAGCACCCTTTAAGTCATCATTGTATGGCACAACAGAACAGCTTGAAGTAGCACTTGCATGTGGGGAAATAAACTAATAGTGAATTCAGTTGTTTTCTCCAGACAGAACACCTGTGGGATTTTTCTTACACTGAGTGTAAGACCTAAAAGAATCTGCGTAGCTAGGAAGACTGAACATCCAGAGTTTACACAGCTAACCATCATCTCTGAAGGCCCCTAAGCACAGGTAATTCAATACATGTTTTTAAGCAAGAAAATGTGGTTAACAGCAGCCTTTTATGACCTCTTGCATCTGTACAGTGCAAAAAAAGTCCTTGCAGAAACAAGTCTCAAAGAGCAATTAAACACCTTTGATCTTTGAAAGTAAATGTTCAGATTCTGTGATTGGGAAACTTAAACGTAATTGTAGTAGGTAGGTTTTTATTGACATGGAGTATCATGTGAGGAAATTTAAACCTAGCTCCTTCCAATTATTAGAAAAACAAACCAAAAAACCCCCTGAAGTGCTTGTTGTTAAATGGAATTTCTGTTCATCACTTCTGTTGTCGTAGGTTATTCCTTTATATTTGATTAATTTTGGACATTGAATTCACTTTTGTTCTGGACCTGTGGCTTGCTGGGTATGTCTCTTTTCCAGCTCATCTCAAATGTATGTACCTGAACCGAACTGATGGGAATTCTAATGGTTCTGCAGCGATGTCACAAGATCCCAAATATAACTTCAGTTCAAACTTTGCCGTTCTTTATTCCTTTTCTTACCTTTCCTGTAATTTAATTGAATGATACATTATTCTTTAATCTTGGCATTCACTTTGTACAAGATTTACTGTCCAGTTCTGCCATCTGTCCTTACTGGTTTACACAAGCTTATGGGTGCGGAGGCGTCAGGCGTGGGAGCTCCACTCTTGCCCGCTCCTGGTTCTGTATCATGAAGCGCGGTGGTGGTGGCAGCGCTTCGCCCAGATGGAGCCAGCCCGCAGCGGCACGATGGGTGGCGGTGGCAGCCGGCGCTCAGCCGCTGCTGGCGCTGGTCGTGGCGCAGGGTTGCGCGGCCCCGCTGCAGCCTGGCGGCTCCCCCACACTCACCAAGGTCTACTCCGTGGCAGCCTGTGGGACATTCAATGAGGAAAAAGAGCACTGGATATTTTCCTTACGTTTGTGATTATTTTTTTTTTATTATTTTTCCCTGGGGCCTGGGTTAAAGGTATAAAGAGAAAGCTTCCTTTCCTGGTACGTCCTTCAGATTACTACCCATTACTGATTTTCAGACAGGCAGAGATGAACTGGCAACAAGAAATCCAAAGGCGATCAAGAGAGACTTCCGGACCTTGGGATGACTGGTTAAGGAATCAGGAGCACAAGTAGTGTTCTCCTCTATCATTTCAGTGGCAGGGAAGGATGAAGGAAGAAACAGGAAGAGCCAGCAGATCAATACTTGGAGTCAGCAGCGGGACTTTGGGTTTTTTGATCACAGGTTGGTTTACACAACGCCAGGCCTGCTGGTGACTGATGGGGTACACCTGTGTGAAAGAGGGAAAAGGTTCTTGGCACAGGAGTTGGTAGGGCTCATTGAAAGGGCTTTAAACTAGATTTGAAGGGGGAAGGGGATGAAACCAGGCTCTTTAGAGGTAAGCCTGGGGGTGGCATGCCAATGTCTCTGGGATGGGATGCTAGTGAGGTCCCTTGGTCT
>VFFE01009229.1:748328-802893 GCA_008921705.1 Burhinus oedicnemus
AGCATCCGGGCTTGTATCAGGAATAGTGGGGTACGCAGACCTAGGGAAGGGATTGTTCCCCTGTACTTGGCACTGCTGAGGCCCCACCTCAAATACTGTGTTCAGTTTTGGGCCCCTCACTGCAGGAAAGATATTGAGGTGCTGGAGAGTGTCCAGAGAAGGGCAACGAAGCTGGTGAGGGGTCTAGAGCACAAGTCTTATGAGGAGCGGCTGAATGAACTGGGGTTGTTTAACCTGGAGAAAAGGAGGCTGAGGGGAGACCTTATTGCTCTCTACAGCTACCTGAAAGGAGGTTGTAGTGAGGTGGGGGTCGATCTCTTCTCCCAAGTAGCAAGCGATAGGATGAGAGGAAATGGCCTCAGGTTGCACCAGGAGAGGTTTAGGATGGATATTAGGAAAAACTTCTTCACTGAAAGGGTTATCCAACATTGGAATAGGCTGCCCAGGAAAATGGTGGAATGGTCATTCCTGGAGGTATTTAAAAGACGGGTAGACGTGGTGCTGAGGAACATGGTTTAGTGGTGGTTTTGGCAGTGCTAGGTTGATGGTTGGACTCGATGATCTTAAAGGTCCCTTCCAACCTAGATGATTCTGTGATTCTGTGATTTATACTGGGTGATGCTGTCAGAAGTATCTTGTTGCCAAGAAAAATGTTAGACAAAGAGGGCTGTGTTTGCTCTGAGAACAAGTAGCTCAAAACCAAACAGCAGAAAGTAACTATATACAGATCTGTATGTAGCAGATTGGTTTCATCTCACATGAATATTTAGAGGCCAGATTTCTGGGTGACTGATTAGGCCCTGCACTGTGAGAGCATTTAAAAATTTCATGTTCTGTTGTGTTTTGCAGACAGAAGGTAATTGTCTCAGCAGCTTGTGAAATAAAGGAAAATTTGTATTGAATCCCTAGGAGAGATCCTTGACTAAACTAAAACTTACTAGTAGTACTCCTCCCACCTTCAGGTTGTGTATCTGTCGATATGAGAAAGTATTTCTTTGCTTTCCTCCCTATCAATAGGCCATTCAAGATTAGTGCTCAGACTTCTTCCTGTTGAAGAAAGAAGATAAAATTCAGCTTGGAGATCTTATTGCTAGGTGAATGTTGGCCATGAGTATATTTCTCTCACCCTATCTTAGCAGCAGGGTAAGCAGTGAGATGAGACTGGTGGAGGAAGAGTTTCAGCAGTAAGAGTTGTTGTAGACAGGGGAATATAAGCATCTCCCTGGCTGTGATTGGTATCATTTAACTTTCCAGTCAGCTTCCCCTGCCAGCCCTGATAGAAGATGGATTTGGTTCCTGTGGTGGGTCAGACCAGCAGCCAGAGCTGATGTTGCAACCTGCAACAGTCCTGCTTCTTTAGAAACTATTTCAGATATCTCTGTTCTAAGTAAGCTGATATTTAAAAGCTGTGCAAATCAAGTGGATTTTATGTTCCAAAATGATGGTGGGTATTAATTTGAGCATGAGATCTACAAATCCAAGATTTTCTGCAATCATACACGTGGGGGGGAGTTTGATATAAGGATTTGATATTGATGGTAGTTTGAGACATGAGAAACAAGACTGAGACTACTTACTCCCTGTTTACTCTCTTTATGTCTGTGCACTGTTGAGAGTAGTTTAGGCTGTGTTTTCAGGGTGGCTAATACTAAATTACCAGATAGTGTATCTGTTCAGTTTGGTGAGATGCAGCAGTGTTGTCTGTGGGAGGACAGATGATAGTCTCTTGATCATAAAGTTTACCAAGGCAAATTTAGGCCTCCTTACCTTTTTAAAAAACCAGGCTTTTAAGGCATAACTGGCAGACTAATCTGAGGTTCTTCACTGTGTCAGGCACTTGTACTTTTATTCATCTGACAGTAGTTACGGTATAACTTGATTTACTGTTTCTTCAAGGCATGGTCTGAGTCTGTCCAAGAGGAGGATAATATACCTAACTGTATCATAAGGATGCTGAAGAGAAATCTTTCCTCAAAGGTAGAGGGGCTGAGCAAAACAAGATAAAAATACTGTCTTCTGAGATGCTAGCAACAATTATCTTTTCTGTCCTCTGTAGGTGTCTGTAGTTTCTAATGTGATCTGTGAGGTTACTGACTGTTGCCCTTTGTTGTAGGGTAGCTGGTGTATACTGATGAATGTATTACATACATGGTTCCTAAAGAAGTTGGATTCTTTTCTATATACACAGGTTCTGTCTTTTTTTAATAAGTGTGTTGAAAGTTACTGAGTATGGAGGGTATAAATCAACACAATTAGCTTTCCTTTTAGCATGTTTGAATATAGAAATTACATGTTTAGTTTTTTGTTCTTTCTTGCTGTTTTTGCTGCTACCCTCATCAAGATGCTCAGTTGCATTTTTTGATATGTATTTATATTGCTTATCTTTTTGCCACCAGTACTCTCATGTTCTTCCATCAAATTAAAGCTTGAATTTAAGTTCAAATAGTATGCATTTCTAGCCAGGGAACATCTGGAAAAGGATTATACATCAGACACTAATCTAGTTGCAGTCAAAGCAAAGTTTCATGCAACAGTGTCTCTCCTGGGAAATAGCACTGTGTTATTCTGTAAGGGTCTAAGCCAAACTGTTGGCACTAGTTGGGACAGGAGAGCCAGACCTGTTTAGAAACAGGCAGGTCTGTCACACAGCCTGTGAAGATAACTATTATTTTCTAATGCTGAAGCTGAACTTCCAAATAATCTGTCTGAACATGGGACTGTGCCTTCAGAAGCAGTGCCTTCTATGTAGAGGTGGAAAGGCAAGTGGTCCTGTTAACGTGCTGATGTTTGGAGTAGAGCTGCTAAACTGCTAGGAGTGATTTCAAGCGAGGAATGCCACTGCCCTGTGATGCAAAGCACTGTGCTAAAGGAGGCATCTTCTGAAGACTAAAAGCCACAAGTCAGTCGTTGTCACTGACTGCTGTTTGAGAGCCTTAATGGTCTATAAATAACTGTGCTCACTGCCATACCGAAATCGGGAACATGAGCCTCCTCTGGTGCAGTAGAAAGTAAAGGAATCCCCCAGAGTCTGCTGGTCTTACCTTTCCCCTTTTCTTTGCTAACTATGCACATTACTTCAATAAATTGGACATTCTGTAGACTTACCTAGCAACCGTGCAGCAACCTCTTCTGTCTCTCTCCTCATTCTGTTTACGGAGATGTATGAATGTATACCTGGCTTTAAGCTGCATGGAAGTTAAAGTGATTAAGAACCTGACTGTGGATCTGACGTGGAGACAGTAACTGGTCAGGTTTCTTCTGTCAGAGAGTAGGTTCCCTCTGGACTTGGTGTTTCCAGGGGCTCGGTGTGGTGGTGGAGGGCTGCCTGCTTTTGCTCAGTTGGACTGCTGTGGCATATTTTTTTGTGACGGTGTCTTCTGCTCTTTTGGAAGATCAGAAAGATAGTAATAACCTGTGGGTAAGATGATTAGAAGAGAGTCACTGTTCAATAACCTGAAGATGACAATTGGTGGAATATGTTCTTTGTATTGCAGATTTTTATTCTGGACTGTGTTAACTTTCTGTTTAAGTGCCCAGAGATAATATCTAAGCTCTTCTGAGAGTGTGAGGAACACATAATTAGGGAAAATGTTTCCATTCAAGAGGATGTTAATTATTAGAGGGTTCTGTGTAAGTGCATGCTCTAATTCATTGCACAGTAATGGTTTTCATAGTTTGCTTAAACACTGGGCGGGGGGAAGCGGAGAGGAGTCTGAGATAAACAAAACAGTCCTAAATTTGCAGTACTGATCTTGTTCTAGGGCTTGGGTGGATGGGTCAGTCTGAGTTGGTCTTCAGCTCTAAGTTATCTTGGGGGATTGAGGGCAAGCAGGATGGGGAAACTGTTCAGTAAAGATAACCATTTACTCATGTGGCCATTATAGTCCAAAGAAAGAAGTTGGGGGTCATGTACTCACCCCTTTTGCCGTGAATATCCAGGAGTCTCAACTAACCAAAATTAGGGAGAAAGGTAGCCATGTGATGACTCCATTGCCTTGTGAAGAATCATAAACATTATTCACCAGGGCGTAGAAAGGGCTCAACTCCATCATTGCTTTGTTCTTGTCTGGAGCAGCATATGCACTTCTTGGAGTCAAATGCTTAAATTCATAAGTGATTGAATCAGACTCAGTCTTGCTGCTGTCACAGTTCAGGCATAATCTCCGTGTTTTCCAGGCAGAATGTCAGCTTGGCCTGGTTGTCAGGAGACCGGAGTAGTGTGATGGGACACACGAGCTTGTTACCTCCTCCTTCACCCCTACGCCCCATTTAATTTCTCTGAGGTACAGCTGTTTGATACAAATGCTCCTGTTTGACTCCTGTTGGCAAGTAATTACAAGTATATTGCTAAAGCAGAGACTGGGATCATGAAATCTAAATTCTGTCCCAAGATCTATTGTAGGTCTTCTGCGGTATTGTGCATAAATCATTTAGTCTTTTCTGATGACAAAAATGTTATCCTCAGGGTGGTACTATAGCAATACATATCTCAAAGATATTAAGAATAAGATATATTTACCTCTGCCACTTCTGTAAGGAAGCAATCTGGTTGGGTAGCTTTAGTTTGGATAAGAACAGTGTATAATCTCCATTTGACCTTCTTGCTGGGGACTGCTTCTTTTTTGAGGTGCACACCCCGTTCGGTAATCAGTAAGTATAAGTATATAAGTATTTCTTCCTCCTCTCCTCCTCCTCCTTTTTCTGTTTAAACTGGTACTAGTTTGGAGCTGTGTTCACTCTGTACTGTTAATGGCCCATAGCGTGTTTCTCTTTCACCACGCTAACTGTGCTGAGAGCCCGCGGACCTTGGAGGTGGATGGATTTTTGGTATGTACTGAAGCAGCTGCACTGGAGACAAGCAAATGTGGGGGCTCTAGTGAAGCGCCCAGTCTCCCAAACATAGAATCCAGCCATAAAGGCTGTAGGATTAAAGTAAGCCTATTCACCTCGCTCACTTCCTGCACATGGTGTTGCAAGGAAAAAGAAAATGTTTGTTTATTTAGGGAATGATTTAGAAGATTATATTTAATTCAGGCGCTTGCATGGCTAAGTGCCGAAATACAGCCACCTACTATAGGGAATGTGCCAGTTGCTTAAACTAACATTGTAAGATATTTAGAAAAAGATATTCTATTCTATGCATATCATATTATTTATGGTGGAGATCATGATGTGTTAATTGCTCTCCAGTTGAATAAAGGCAGCTTTTGCTGTGAGAAATTAATGGGTGAAGGATGGGTATCCGATAGTAGTCTGCGTTCCCCACTACTGTAGTTTTTCTGTCTAAATTGAAAGAAGCTGTCCTTTTCAGTGCTCTAAAAAGGGGTTTCCCATTGACTTTGACTTGCCTCTGTAATATTTAGTGTTAAATTGGAAGTAACCATAGGAGTTTCTGCTCTTTTGACTAGGCCATATCCATTTTAAATCTTGAAAATGCTATATAGTGAATATATCACAGTTGGAAAACTGAAGGAGGGGAAATTGAACCTGAAGAGCAGCCAGTTCCTTGAATAATCAATAATTTACCTGCTGCTTCAGTGAAGAAACATTTTTGAGCACTCGTATTGCAGTGGGGCTGTCAATCTGCCTTTACAAATAACCCTCATAACTTCTAATGTTGCATAAGCAATGTAATCATCAGGCAGTTTAAATGAGGATAGGGGACGATAGGGATTAAAACTGTTCAAGGGGATTTAAGTTGTCAGATAATCACTGGCAGGTGTCCTTTACTTGTGACAGATGGCTTAGGTTGTCAGAGGCTTCACAGCAGAGCAAAAGAGAGCTTGTCTTACTCTTTGCTTCCCAAAGCCAGCCTGAATGTGCACTGGGATGCTATTCTTCTGTTCTGGCAAGGCACCTTTGCAGTAGTGCATAGGAAAGCAAATCAAGCTGAAGACTAGCATTTATGGGGATTTATGAGATATGCTTATGAACATGCAGCTGCAAACAACTTTTTGGGTGGTATCAAAGGTGTTTATTTAAGAGATGGAAAGTAAATTTAGTTCTCATTAGCGTACTTTCCTTACCTGTTCGGTGCTGTTAATGGGCAATCTTTTTATGCCCCACATACTTGAACTCAGTATGGGGCCTTCCTCTTAAAAACTGGTGCCCTGTTTTCATTTTAACAATGGCTAAAGTGTAGTAAAAGGGGTAAGTTTGTTGCCACAGACTCTTCGGGTGGCTGCAGCAGTCCTCACTTTGATGTTCTCTTATAAGCACATATCAGCTCTGCCTTCTGTTTCAGTGCAGTAAGTGTTAAGACAAGTCTACCTTAATTCCACTGGTGTTATCTTGCTGACAACATACTTCCATTACCAGTGAAGTTTGTGCATGCACATTTTAAACTGAAGTTTATAGGCAAAGCATAATGTTTGGAAATTCTTCATGGTCAGCAATTGAATTCCTCTTCTGGGTGCATCATCTGCATTAGTAGATGTGGAGTGAGTCAGATGCTTCATGTCAACATAAAGAAGTATAACAAGATACATCTGTCCTTAGCAGCTAAATTTACAGAAGCAACCGGACCTGAATGTAAGCGTTTTTAAATAGTTTTGCAGTCTCTGAGGAATCAAATCTTGTAATATCCTACTGGGCACTTAGCACCGCTTGCTATCTCTTAAGATGATGGAGGAAGATCAAAAAGTGTTTGTTCAAGTCTGATATTATCACTCACTTTTCTTTAGTTGTGATGTGTTTTGCTGGTGAGCAAATACTGGCAGGTATTGAAGGTATGTCTTTTTGATGCCATCTTGCTGCAAATTCCAGCTACTGACTTGTTCTAGTCTCTCTCCTTTTGTTTTCACAACACGTTGCAGATTTCAGTAGAGTGAGAACAGATTTCTGATGTGCTGAAATCAAACCTGGTGCGGATTTACACCCAGCAAGGGGCTAAGCAGAAAAAAAGAATGAATTCATTCAAGTATGGAGCATACAGTGTGCATCATGTGATAGGAAAGTATCATGAGTACCCTTCAGCCTCACAGCTATATACCAGCCTGGATCAAAATAATTCTCTTCACATTTGAAAAACTTTAAGCAGTGATCCGTTGAAAGTATCCAGTGAAAATCGCAGGATTCCCACAAAATACACGCCAAAGGTTTGGCAGTGAAGAGTTCATGCTTCATCCTTGGCGACAGATCCTCTTTGCAAAGAGGCTGAAGTTACTGACGTTGTTTATGAGGGTGTTGAACACACAAGTGTCTTGTATTTCTTCCTCAAAACCTCCTTGGCCAGGGTGACTGCCTGCTCTTACTGATTACACTTTCTGATACAGAGGCAGCGGTGTTATCAGTAGTGATCTGTTTTGTAATGGGCACAGTTCTCTGGAGTGCTTTCAGGTAAATGTTTTTTTGTGAAAGATATCCTTGATTTGCTTTCTTAATACAGTGTGAAGTGCTCAGTATGACTTGTCCTTTTATTTATTTTTCCCTGATTCTTTTTCAGTGAGTGTTAAATATTTAGATGCTAACATTTTTTGAAGTGGCTGCTAAAACAGACTGACTTTCCTTACTCGGTTCCCTTCAAACTGAAACACGAGTCCCTTTTTTATTCAGACCAGATGGTATGCTTCTTAAAGTGAGCAATGTGTTGCAGTAAAAATGGACTACTTCTTTTCCCCTTCTTCCATTCCTCCTTTACTTAACTGAACACATCCGTGTAGCTCATATTTGGGTTGAATTCAAAATTAGTCAAAGAGGCTGCAGGGTAAACACGTCAACTATTGGAAAGCCAGCTCTGCCAGATTGAAGGAATTTCTGCCCTGCCAACAGGCGGTATAGCAAGTTGGCTGCACAAAACCTGACATCTGTATAGACCTTATTAGAAAAAATGGACAAGATGATCTAGTTTGGTCCTTTCCATGTCTGCCTTGTGCATGCCTGTAACGCGGCTCCTCCTCATGTCTGTGCGCAGAGCCCCCCTGAGTTATGCAGCGGGCTGTGCGCTGAGTGGGCAGGAACATCGCATTCCTGAGGGTTAGGAGGTGATGACCGCACTGAGGATTTCTTTAAGGGTTTTTACATCCGATAGAGGAGACTTGCAGAGTGAAGGAAGCAAAAAGAGCAGTATGATTTAAAACAGTTCCACATGTGCAATTGTTTTGACAGTTCTTTATCCACCAATGGATTTTTTGGAGATGGAGTAATGCACGTAACAAGTTTCTAGATGTGTTGCCTATGACTCTCAAATTGCTGTCTGTAACCTGCAACTCTCTTCTAGCAGCTGGTGAAGGTCATGTTTTAAGAGAAATAGCTGTTGCTTTGAAATCGAATTGAGTCAGAGTTCTGTGTTCCCATTCTGCAGCACAGCTTGCATAGGGGCTGTTGGCAAGTAACTTGATCTGCCAGTATCTTTTGTTTCCTGTTTGGCGAAAAGGTTAGTAATACATCCTTGCTTTAGAAGAATATTGGGGATAAATTTGTTGTATGACAAAGGAAATCCTATAAACAAACAGTGTACTGGGTAACAAAATTTGGTATCTGTTCCTGGAATGTTATTTTAATCTAGTAGGGTAGAAGTATAGCATTTATTTAAAGGAGTTGTTAAAAGTAACAGGGACTCGATAGCTTTTTGAGGAGGTTTATTTCTTGGTTTGTGTTTTTTGCTTTTTTTGAAACTCTAAAAATTTCTTAAATGATTTGGCTTGGTCTAAATTTTTTCATTAAAGAAGTGTGGAGATCATGGCTAAAGCTTTTCAGGCAAGATAACAGCAGTAGATCTGACAGGAGCTGAACTCTGGTTATTCTCCACAGGAGGTGTTACAGTGCATGAAATGCATCCTGTTATCATGTTTTCTCAGGAGCACCGTGATTAGGGGGGAGAAGACAGTTCTGTAGTTAGGACAGGTAGCTGTGAGACCTGATGCTGGTTCTTAGCTACCAACTCACCCAAGTCTAGGAGAGGTCTCAGTAACTGTTGACAGCAGGATTTTTCATTTTAAACTGGTGCAGCTTCCAGGCAGAAGTGGAGCAGGTTGGATGAGAGATGTAGATATGAGGTTAGACAAGAAGTCAGAGCAGAGAGAGATGCCATGAGAATGACACCTTTTGATGTTTCTGCCTAAACGTTCTGCCTAGGTGCTTATGTTCTGAGAGAGCAAAAGCCTCGGTAATTCGTAGTTCTCGTCAAGCTTGAAATAACTCCATTTTACATCGCAGATTTATGCTTAGCCAGGATATTTCAGTTTTGTGATATTTGAGAACTTGTAAATTCTCTCTAGTAAGACAACTACCAGGAAAGTCTTCCAGTGGTACCATACTGACCTGAAAGATATTTTTGGGGTGGGGGGGTGGAGAAAGGAGTTAGATTCTGCTGTTGAAGCTGTTGGATGCTTTATAACAAACTTGAGAACACGGCATACTGGCTGTGCCTTTACATTGCAAAGAATACCTCAACTCATCTCTTCCCTATCTTGATCTGGTGATGGCATGCTGTAGTTTGTAATACCGTGGTAGGTTTTCTCCAGTTGCAGGCAGAGGTGTCATTAGTGCATTGGGAGTTGTTTGCTGATAGGAGGTTGTGTACTGCTGACCATTTCACCCTCTGTAGCTGTTTGAGAGTGGCAATTTTAGTTTGGTGATTACTTGCCAGGTACGGGTCAATGATATGAAGACTGATTTGAATGTGTTCAATCACTGGTTTAAGGGAAAAAACCCATCACAAAAAAAAAACCTTGCTGGTTGAACATAGAACTGCAGAACTTAGTTGTGATGCTGTAAGGCCGCTCTAGCGCGGGGGTGGTTATTGATAGTGCTGTATCTGTTCAGTGTTTCATGGCAGGACTAGCCAAGGACAAACCGTTCCCATTGCTGATTTAGATTTAGGGACTCAGGCATGAAGTAGAGTTGGGTGCAGTGTTTCCCTGGGAGCTGCTGGGAGCGGTGGAGGCCCTGCCTGAGTGGGTTGGAGCCGAGCTGCTTCCCATGTGCTCTAGGTTGTAGCCTTTTCCCATTGCAGTGCAGAGAGCAAACTGGTTCTTTCTTGATCAGAAGAGCAGTGATGCAGGGAATGAAACTGAGGTTTGAATGAACTGCTAGAAGCAAAAAGACATCAAATTGCCAGCTGCATAGCCTGGGCTTGCTTTTTTCTGGCTGTCTCTTTCTTTAAGGTGCTACAGCAGGAGAGTTACAGGTGGCTCTGGGTGTGTGGCCAGTGGCTGAGACTGCCCCATCTGCCTCAGAAAACCTTATTTCTACCTTTTTCTGAACTACTTTGTCTTTTAACAGCTCAGGGCACATTTCTGTTAAGGTATCTGGTCTGTGCTGGCAGATTCTTAAAACATCCCCAGGAGAGTTAGCCATTTGCAAGAAATAACATTTGAGAGGAAACACATTGTCTGTGGCAGACATAGGCATAAAAAAATACTTCCCTGAAGCATTCTTATCATGTGTCTTTTGAAACAATGATGTAAAACTTAGCAATTTTGCCAGTGTCAGGGTTGGAGCATTTTGCTACGTTGCCATGGAGGAAGGGAACCATCTGCATTTGTCTGATTCAGGAGTTTCTAGAAACCCTCATGCTTAGACCTGTCGTTTTGGCAGTTGAGTTCTCCAAAGATGCTTGTAGTTCTTGTAGCCTCATCTGTTTTAGTTGTGTTTAGACTGACCCTGTGAAAGAGACCATTTTTTTAACAAACTTTGCTTTGACCTGAGGATACATAGAAGGCTGCATGTATGTTCCTAGAAAGAAAATAGCAAGAAAGAAATCTGTAAAATAGGGAGTGTGAATGAAGAACAGGTAAAATGATAATTCAGGAAAAAGAAAGTGCTACTAAATACCATACTCAGGATACTGATAGAATAATGACAAAATAACCAGGGTCAAGATCCCTTTGTCTCATGTTCATTCAACCACTGATAAACAGCTTGCTCAGTGATTGCTTTTGCTGCCTTTTTTAAAATCCCTTGTAAACTTTCCTCTTTTTGTTTGTCGCAGAGAGCCAGCTGTTGCCTGGGAATAACTTTACAAATGAATGCAACATTCCTGGAAACTTCATGTGCAGTAATGGGCGCTGTATCCCAGGGGCCTGGCAGTGTGATGGGCTGCCGGACTGCTTTGATGACAGTGACGAGAAGGAATGCCGTAAGTGACCATTGCTATGACCTTAGTATGCTTAATATCACAAGGTTTGGCTAGGTAGCATTACTGGTGTGTTCTGTAGTGTATTTTAGGTAAGTAGCTACTGCCAGTTTCTTAATTTAGCTATTGTTAGAAAAAATGTACAGCCTTTCTTAATATCTCAGGTCTTTAAGGTTCATCAAATTGTCCAATTTTAATACAGCACTTGGTAGCAGGTACCTAAACCCCTGTTCACAGATGGATAAATTGAGACAGACTTGACTTATGATTCTTCCAGTGGAAGAGTGATGCTCTGTGATTTTTAGGAATCCCGCGTGTACTGCTTCAGCACACTGACCTAGTGCTATAAGTTGACCTCCACTACCATCAAGTTTAGTTCCTTTAATTTCAAAATTGTTGACTGTATCCTGTTATTTTTGTTCTCTCTTGTCAAAATGTAGTAATACTTAACCCTTTGAAACTTAATACTAACTTTCTGGAAAATAAGCCGAATGAATTGGCTGATAACATTTACATGTTTTGATCCTCCCTACAGAACTCCCAGTTCTAGAGAGCCAAAAAATGTCTGATCAGGTTCTTCTCTGTGATTTCATCTTTTTCTTAGCATTGATTAATCTTTAGTTAATGTTATTCAGCCAGTAGTTAGCATGAAACTTTCTAGCCTACACATTTTACCCAGACAGCAAGATTATGCTGCAGCATGCTACTATGATTTGAAATCCAGTTGGGAGTGAAAAAAACGTCAAATTTCATGTGATTCTAGAGCGACTGAGAAATTTCTGAGAAGTTAGTTACTGGTTTTCGTCTACCAAATGTTGCTCCTTTACATTTGTACTTTATGGAGGTTTTCATTAAACTTAAGTCAAAATATAGGAAGCTTACCTTTCCCAGGATACTTTCAAGACATAATTAGCTTTGCTTATGGAGAAAGAATAGCCTCTTCCAAATTAACTGACTAGAAAATACCCTATTTTGTTAAATGCTCTTGCTTTTTAATGTGGTGCCTCTTATTCAACCCCAGTTATCCATCCCTTTTAAAATAAGGGGGTTTTAATAACTGTGCTGTGGAAATCTCCACACATAGTTCTGCTTTAACCATTGAGCTTTTCTCCCTTTCTAAGGCATTAAAAGTATCTGTATAAAATAACTGATGCTTTGCAGTCTTTATAAAGCATCAGGCTTGTGTTAGAACTTTGAAGACAGTTTAATATTTTTTTTTCTTACTTAGATTTTAACATCTTAGGAAAGGATGGACCTGTTTTAAGGATTGATCATTGTCATGCATATCTGTTTAAACCCTAGCAGAATTTATATTAGTGGGAGCTTTGGCAAGAATAAAAAATGTCCAAAGTTCAACCTGTACCTTTCAGTGAGATGTTCCTGGTAACAACAGCTGTGTGACTCTCAGGTTCCTCATTACATGGCTTCTGAATATGCTGCTAGCATGACTTTTGATGTGCTATTTCTACCTCTTAAAACAAGCTGAATGATGGCACTTCTCTATATTTATAGGATATAAACCAGGAGGTTTTCTCTCTGTAAGAATGCTGTAATCCTCTGCCTTGCATGAATTTTGTTTCACCTGGTGCAATTAGAAGATCTTAATGAAGATTTTCATTAACCTTAATGAAGATTTTCTTAATGAAGGCTGGGCTGGGTATTTACCCATGAATCAGTAACAGGAAAATACACTTTGTGACTCTCTGTTCAAAAATTTCCTTGCCAAAATAAGTTGGATCTAGTGAATTGCAGGCAGTAATGAACATAGTAACTGACAATAAAATACAAATAGCTGCAAAATGACAGTTTGTAAAACCTGTTCTTGTCACGACAGACTCAAATGAACCACACTGATCTAGGCTATGCTGCAACTATGAATTTAAGTTTCTGCAGAATTGTCCTTTGGGTTTTTTATTTAAATACTTCCAGCCCACTTGATTGGCTAACAGTTTTCTGGATGAGCATCCTGGCCAAATTAACAGCGATAATTAAACTGTTCTTTCCTCTTCCAGTACATCTATGTGCTATCTGATCACCTTCATAAATGTAAAATTAGGATGGAAAAGAGACAACAGGGAGAGCAAGGGATTCATATCCTGTGCTGGCCTGCTGTTAACAGGTCAGATAAGCCAAAACAGAATGGAGATAGTGCTCATTTGAATCTCCAAACAAAAAATTAATATTCATGCAAACAAGGTCTGTAGTGCATCCAGAAAGCTTCAAGCTGCCTGTTCTGTATCTCCATCCTCTCGATTTTCATAGGCAGCTTTTAACTCTGTGTGTGCTGCCATGAGAAGCATGTCTAATAAGCCACTGTGTGTATGGGATGCTGAATATGCCTCTGTAGCTACAGTCTGTGCACCATGGCAGAGACATGGGGTGTGAGAGGAGTCACTGGGAGAAAGAATTACAGCATTAGTAAGGAGGCTGGGAAGGTTTTGCGTTGGTAGTTGTTGGCTTATGTCTGAATTGAGGAAGTTAGCTTAATGTCTCAAAGATGGATGATCCTTCTAACCCAGGAAATAGCCCCTTTTGAATCCTGCTAAGCACCTAACTCTGCTAATAGCTTCAGAGGGACAATTAAGTCACATATGTATGTGGGTATATACATAGAGTGTGTGTAGCTAAACAAGTTTGGTTTGCACTTTTGATGAACTTTGAAAATGGTCCCACTGTTAGTGTTAACCAACAGTCTTTTACATCAGAAAGTAATCAAAATTTGCACGGGCTTATACAGCCTGAATCTGGTGTTAGAGGAGTTCCTGGCTCAGAGTTAAGGCGCTGAATCACAGAATCACAGGGGTTGGAAGGGACCTCTGGAGATCATCTGGTCCAACCCCCCTGCCAGAGCAGGGTCACCTAAAGCACGTTGCACAGGATGGTGTCCAGGCGGGTTTGGAATGTCTCCAGAGTCGGAGACTCCGCCACCTCTCTGGACAGCCTGTTCCAGTGCTCTGCCACCCTCAAAGTAAAGAAGTTCCTCCTCATGTTTAGATGGAACTTCCTACATTCAAGTTGTGCCCATTACCTCTTCAAAGGCAGCCCTAGCATCTTGTCTGAGAAGGACAAAAGAAGAAGAAAAATCACTTGTCTCTTCGTCCCCCTCCAGCTTGTGTCAATCTGTAAAGATAGGCTCCTGGATTACTTTAGGCTGGAAAGGACTCTGAAGGTCATTTAGTCCAGCTGCCTGCTCAGAACAGGACTAACTTCGATCAGGGTTGTTCAGGGCCTTGTCTGGTTAGGTTTTGCACATTTCCAAGGATGGAGAGTCCACAGCCCGAGTGGGCACCTGTTCCAGGGTTTGAATATGCTCACTGGGAAAATTTTTTTCCTTGTACATGATCAGTTTCCAGAGATGAGGTAGAAGCTGATCCAAACATTTTTTAAAGAAGTGCAGTGTGATTAACATTCAGATCATCTGGCCTTAGTGAGTGGGAGAGAGGAATGTAGGAGTCCAGGAATTGTTGGTTTTGACTGCAGAAACAGCAGCTGAAAAGTAAGAACAGTTGACATTGGAAATGTGTAAGTGTGTGCATCGCATCTGGTTGTGTCATTATACCAGTGTGTGTTGTGTTACTTGTGTCAGGCAACTCCAGGGAGGACAGCCATGGTTGAAAGTGTCACACTAGCATTGCAAGGGTTGGAGCATGTGTTTGTTTAGATATAGGTATAAATTTTTTTATTTTTTTTAATTGCTTTAGGCTAGGCTTTGTTACCTTCCTGCTATCAGAATAGGGCTCTGCTTACAAAAGCTTACCTTGCAGCACAATATGAGTCCTTTGTTTTCTGCTGTGATGTTGCTCTGCATTAGCTGAGTTGTTGATAGTGAAGACAAAACCATAGCAGTTGCATTAGCAGCATGAGATGGCTGAGTTCCCAGTGTGTTACTGCTCTGAGATGTGTTTTAGGCTGCTTTGTCTGTGATTCTTCATCGACTAACTAGTTCACATTGAAAGGCTTTAACCTTGCTTTAAAGTATTTGTGAATAGGCGTTTGATTACAGGATTCATTTGGTACTGTGGACTGGTATTTCTGGGAAGACAAGTATGCTGTATTTAGGTGTGCCCACTGAGGAGGTTTTGTGCACGCATGTGTGTGGTTATGTGCAAAGTCTCTCTCTCTTTTGGATTGCCTTACAGTTGAACATGGATGTCCAGCAATATTTTATCAGTTCCATTGCTGTAGCATCTCACCCTGTCTGTCCTCCTTCAAACAGGAAAACTTAAAACTCACGGTCTGGTTCTCATTTTCTGTGGCCAGCGAGTGAAAAGTGCTGGTCTGGGTGTGAGGAGGAAATAAGATGCAAAGCAGAATTACCTGCACCGTGTCCATTTATGTCTTATCTCTTCCCTCTCTTGCTTTTGTCCCTTTTCTGTCTCCTGCTTTGCAGGACCATCTCTGTTAACCATGTCACCTTGCTTGTGGGCTTTTTCTTCATCTCCCACACTGGCCAGAATCCATACCATCTGTCATCCTCCTTGCTTCCTCTGTGTCCTGACCCATGATCAGTTTAACACTTCCCATGCCAGCTGTCTGTGTGGTGTTTAGTGCACAGAACATTTCTTGTACTCTTGCCTTCTGTCATGGTGATGTGATGACAGAAAAAATTTATCCAGTTTTATCTGCGGAGGAAGGTTGAGAAAAGGTATAAGAGAGGAGGGAATAAGCTGAGACAGTGACTTCTTATTGTCATAAATAAGAACTGCTTCTCCTTGAAGCAAAGTATCTCTGCCTTTTCCTCCAAGCCACTAATGAGCTTGAAAAATAATTAATTGACCATAGCAGTACAAATGTTTTGTATTTCCAGTTCTCTATAGTTTGAGTAATCTTCTATCATCAGTGCATCTCCCAAAATGGAGAACCCTTTTGTAGTTCATTCCCCCTGGCTTTGTTGGTTCTTG
The DNA here is from genome assembly GCA_008921705.1 of Burhinus oedicnemus. NCBI lineage: Eukaryota > Metazoa > Chordata > Aves > Charadriiformes > Burhinidae > Burhinus > Burhinus oedicnemus. Next base: position 764,307 of record VFFE01009229.1, read on the forward strand.
TTGGATTGCTTATCAGCCTATGTAGTCCAATAATCTGTCATGCAGGTTTCTTTTAAATGTTAGTGGGCTTTTAACTATTACTACTGCTTTTTAGCTGTGTAGATGATTTATAGTGGAAACGGAGGCTCCTCTTGACAAATGCAGCATCTTTACCAACAGGACTTCCCTGTGGAGCTTATAGGTGTTGATTGCATTGCTCTGGTTGCATACCAGCCATATATATACACCTGGTGTTAGTGCTTGCACTGGTCAAGGTGGGAGCTGCATGCTTGCAGCCACTCTGTTCTCTGTCTGTTATCAGATAGGGAAGATCCAAAATGACACAAAATAGAGAACCTGAATGGAAAGAGCCTAGCAGTGTGTGCTTGCATGTTTCAAAACATTTTGAGGTAAATGGATTAACTTTAGTGCTGACCTTTATACCTACCTGCTGACATATTCCTTTAGGGCCATGACCTGCATCCTGCTGTTGGAAGGATTCTCTCCTTGAGAGTTAGGACTACACTAATATTCTTAGTTAAGCTCATAATTTATCATCTTTGTTTCCTCTTTCCTTTGGTCTTTGTAAATCTTTGTATTAGATTGGTACAGAAAGAACAATGTGAACACTGAAAACGGCTTTTGTCAGCTAATGAGCAACAGCTAGTGGAGAGATGGCATGTTGCTGCCTTTGTCAGCTAACGAGCAGCAGATGGTGCAGATTCAGAGCATGGCACATCATCCGTGCTAAGTGCTTGACATGACAGCAGCCAGAATTAGAGACATACCAAATACCCAGAAGTCTAGATTTTCCTTCATCACTTTTCTGAGAGCTGTTTCTTACATGCCAAGTTTGTGTGTTCAACTATGAGCAATAGTGGCACACAGTGAATACAGTGACTAGCTGTTTTAATCCAAGGGCTAAAGAGTGTACGCTGTGAGCTAGAAAAAAACCTGTGCAAGGGTAGCCTTGGGGCAGTGTGTTCTCGTGTTAGGAACTTCTGTCTCTCACATGTTTGTTTCCAGTTGCCACTGTTGCTCATTCAACACAAACATAAAGTAAAGCAGGTTTTTAAGTCAAAGCTAAAGGCTGTGTGATGGGAGTATATAGATGTCTGAGCAACAGGGCACAATCCATGCTTGTAACAATGTGCTGCCAACACACTTCTGCACCGGCTAGCAAGAGCTGGCCTCTGTAGGAACATCTGGAACTGCGGTAGTAAAAAGCTCCAGTAACCCATCATCATCAGACCTTGCTCCAGTTGTCCTTCAGACAGTCTTTATGAGCAAGTGTTCTTCATGGGGGAGAATGTCTTCATGAAATGAAGTGCTGCATGAAAATGATCAATTTTAACTAGCATTCCCCAGGCAGGTATTGAAGCCACCTGCTAAGCAGGCTTCCGCTAAAGGTCAGCTTTGTCTCTTGCCTGAGATACATGTGCTTATAGGGGACCTCTTGCAGTCAGAACTGAAAAGTTTATGTCTGCAGTCCTGGGTTGCAACGCAGCATGGTGTGGTCAGCCAAGCTTTTTTGGAGTCCCACACCAGTAGGCTAAATCTAATAGCCCTGAAGGCTGTGATTCATATTTGGGCAATCTGAGAAACCGGTTTAATCCATGTGTCTAGCAGGTCTGGTAAGAGCCTTTCTGTTTCTGTACCAGGGAATTGAAGCCCTTGGGACCCATGCTGAAGCCAGGGTCCTGGTGACAAATGCTCTAGGAACTCCTAGATCTGGTAGGCTGCATGCTGTAGTGCAAAGACGAAGGCCTGAGGAAACTTAAATTTTCTTTTTATGTTCTGTTCCTTAAAGTGTTTTGGGGGGCTTTTATTAATGTGTGGTGGGAGTGTTTTCTGATCTGTGTTTTTATGGTTGTAACCATGCTTCTGTTGTTGGTTTTGCAAGCATTTTTAACTGTCTTTGGCAGGTTAGTACAATAATATTTGAGATAGTGTTGTAATTACTTGTTTATTGCTGATATGTTGGCATATTAATCCTTGATTTCATCTTCTCTTATGTGTCTCTTAACCTTGTTCTTGGTTTTGGCCTGTAGAGTTTGAACTGTGTGTTTATATATAATAAAAATGCCTTATTTTTTCACATTCCTTTCTGTGTCTATCTCTTCTATGTTGGTGTCTTGGTTTTAACCCCAGCCAGCAACTAGGACCATACAGCCACTTGCTTGCTCCCCCAAGTTGGGAGTAAAAGTGAGAAAAAAGTCATGGGTTGAGATACAGACATTAATAGAGCAAAAGCTGCGCAGGCAAACACAGCAAAACAAGGAATTTGTTTGCTACTTCCCATCAGCAGGCAGGTGTTCAGCCATCTCCAGGAAAGCAGGGCTACATCACGCATAATGGTTACCTGGGAAGACAAACACCATACCTCCGAACATCCCTCTCTTCCTCCTTCTTCCCCCAGCTTTATATATTCAGCATGATGTCATATGGCATGGAATAGCCCTTTGGTCAGTTGAGGTCAGCTGTCCTGGCTGTGTCTCCTCCCAACTTCTTGTGCACTCCCAGTCTACTCGCTGGTGTGGCAGTGTGAGGAGCAGAAAAGGCCTTGAGAGCTTAGCAACAACCAAGAACATTAGTGCACTGCCAACACTATTCTCATCCCAAACACCAGCTGCTAGCAAGAAAGTCAACCCCATCCCAGCTGAAACCATGACAGTTGGGTATATTTTCAGTTCCATGTAATCTATCTAAATGCACACAGTGTTCTGTATAAATGCTTTATAGTCTCAGAATACTTTATAAATCTTCTGGTATCATCAGGAGGTGGAGTGGCGGGGTGGGAGTTGTGGCACAGCTAAGCTTGCATCATTCAAGGTGTTTGTATCTGCACACTTGCTCTTACTCTTTGTTGACCCTGCACTGGTCGGGAATTAGACTGGATTAGCAATATATTGTAGTTTGAAAATACAGCCCACGATAACCATTTTTAAGTTTCCCCAAGGTTTCCTGTACCTTATTGTTCCATCTCCCAATTTAAAAGCTACCTACCAGACAAATGTTTACTGCTCCCTCTGGTGTTCATTTGCAACAGGTTTTACTGCTCTGCACGTTCAGGAATGGAGAGTCTGCCGTGAAGTGTTTGTAACAAACAATTACACACATTTGTGGATGAGATATAAAGAGTCTTTTCACAAGAATGCTAAATGAAACCCACACTCTGAAATTAGCAGCCTGGGTTTCCTAGATTATGTGAAGAATCTTTCTGTGCTCTAAAACCTTTCAGTTGGGAAACTGAAACTCTCAGAACAAAGGCAGGTTAGTTAGGTTTTCATCTTCAGACTGGTACTTCAGATGCATTTTGACTGACTTAATTACATCTGTTTCTACAAAAGAGGTAGGTTTTTTTAAGAACTGTATGTATTAAAAGCTTCACAGCATCGGAGGGGTGGGTGGAAATTATTTAAGAAAGAAAAAAGTCCACTGAAATTGAAGTCATGGCTGAGGAAGTTGCTCTGTCGTTGGAGAAGCTCTTGGGTGCAAGAACTCCTACACTGCCTGGTGCAGCCTACAGTAGGAAGGAGGAGGGTTGACTGGGGACTGTACCAGCTTCAAACCCATGTCATATGCCTGGAAGCCTCAGATGAGGATTGTCAGACTGCCTCAGATGTGGGGTAGCTTTCAGAAGACGACCTTTAGATTTGTTGCGGTTCACTGCTTTAAAAAAAAATTTAAAAATTTCATGGAGTTTGCCCTCCATCAGGAGCATGTTTCGAGTCTGCTTTACAGGAAGATCACAAGCTGGAATTATATTAAGGCGCATTATGGACCCATGCTTTTCCTTTTGTAAGTCCCAAAATAAATAATGGAGGCACAGACAAAATTTACTAATAAATGGTCATTCCTGTCAAATCATTCTGCTGACAGTCTGAATTTAGATGTTTGTCCTCGCCTTTCCTTACGCTTTGCTTTGAGAGCGGTCAAATTCATGACTTCCACACTGCTAAGAATAAGTAACCAGATCTAGCAGCCACTTTAAAAGACAGAAAGGTCTTGCAGAGACAACGAGTCCTGCAATCTCCATAAGCTATTTAATGACTGCTTGTTATGATAGTACAGTTATTACAGCTGAAGATATTTTGCTTGGGCTTAGCCACTCAGCAGAGTCAGTCTAATGAATGGCTTTCATGTACAGGAACAAAGGGCACAAAATAACTCCGGCCGCTAGCCTTTTAAATACTAGGCTTTAGGCTCAACAAGCAGAACTCAGTGCACTGAAGAATGAGATGCAGCGTTTTGTTAATAAGAAATGTCTGCCTAATTCAGAAGTAACACCAGTAAGCTCTAGGGATTGTCTAAACTAGCTGAGATCTCCTCGAAATACAGCAGCAGGCCAAGACTCTGGATAGGACTAATCCTACTCGTCTGTAAAGATTACTGATTTTGGATTGTTTAATATAACACTGGTCCCAAAAAATGATTCTTAAAGCATGAGTTAAAGCCTGGTGTTAACTAAAGCTAACACTAAAGAAGATGAGGATCAGGGTGATATTTTCAAGAGATGCATTCAGATTCCTGGGATTAAGATCCAACATTGCATACCTGCAAAAATGTTTTGGACTGCTCCATCATGTGTAAAGGTGAAGTCATCTCATCTGCTGCAGTCTGTTGCTCCTAGCCACATGCACTTTTAGCTTTGAGAATTTTCCAGTGCTGGTTTCTGATAAGTTTAGATTCTCTTTTGTTAGCTAACAGCTTACAGTAGTGTGAGCTGAATAGCTGTGAAGGGTGTGTTATATCAAAACTCACCACATTTTGGAAAAGATAAGTAAGCAAGTAATGAATACTTGCAAGTAAGTGATTTAGCAGCCTGTCACTTTAAAAAAAAAAAAAAGGAACTCAATCAAAATCACGTTGTCACATTTGAGGATTTTTATCTTATGATTCTAACACCATTCAAAAGTATTAGAGGTGAGCTTGTACTCCTTAGTCCATCAAATCTATATCCGCTACTTTGGAAAGTGTGGAGTAGCTGTGACATGGCTTATGGTACTTACTTACCATGGCTTAGGTTGCTGTGAACTTTGGTCGTTGTCTGTGTGCAGTTTTGGAGATGGTGACAAGCCTCTGCTGCAAATGGATGTGTCTAAAGACAGCTGAATGGTTGATACGCATAACCAAGGTAGCTGTCAAATACTGACTGATTTAATGTGCTCTCTGATCCCCCATGAGCATGAAGGAAGACTATACAGGCACAAGGAACAAGACAAAGGCATAGAGATAAATATAAAAGCAGTAACTTAAAATAACTGGTATAATTACAACAACTTGAATACTTTAAAACCCTGCATTCCTGCTAAAATCTATGTGAAATGGTGGAAGTGTGGGGCTTGTGGGGTTTTTTGGGAGTATGATCTAGGAATTTAACTCTTCCTATAAACAGGACTAACAGTCCACCTTTGTGGTGCCCTACCTTACACTACATCTCCATCTAGTGCATTTTAAACATCCGTGGAGAAAACACAAGTCTGTAAGGAAACCTGTAAGTAGCTAATTTTTTTTTAAAGTGACTACTTATAGCAGGGGGGATTAATATGGAAGGAGAAAATTTAAAAGCAGGGCCAGAACTAAGGAAAAGAGAAGCGTTCTACCAGAGCTTGCACCCTGGAAGGGTCATGGCAATGAAAAGCTGCAGTCAGACTAGATTTTTTGTATTTATGTTAATGGAGTAAACATTGTCATGTGCTAGGATTCCAGGCTCCCAGGTGTTGTGCAAACAACAATATTACAAAACTATACAAAAACAATCTTTAGTGGTCTTATTTTTATTTATAATCCAATAATAACTTGTGTAAAAGGCTAATGAAATTAACACCTTTTTTGTTTTCTTCAATAACTAGAATATATAGCAGAAAGCTAGGAATTCCTCTACAGAAGTAAGTTCTATGTATTGTAGTAGTTGTATGTATACCCGTGGAAAACCTCTGGACTTCTATTCACAACTTACTGAGTGCTTTTGAGTCTCCTCCTGTTTTTCTCACTGCTTCCTGTTATCTCCTGGTTGACCTGGAATATTTGTTGCAGGTAGGTGACAAACATCAGAATTCTTAAGCAAAGCTGAAATGAGCATCTGCATTAATTGGGAAGATGCTGTAAGCCAGCTGCTGATCTTTTTGTCACTTACTCAGATGGCTCTCAAATTTGGAATATCGAACTGGAATTAACTCTTGTTTTCACTCATGATTAAGCAACCAAATACTTAGTAGTTATGACAAGATTTATAATGAAGTGACCGTGGTGAATGTTTCATTTGAAGATCAATTACAGAAATTTACACATGAGTAAGGGCAAGTGCAGTAGCTTCTTACATTTGATAGCTTTTCATGCAGGGAGATCAAGAGGGTTTGTGGCACTAATTGTTTAATCCTCTTGATGGTCTCCTCTAGATGGGCATCACGAAATAGCCCGATTGGAGAGCTTGGAATTGAGACAGATTTAACAGTTGGATGGAATCAGTGGCACAACTGAAATAAAAAGATCAGGTAGCTAGCAGCCCAGGATGGCGTGAGGGATTATAGCCCATCAGGCACACTGATCACGCTCAGGGGAGACCTTATTGCTCTCTACAACTACCTGAAAGGAGGTTGTTCTGAGGTGGGGGTCGATCTCTTCTCCCAAGTAACAAGCGATAGGACGAGACGAAATGGCCTCATGTTGCACCAGGGGAGGTTTAGATTGGATATTAGGAAAAACTTCTTCACCGAAAGGGTTATCAAACATTGGAACAGGCTGCCCAGAGAAGTGGTGGAATGGTCATCCCTGGAGGTATTCAAAAGACGGGTAGACGTGGTGCTGAGTGACATGGTTTAGTGATGGTTTTGGCAGTGTTAGGTTTATAGTTGAACTCGATGATCTTAAAGGTCTTTTCCAGCCTAGGTGATTCTATGAATTCTGTGTTTCTGTGTCCACAGAAGGAGGGTTGCCCCCACTACCGAAGTCCCTTAAGGGCTGTGTTCTGTCCTGCCTGTATGCATCCGGAGTAACTTAACAACTTTGATGTTGTGCTTAATTTGTATGGTGTAACAGCTAATTTAGAATTTGTCCTTTTGTATGATATTATTGTTCAGGTTGTTTAATGAGTAGTAACTACTTCTTTTAGTGAGAAATCGCTTTACTGAATGTCTGAAAAACAAGCTTTTTGTCTGTGCTCTCTTCTGACATCTCATCTGCTTTGTGATGATTTTGAAGGACTGAAACATAGACCATGAAGATTACTTTAAGGCCTTACTGCCTGGCAAGAAGTAAAGACCACTGAGCCATAGTAGTCCAACTCTGAAGTGCTTTCGCTTTTTCCTGTTTTCAAAGGAAGCAGTTCACTCTTCATGACAGCAGACTCCATTGGCTTTTTTACTTTACTATTATCCTTTCTCTCTTACTGTAAACTTACCAGTACTGAGACCAGTGCTGTTTAACATTTTTGTTGACGATATGGACAGTGGGATTGAGCGCACCCTCAGCAAGTTTGCCGACAACACCAAGCTGTGTGGCGTGGTCGACAGACTGGAGGGAAGGGATGCCATGCCATGCAGAGGGACCTTCACAGGCTTAAGAGGTGGGCCTGTGCCAACCTCATGAAGTTCAACAAGGCCAAGTGCGAGGTCCTGCACATGGATCGGGGCAATCCCAAGCGCAAACACAGGCTGGGCAGAGAATGGATTGAGAGCAGCCCTGAGGAGAAGGACTTGAGGGTGTTGTTGGATGAGAAGCTCCATACGAGCCAGCAACGTGCACTTGCCGCCCAGAAAGCCAACTGCATCCTGAGCTGCATCAAAAAAAGCGTGGCCAGCAGGTTGAGGGAGGTGATTCTGCCCCTCTACTCCGCTCTAGCAAGACCCCACTTGGAGTACTGTGTCCAGCTCTGGGACACCCAACATAAGAAGGACATGGATCTGTTGGAGCGGATCCGGGGAAGGGCCACAAAGATGATCAGAGGGTTAGAGCATGTCTGCTATGAGGGCAGGCTGAGAGAGTTGGGGTTGTTCAGCCTGGAGAAGAGAAGGCTCCAGGGAGACCTTACTGTGTGGCCTTTTAGTATCTGAAGGGGGCTTACAAGAAAGCTGGAGAGGGACTTTTTACAAGGGCATGTAGTGATAGGATGAGGGGTAATGGCTTCAACCTGGAAGCAGGTAGATTTAGATTAGATCTCAGGAAGAAATTTTTTACTCTGAGGGTGGTGAGGCACTGGAACAGGTTGCCCAGGGAAGCTGTGGAGGCCCCATCGCTGGAAGTGTTCAAGACCAGGCTGGATGAGGCTTTGAGCGACCTGTGTGAGGTGTCCTTGCCTATGGCAGGGGCTTGGAACTAGATGATCTTTAAGGTCCCTTCTGGCTCTAACCATTTGTCCTGGTTTGAGCAACTAATTTATCTTCGAATATGTGGGAAAACTGCACTTTTAGAAGACTTTAGTGTCTGAATTTGTGAAAATATTTACTTTATAGCCAGCCATGGTATGTGGGATTCAAGGTCTCAGTGTTTTCGAGTTAGCCAGGTGCAGGGATGAGGAGGAGCGAGACCCTGGAGGCCTTCCCTTCCCCCTGAAGCCGTAGCGCTCGCAGTGTCCGACATTCGCTGTCCACTGCTGGGAGTGCACAGCTTCCTACTGATATAGTTGGCTGAGTATAATCCTTGTGTGCTTTGTATTGGTATTGGTATCAGTATTGGTTCTTTAGTGTTTTTAATGTTAATTATCTAGTCTTATTCTAGCTGTTTATATTTCAACCCTCAGGTTTCCTTGTTTTTTCCTGATTCCCCTTTCTGGGTGGGGAGGGGTCATCAGGTGATAGAATAATTGTCTAAATGACAATAAATTGTTGTGGGTTTCTCAAACCATAACGCCATTCTATGATTCTATGAAATTATAGTGTAAATATTGCCCACGTAAGTGGGAGATAATTTACTGTGTTGGAGGCAACCTCTGATGTCTCCTGTGGGGCTAATTTGACTACTTCAAAGGCAACAATTTATTATTTATTTTTTAAAATAAAGTACGTTTTAGGCTCACTTTCTCTGAGTTTACATTAGCAGTTTATGACTGGCAACTCGTTTCACCTGAGTGGTTAAACAGGGAGCAAAGGTAAGAATGACCCAAGGGCTTTTTGTAGGTGCAATGAATACTCTGCAGTGGCTGTGTTTTGGATCAAAATCATTAAATTAAATAGTTGTTTTGTCTTGAATTGGAGAACTTCTGGCATAGTAGACTGTTGGGTGGATTCTATACTGTACTCAAGTGCCAGCTTTTTTCCAGGTAGGAAAAGGCAAGCGGAGGAAGTGAAACTTCTCCATGTCGTTCTGCAAGACAGCCCTGCTGAAGAGCTCTGTGAGCCAACAAATGATGCATTTGCCTTCTGTGCTGAGGCAGCTGAATGACTGCAGGTTGCAGTGGCTTTCCCACTGGGAACTGAACTGAAAATACTGTAGGGTCCAAACATCAATTAACTAACCCAAAATAACTGTTAGTATTAGCTGGTTTAGGGTTTATATCAGTTCTTGGGGTGAAAGGGATCGTATCCCGATGCCATCCTGCTCGTGTTAAGTAGCACTGCAAAATCAATCCTTCTCTTCTTTGTAAATTGAAGTTAAAACCTGTTTTTCAAAGAGCAGGGACAAGTTGAAAAGATGGCTACCTTTAACTCCAGGTAGAGTCTTTACTGAAATGCTGTGCCTCGCCACGCATGCATCAAGAGAGACTGGATTTACAGTGCTATCTGATGCGGCTGTGGCATCTCTCAACATAAGTGAACAACAGCAGAGAAGTTTAAGGTGGTCCATTATCAGATGAAGTCAGGAAAATACCTGTGGCTCTGCAATAATGCAGCATCTGCAAACAGCAGTTTCTGTTTGGAGCGTTGCTCTTGTCACGTGCGAGTAATCAGGTTTTGATTAGCTGAATAAATCATCATCTGTTGTTGGACTGAGACATGTTGGTGTGAAGCAGCATAAAGTTATTTTTCGTGATTGCTACCTGGAGGGGTTCTAAGGCAAAAATTTGAGTTCAGAGATGCTGATGCTGAAATACTGTGCAGTTTACTTCTAGCTGCAGGTTGTCACAAAATGTCTGCTGTTGGATCTGCTACAATCCGTTTCCCTCACTCCAGATTGAAAAATAACAGAAATATTTCAAAATAAAAATGACTGTAAAGTTAAAAGAAGGAAATGTGCTTGTTCTAGTGGCCACATCACGTGGGGTGCATGTTGTGTGCTATCTTTGCATCTGTTGCATGCAATAAGCAGTACCTAGTTCACTGTAACTAGGTGTGAAATGCGGTAGGTGTGGGCTAGCTGGCTCAACAGTAAGCATTCAGTCAGAAAGTCTCTTCCCTAAAGTTTCATTAGCAAGACTGTGTACTGGCTTCTGTAAGAGAAACTCAACCTCTTATAAATGTATAATGTGTTCTCTTTAAGCATTGTGTCATTATAGTGGGGCACAGCTCCAAAATTTTACTGTGATATCTAAACAGTAGATTAGTATCTACTTACAGTTACATACGACAATTATTTTTCCAAAAAGTTGGGCCACGCCACCTTGTCCTGGCTATATTCCTCTGACTCTGGAGACATTCCAAACCCGCCTGGAGGCTGTCCTGCGCAACCTGCTCTAGGTGAACCTGCTCTGGCAGGAGGGGTGGACTAGATGATCTCCGGAGGTCCCTTCCAACCCCTGTGATTCTGTGAATCTGTAGTCCACAACAGCACTTTACCTGCTGATAATTATAGAAGACATTTGATTTTTTTTTCTGCTCTATCTATGGAAAAAAAAATCACCTGCTCATGACAGAAGATCTGTTGTAACCTTCCAGTCAGATTTTAAGTCCTTGTAGCCAAGTCAAGAGTGTCAGAATTGCTTTTATACAAGGGTGTGTATCTACATACAGTGTAAGGTTTTACACAGGATATGCCAAATCTGATTTTTTTTTCCCCTGCTCTTATTCATCCCTGCTGAGAAATAACAAAATGGATTATACTTTTTGAAAAACGGTGCTGTTTCACACTTGGTACCCTAAAGATAGCAACATGTTTTTCTGTTAATGCTGTAGAGCCATGCCTGCAAACTGTCACATCTTCAGGGGAATGTACAACCAGTCCTGATGGGAAGTTACAATTTTTTTAGAGCCTTAAAAGAAGGGGGTGGGAGGATTGATTTCTGCGTAGCATAAGGAGCGACTTCACACACTTGCACATACAACTGCCAAAATAGTTTTCTTGAACTTAAGCAAACCAACCTGGGGGGAACATTTGGCAAGCTTATGCTGTGGCCAGCAGTTCTCTGCCACCATCTTCATGACTTGCTTCACGTTTGAATTTTAAGAGATGAGAAGAATATTTTAGTGAGGAGTAGTTTCTTCCCATGGCTAATGGAGTCAGAGGAGGCTCCTTCAGTGCATGGTGGTTCACTGACACCTCTTGCTAAATACCATGGCAGTTCCCTTTTGTGTAATGTACATACAGATTCATGTTAATGTTTCAGTCCTGGATTGCTTCTGCCATGACTAGTTAACAAATGAAGAGTGGGACTGGAGTGAATCGATCCTTTTCTGCCATATGTTCACAAATTGGTTGAATGTCAGTTTATTTGGGGTGGGTTTTGCACTTGCTGTATTTCTGCAATGGATCCAGACTGGATCTGCTATTTGAGTAGCCTTTCTTTAAGCGCAGTTTGGTAAGTTGCTGTGTGATTTCTTGCTGTATTTCAAGTGTGTCTGCCAGTCTTTACCCCTTCCCCTCCAATGTGTGGTGTCTCAGTTTCTTAGGTTATGTAGACTTGAGCTCAGGAGGACCTTTAAAAACAACCAACTTCTCCCTTCCCTTTACTTTAGCTGGTTATAACACCAAGGCTAAAAAGGCATCTGTGTCCTTTTTCACTTCTCTTTTGTAATTTCCTGATATCCCAGTAATTTTTTATTATGCTGAACACATTTCAGCCAAGTGTAACAGAAGGATATAGATTGCAAAGATAATGCTGTCCTTGAAAGCTTATCAAAGCTGAAGTCACCGAAGGAGCCAAATAGGTAGCTACTGTTAGTAAACGTAAAGCTTTTCACATACAGATCTGCCTGAAAACTTGAGATCTGTGCAGTCTAAGATACAATGATGAGCAAAGGAGACGAAAACCTTTTTTGTAACAGTCATGTGATGGGAGTAGGAGTTGCAGAGGAGTGCTGTGAATAGTGCAGCACATGGCTTGTATCTGCTACAGGCAGGCGTGATCCTGGTATACATATCTGGTACTTGTGCGGGTGCCGAAGACCTGAAGAAAATGGGTAGGCCCTTCATGTTAAGGGTATCTTCAGAGGTCATTGCAGAATGGGAAGGTGCGTTTCTGCTCAGGAAGAAATTATTGTGCTTTGCATAGGAACTCCATGAGCAATGACCAAACAACACTTGCTTGAAAACCTCTGGAAAACTGTGCCAGAGGACAGGAAGGATATCAAATTGAATATAAAGCAGAAATTGCCCAGTGGAGTTCTCCAGAGTCAGGAGACGTGGCTTGGACTAAGCCATTACTAGTTTCTCATTTTTCCTGTGTTTATGCACAGCATATGAGAAATGCAGTTTGTGTCTGGAATTGGAACTCGGAAAACTGAGTTCTGTTTGGGAGTGAGACTTATGTCTAGTGAACTGCTAGCTATGTGACTAGGGAATCACTATGGGGTTTGAAATGCTCTTTTATCTTTCCAGGGTGTCTAATGTAAATGTAAGTTTGAATTGGGATTGGTTTGTGTATATATCATGCCTGTTGCAAATACGGAGAATTGCATTTGCGTTTTGTTTGTTATTTTTTCCTTCCCTCCAGTTAAAAAAAAATAAATCAGTGGACTATGTAAAAGGGAAACTTAGAGGTAATTTGAAGGTGTTTAGTTTCTTGTTTGTTTTTGGTTGTGGTTACTAGTATGTGCTCTTCCAATAAACAGTTATTCTAAAATAGAATCTTCTTGTTATCTGGCTGCTGTTTCAAGAGGAGGAGGAGAAAGAAAAAGGAAGAAAATGTTGAACTAAACATTATATAGCTAGCTAAGTAATACTTCCATTAAATCATTGTCCTGAATGGTTTCTCCCTCTTTTTCATGCGGTATCAGGATGCTTTGGACAGAAGAAAGAGTGCATTTTCCAGAAACTCTACTTTCTTCCTGGTCATTCCAGCACCTTTTTCCTCCAGATGTGGTCAAACATTAAATATTGCTTATGGTATTACTGCAGTAGCTCAAGGTAATGCACCAGATGTGCTTTGGATATTCTTGCCTTAGGGGCCAGGACACCTGAGGTTGCTGTGATGTGTATCTGTCGTACCTGAAATGGAGCTCCTGCAGCATTTGCCACAGCTTGTAGCTCTGGTCAGGAAAGGGCAGGCACATGACTTCTGCTCTTTGGAGGGCCAGAGGTTCAGGTTTTGACAATTCTCAGTCTGAGGTCTGTCTGGAAGAGTAAGGCAGTAAGAGATGGTCCATATTAGAAATTTTAGAAGTAAATAATTTTGAAGCCTTAATTTGGTGGGATTTTCAGAGATGGCAAAGGGCATCTCTGAACATGATTTGCCAGACAGTTGATAGCCTCTGATAGCCTCTGAACCCCAAATGACTGAAGTAAACCTGCTTGAAGAAGTGGGATTCAGTAAATGTTGATAGGGGCAAAACGACAGTTGCTTCCCCCTTTTCTTACTACTTCTCCCTCTCCTCTTCTTGGAACTGTTCTGGCTCAAAACACATCTCTCAAAAAGGAAGCTGTCCAGAGGCGGTCATTTGGTCTGGGGAATGTAAATGCACTGCATGGTTTCGAAAAGATGTTAGCTTTTAGAAAAAGAAAAACAACAAAAGCATAACATGTGAAGCATTGGACACCTCTTAATATACATGTATTATTGCCACGCACTCCCAGCAGCAGCTTGGCTGGCTGGTTAGCGTGCTGCATATTGGTCAAATGCTAATACAGACTGCTTGCTTTGGTCATGGTCTGGGAAATCTGTTGCTGAGGTGTTAGCTTTGCTGCTTTTGTTTAAAGACTGGGGGTATGGTACTGCTTCAGACCTTGTGGTTGCTGAATTATTTAGCTGAGATCAGTCTGTCTCACAACTCTAACACAGAAGTTGCTCTTTGAAGTTGTGTGAAGAATTGCAGGGGCTCGGATGTCTTGGCTGAGGGTTTTCCATTGCCCGTGGTGTTAAGCACAGCAGCTACTTGAGAGTAATTTATCACCTGTTTTTCTACAAAGTAATGGTTCGCTTTTTTTTTCCCCCAAGTGGACCTTGGATACTCTTCAGAAAAAGCAGTAGTTGAATATGTGAAATTCAGTGATACATCCTATTTTACACTTCATAATCCTAACTGAAAAGTACTGATATAATAAAGAAAAACATGTAAGAGAGGAACTGCAGGAATTTGCTTGTGGAGGACACTAAATCAAGCCAGAGTTACTGTAGCTGTGGTTTAAAACAGTTTATATGCACTCTGCTGAGTGACGGAGGAAAGCTTTGCTACAGCAGCACTTAGTTTTTAACCCTGGAAGAGCGGATTCCTTCTAAATTAGTGCTGAAGCTGTTTTGTCCCTATTGGATATACTTTTTTTTGTCTGTATTCTGGTTGTCCCTGACCTTGTTCTGGCTTTATAAAACTGTGCAGGTTGGCATACTGTTGTGCCATATGACTACATAAAAAGAATGACCGTTGCTGTGATCTCCAGATCTATCACATCTCAAAATCTGGGTGCTGTAAATGCGTTTTGTAGATTTGGTGTAGGAGTAGGACACGTTTACTCAAAAGGCCCACAAGTTATGGGGCTGGCTTCTTTTCTGGTGTTTACCGTGTGTTCACATTGAACCATACACACCTTCCTGCAGTTACCAGCATGCTCTTCCTGCAGTGATTGGCTTTGCTTTAGAGTGGACTTTCTGAAAAGTTCAGCATCCTGTGATGTGGTCCATTGTGTCACGTGCTAATTTGAAAAAGCAAAAGGGAGAAAATATCTAACCACATGTCTCGTTAAATTGATTTTTACTTCCGAAGTTGCTTTGTTCTAGGCTGGTGATAACCACAAGACTTAACTGGTGCTTGCCTTGAGCATCGGGTTGGAAGCATCTGCATCAGTCTAGCTGAGGGCAGTGTTCTCTTCTTGCCATGTAGAGTTCCTGTGCAGTGAAGTAAAAATTGTGAAGTACTTGAGATTGTAATGAGATTCTGTAATGATTTGTTAAACACATTTTCATGCTACCGTTAGTATTTAGGTTTATATGAATAGCTGTGCTGGTACTATGAAATAGATGTAGTTTCTGTCCTGAAGAGCTGTATATTGGATGATGGAGGGAAGTGCAGCAAGATATACAACTCATATAACTCATGTTCCTTTTGCACCCAATTTTATATAAATTGTGCTGAATAAAGGCAGTGTTAATTATAGCATTTCCTTTTTTGAGTTTGATTTTTGTGGCCTGAAAAATACTTTAATGAAGGTGTCTTCTGTTTCTTATTCTCACAAAGACACTAACTCACTTGATATCTCTGTATTCCTCCTTTCCTTCTCCAGATGTTTCCTTACTCTTTGTACACCTGTCTTTGCCCAAGTTTGCCTCCAGATCCTAAATTCTCTGAACTGTTTGCCGTGTTCATTATCTCTGTCTGCCTTGGGCTCTTCACTGTTTGGCTTCTCTGAGCAAGCCAGAGAAGCTTGGTGGTATACAAAATCTAGACTTTTGCTGCTATTTAGTGTTTGTGGACTTGGCATGATGGGGGGGGCAGACACTGCAAATAGTCCAGCTAGACCTTTGCCTCTGAGGGTTGTTGTCTGCCGCCTGAGGACCTGATTAGATCTCTGTCTCCTGGACTTATGCCTAGGGCAGTGACATATACAACAGATTTCCATGAAAAGAGGAGATAGTTGCTCTTGTTTTCTGTGAAGTATGTCCCTCTATTTTTATATTTTTCCTGCAATGCTTCCAAATTGGTCAAATTCATGTGGGTCTTTAAGGGACAGTTAAGAGCACCTGCTTGCCAAATTTACAAGCTTGTGCTCCAAAGCATTGAGCAATTTAGATTTGCTTTGAGAGGTCATGTGACTTGTTTTAAGATTGAATATTTGAATAATTCCGGAAATTGTACAAATTGGAAAAAATTCAGCCCGAGCAAGTGAAATCTCACAAAAAAATTAAAGCATTTGAAAGCAGGCCATAGGGAACTTGGAAAGGACCTAACATTGGTGCCACCAGCACTGCCTAGAGTACCCTAACCTGTACTGCCAGAGAAGTATCTCTAACCTTTGTACATGGTTTCCCTCATCTTTGCCCTCTTCTGTCTGTATCTTCTCCCAGCGAAAGCCAGATCCAAATGCGGTGCCACGTTCTTCCCCTGCGCTAGTGGGATCCACTGCATCATTGGCCGCTTCCAGTGCAACGGCTTCGAGGACTGTCCTGACGGCAGCGATGAGGAAAACTGCAGTAAGTGCCAGCCTGCTTGCGCTTCTTTTTCTTTCAACTAATTACTACTACTTAGAAAGGAAGCATTCGTTAGCCTTTAGTTTCTGAGTCAAATATTCTCCCTGTCACTTACGACCCCGATGATCACTTTGTAAATGACAATCTCTCTTTTTTTTTTTTAAGGTGCAGCTCAGTCTTGTATATAATGCCTGTATGATACTTCAAGCCCCTTTGTAACTTTGAAATGAGATTTAAGCAGCATGTTTGCTTTGAACAGGTTCTCTGTACTCAAATGTAACTCAAATTGGGCAAATGTTAAATATGACTTAAAATTGCTTAATTTTTATTTGCCTGTTTCTTGTCACTGAAGAATATGACTTATTTGTTCATGAGCACATTTAGGTTTCTCTGTTTGTACATGTTCTCAAACAATAAAAAAGCAAATAAAGGGTTATTTAGTGAAACAGGTTCTTGGAAGGAGAAGGATGTTCTCAAACTCGGACATGCCTGCCAGTGTACTAAGTTGAGCTGCTATTCAGATCATCTGAAGTACTACTTGACTTGGGTTAAAGCCCCTTCGTGCGGCTGCATAGATCCATTTACATCTGTAAGTCTAGCAGGGATACATCATAGCAGAAAGGAAAGGTTATGTTCGATCCAGCAGCTCTGTTGCTATTATCAGGAGTTGGTAAAAGCATGCGTCTGTAGGCGGAAGCTTACAGCAAATACCGGCTCATTCTTTTGTTGGAGCACGCTGAATTTTTCCTTTTAATGACATTTGAAGGTCAGGAGGAGGACAACAGACACCACCTTTCAAAGATGACAAAAGGGGCGATCTTTACAGTGATCTATCACTGTCTGCTTCTTGGAGAACTTGCCTTTCTTGTTTGTGTGCTTTACTCGCACAGTATGAACGGCTCTTGAAGTGCCATCTGTTGTTGGCCTAGAAGGTCTGGTTTGGGCCCTAGGAGGACTGTGGCAAGGGAGATGGCACCTCTTCAAAGCAAGCAAAGCTAGAGAAAGAAGATTGAAGGCTAAGGAAATGACTTTGGGTTATGCTTAAACAAGTGGACTAGAAAGAAGGTTTGACAAATGTGCTTTGAATATTCTTGAGGTGATGGAATGACAAGTGGCATGTCTCAACTGAAAATACACCAACTCACAGAGTTGGTTATGAATGACATAATTTCCCATGACCTCATAGTTTATAGCTCCAATGGGACCTTACAGCTAATGATAACATGCTGCTGATCTCCCTGTTTCTCTATGCCATTTAAGCACACACTTGGTATTTTCTAGCATATCTAAGTGTCTGCTTTGCTTATGTAGAGAAACGACACTGTAGGCCCTTAAAGTGACCTGGAAAACCAACGTGCTATGCAAGTGTGCAGCAGTTTCAGACCAATGGAGATTTAGCATGTTTGTGATAGACATGTTTTTGGGGAGCTGGAGGAATTGTGTTTGTTATATATACTGCAGGTTATATGCATGGCAGACTTTAAAGTTTTATGTGTTCTTTTTTTTTTAAAGAGTCTTTAAAGGCAGCTCTTACTTCAAAGAATAAAAAATAGGAAGCCAGTTAGTATTTGGGAACTGTAATCCCCTTTGTTATTGTGGCAGAGAAGCACTTTGAAGCAGACAAGGCATCTAAACAGCTTTTTTAGGTTTTCAGTTGGAAAATTGCATTCTGTTTCAGTCACCTCATTACCAAAAACTGGTGGTAGTTCAGAGAAGAGTGAGAAAAATTAAGGGACAGAGAGATTGATTTATGAGGAGATATTAAAAAATGCTAAATTATGCGTATCTTAGCTAAGCAATGAGTGTTGGAAGATAAGGCTGTATATGCTGTATATGAAGGGTGCAAACACTGTTCAAGGTGAGATTATGTAGTTATGTATGCTGGGCTGTAGGTAAGAGTAGGGGGATGAAATCAGAAAAGAGAGAACTAAGATGAATATCAAGGAAACCTCCTTGACAGTAACATGCATTGAAGCTGGGATGTAATCTGCTAGGAGAAGTGGTGAAAACTGCACTGCTTGAAGCTTTAAATGTAACTAGACATAGCATCTTAGAGCATATTTACTGCTGGGTTTGGCGTGGGTGAGGAAAGTGCTCTACCTAAATGAGTCTGCTTAAATATTATTCTGTTTTTGCTGTGCTTGCAGCACTGGACCTTCTATGAAAGGATTTTCTGGGTGCTACTGTAATGTGCATGTTACCCTTAAAAAGGAGCTGAAATTCAAACACTGAGAAGTTGAGAAATGTCAAAATTGCCATTGTATCAATTCAAAATAGTGAGGAAATGGGGAAGGTGGAAAAAAACAGAAGCAGAGGTAAATAAACCACTGCCTGGCAGTTCTCAGCCAGAGTTGTTGGCTTATAATATGAAAATTGAGCTAAACTGAGTTTGTTGTAATGGGAAGCAACAGGCAGTGTTTATGGTAGGCAGTGCTTCCCTCCATATGTCTTCAGTGTGAGCAAATGCTGAGCACCAAACAGTGATCATGATAGAGGCTCTCATGAAAGTGAACAGAAGGCTTATCACAACTGTGGGTGGACTAAATCTCTGCTAATTGTAATGGATCTTGCATGAATTAGAAATTTCAGCTCTCTCTGTTTAGACAGGCAAGGTTGGTTTGATTGCCAAGTTACACCCACATATTCAGCGAATTGACCAACTGTTGAGTTGTGACCTGTTGTAGTTGATTGCTTAACGGGTATTTCACTGCCTGGGTAAGAGAATTTCTAATGAAGGATCTCACTTTCTCTTTTCACAGCAGCAAATCCCTTGCTTTGCTCTACTGCCCGATTCCACTGTAAAAATGGTCTTTGCATTGATAAAAGCTTTGTGTGCGACAGTCAAAATAACTGTCAAGACAACAGTGATGAAGAAAGCTGCGAAAGCCCTCAAGGTAGGCACAGGGGTTTTATTCTATTTTGCAATATTATACCAACTCCAATTAACATGGAACAGGCTCAGTAGAAAATATGATTCTGTTGGTGTGCTCTGTGTTGGCTAGAGCTGTGGTTTCCTAATTCTGCAAATAATGAGAATGAAACGTGTAGAGAGGGGGTGTGTGTGTGAGTGCGTATATTTCATTCTCAGTGCTCAGAATCTTTTTAGATTCTTTTAATATTTTCCAGATTAGTAAAAAGGCACTTTTGCAGGAAGTGTTTATAATATGTGATCCAGTGCTCACTAAAGTTGCTGGGAATCCATTTAGTGACTTCTATGAGAGATGGATTGGACCGAGAAGGATCAATAATAAAACTTCAGTTTGAAGTAGTTCAGTGGTTCGTCTGTTTACCAGATGACTAAATCTCTGTAGGCTTAAAGCTTTAGATCCCCATTGCTCAGTTACTTTCTGAAAGGCATGTTTCACTGCAGGACAAGTCTACAGTAAAAATTTATTCCTACCCTTCCTTGTTTCTGTATTTAGAGAAAAGGATGAGGACAGGGAAGAAAATTTTTGTTTGAAAATTGTTGTGTATTGAGTCTTGTAAGAATCTCAGAACACAATCTCTGACATATTTTTTCTTTTTAACGTAGAAGCCTACGTCAGTTTTGTTTTCTGTAACTTAATACCATAGTATTCTATAAAACATGAAGTATTTATGAATGACTTGAGGTTAACAAATGATGTGTCCTGGGCATCAGCTTCTAACTATTTTCCTGTCTGAGTTACTACGGAGAGATCAGAGCAAGCAAAAAATGGGAGATGGTGGATATTTGCAGAGGAGATGCAATGTGCCTGGACCTATAGAAGAGAGATAAAGCCGGGAATGAAGGAAGAAGAAATTAGGGAAGTTGAAGGAGAATGACTTTAATATTTAGCTGCACTGTGATTTAGTCCTTTGTGGAAGAGAAAATAATCTGAGCTTAACATGGTGATAAATACTATTGACAGCTCACAGGGGAAGAGGGAAAACACGCAACAGCAATGCCAGCAAAACAGGGTTTATAGCAATGGTAGGTATGTGACAATCTCTTCTGTGCCACTCCTCTGCCTAACCTATAAGCTCTTTCCTTTGGCTCCATATGTTAGGGCTGAAGGGGTCATCCTGGTAACTGCCCTGCTTACAGGGCTGCATCGCAGCCTGGAAACATAGCTCTGCTCAGATCCAAGCCTCAGAGCAGGGGTCTGGCCTGCCCCTACTCTCTGTCTGGAGGGGGAGGAAGGGGCTGGTGAGGGACTAGCGTGTGTGTATTGCTGCTGCTGCAATGCTGCTGCCCCTGCGCTGAGGGCTGAATTGTTTTTCACTACAGGCCTCACACAGCCGAATAAGATTAATGGGGGTGGTAACATTTCTTGGTTTTTTGGTTGTCTGTTTTTTTTTTTTTCTTCTGAAGCTTAAAAGCAGCCGTGTTCTTTTCCAAGGTTGGGATGACTGCTTCCTCTGCTGATTAATTGGCTGGATTGCCTCCAGGTTGTTTGTTGTCATGACAATCTGCTGTTGGAAGTGACTGTCAGACTTAGGGGAAGAAAAGAGCTGTATTTCATGAAGCCGTTACTTTTGTCTTTATCTTTGGTTCTTCTGGAAAAGTCAGATTAGTAAGAGGGTTAAGCAAAGTAATTCTGTCTGATTCTATGCATGAAAGATCCCCAAACAAGGAAGAAGGAACTCTCTCTCATTAGGACCAGAGCAGTGATGGTTTGTGTGCTTTTTTGTTAAAAAAAAAAGAGTCCAAGTACAGCGTTGGGAATGAGGAGTTCCCAAAGCTGGTTATGGGGAGTATGTGTGATTGCCTTTGCCCTTTGGCAGCTCAGAGCCTTCCTGAATTGCCATTTTACCATCTGTAAGTGGGCAATGCTCATGTACCTGTCTTTCAAAGCAAGGATTAAACAGTATAACGTGCTCAACTTCCCATCTGAATGTAAATGATGATTCCCTTTGGAGTTTGCAGCTATGGGTTTGTCTGTCCTGGCTTCCAAACACACCAACTACTTTGTGTTAATTGAGAATTAGACGCTGCTGTGGACAGTCTTTCATTTCTCACAATTCTTTCTACAGCAGATCTAATTACTGTAATTACAATGAGTTTCATGTTAACACCGTACCCAAGAATCCTACTCATTAACTAGAACTCAAGTGCTCTGGGTACTTAGGAACAGAGCAAAGCAAATCTGTAGGGTATTATAAAATCAAGATAGAGGGGTTTTTTTCCCACTAGCTATGTTATCGTGTCGCATGTGGTAGCTTTAGTTCAGTGTAGTTGAGTGTAGTCTGACATATGAGATTGCCCTTGTGTGCTATTTTTCTATCTAAAAATGTGTTGATTTAGAAATCACTAAGCTTCTGAGCCACTGTATGATAGTGTCATTATCGCCATTTAACAGATGGGGAAGAGGGGGCATAGATCGGCTAAACAAAATGCTCCCAGAGTTATATCCTGACTGGTAGGAGTAGAGCTTCATCCGTGCTTGTCTGCTTCAAGGGGATATCGTGAGACTTAATCAATGTTTGCAAACTGTTTTGAGAATGATAACATGTGGAATAGAAGTGTGAATTATTAATTGGTACTTTGCTCTCCTTCTGCTCTTGGGTATACTGACAAGCTTTTTAAATTAACACCTCTTCCTACTCCTCCATGAACTTCAAAGGCCTCCTTTATCCTGCTGTCATTACTGGAAATGACATTATTGGAAAACTGGGTTGATTTGTATCAGATACTCCTCCGTGCATGAAGATCCTTTCAATCAAGAAGGGTCACTCTGCAGGCTAGGAAAACAGGAGTGTGACCCCCTACTGAAAAACATATTGACCCAGCTTTGACATGGAACTCTTCAAAATGTGCCATCCTTGATGAATAATACCTTTGCTAGCATGCTGCAATTTGAGATGAGCCTGAAGCCGTGGGTTTATAAAGATTAATTTTAGTCATAAGTAGGGGTGGATTCATTTGGGGAGGAAGGGGAGGAAGACAGAGACCCCAGGATTTAGTTGTGAAAATGGGAGGAAGGTCAAATTTTTGAGAAAAAGTTCCTGCCCTGCTTTCTCCTTACAACTTGTAACTGAGTGTTGCACATCTTACAAAGGTTTGTATGTCGTGCGGAAAGTGTCAGTTTAAAAACTTAAACTGTGACAATTTAGCAGCAAGTCAAATAATTCTGCTCTAATTCCCAACGGTAATTATTTGTAGCTCTTGTAGCTGCCATGGTAGACTTCAGAACCGTTACTTTCATCCCACCCCAGCTATACTTTGGTCATCGCCGGTTTCCAGTATTGAAGTAGTATGGCCAGACTTCCCTTAGTCTGGAATGTGGTGTATTCATCCAAGTATGTGCCTGAGTTTGGGATGGGATGGAGGATATAACTGCTTGGATTATCCACACAAGTTGCATGTATGAATTGCTCTTTCCTAGGGCTTTATTCCAGTTTTAACAACACTTACAGCAATTGGAAATTTCCACTCCTGTTCTGTACTTAATGAATCTTAATCCAGGAAAGTTCCTCTCCCCCATACAGTTTTTTCTCTTATTACTTTAAGATCTCTCCCTGTGCCTTGAATTAGCTGACAGTGCTAATCATTCACAGCAGCTACTCTGGGTGTACTCCTCGGGCCCGCCTGTCACTGGGGGGATTTCCTGCTCTGCAACAGGCATCCAGTCAATTGGAAGGGAATTCCTTCTCCTCAGTATTTTTCAAAACCCATGTAAACTTGTTCAGCTCTAGGACTATATTTAATTTATTCTCTTAATTGCGTTTTATCTAAATGTGTCTTCATAGCGGTTCTTCCTTTAGTTTCTCCTCCATTTCATACTTTTAGTCCAGAAAGCTTTAACACCAACAAAAGCCTACTAGATATTTTAATTCAAACTCCTTTTCCTTTTGTGGCTCTTCTCTTCTTTCCAAGTTTGCTAAATACCTTTATTAACTTTAACCCCGTTGCCTAGGCTGCGAGTATATTCACTCTGACTGGTGCTGTAGAGAGGCTCTTGGCTTCAGTAACGTTCCTACAATTCTAGCTCTGGAGTTGTTAGTAAACAGTACCATTGTGGTCAAGTTATAAACCAAGTGTTTTGCAAGTGTCCTGAAGTTGATTCCTGCCCTATGTTTCTACAGTGTATTTGGTAATGTCCCCTGTTGCGCATGTGGATACCTCCTTTTTTTTATTTTTGCATATTTTTTCATTGAATTTGTGTTAGCATTTTGATATATCCCAATATTCTAAAACAGATTTAGAAACATACACAGTTGTCAGAAGTCTCTGTTCTTTCCTCTGTGGCATGTATAAATTGCTTGTGTAAAAATTGGCAGCATATTAAAAAATGAAAAATCTGACCCTGTGTCAAACAAATGGAAAAGAGTTCAAAAGGCTGACTTATTAAAATTAATTTTTAAGTGATAATATAAATTCTGTGATGATAATTTCTGTGCATTTAGGTATAGGTGAGATGAAGCTGGAAGGGGACTGGCTGTAATGGTAAACTTTATGGCCCATTGCTGGTGTTTGCACAATTGAGTTGCAACGCAAAGTGGATTTTAGAACTGACAGCCAAGTGGAGCAGACATACTCTAAATCTCAGTGAAATACCACAAAACTGATTTATTGAAAACAAATAGCTCCCAGAACATCCCATTCCGTATGGAGCTTGTAACCAGCCCTTTGCACATGGCATATTGAAATTCTGAAATTCCCAAATGCTGTGGTATCACTTAGACCTCCCCAAACTTTGTAGTCCTGGCTGCATACGTTTCCTTTTACTAAGTCTCTCTGACTCATTACTGACTCAGTCTTTAAACTGAAGCTCAACTTGCAATTATTGTGCATCAGCTTATGTCAGCTTAGCCCAGATTCAGCCTACAGCAGGAATTTAATATTCAGAGGCAGACTAAATAAAAGCAGAAACTTAAGGAAGGATACAAATAAAATGTCACTGAGTGTTTTATTACTTTATTGCTTTACGTGAGCATCTTTAGCTCTCTAATATCCCTGTTTTATAACACTTGCTAGACGGAAATGTTTTTGTCAGCTGTGAATTCCTTCTTTCCTCTGTTCCTTCGTTCCCTGAATAAGTCCAGGCTTCCTCTTCTTTCCCTTTTTCTCTCCTCATAAGATTATTTATTTGAGAGGGTTCTTGTCAAGAAAAAAATCGATCCATCTGCATGGAGACTTAAAAGGTAAGGTGAGCTACACTAGGCAGATGTTCATGTTAGTTGGTACTGATATTTCAGATGACCGGTAAGTTCATCTGCACACTTACTCAACAGCATGCGGACTTCACGGTCCCTGCTGCCGCCCAGACCAGTCTGTTGTCCGTAAAATTGATTATTGATCACTTCATTTGAACAGCGGATAATAACACAGGTATTATTGTAGATGGTCACAGACTCATTCAGAAGCATGGGACTGAGAGAGGAATTCTTACTTCACTGTGCATGGAGGCTTTGCAATTAAAGCAGTGTAAAATAGATGTGGGGATCTCAGGGAGAGGTCTGGGTAGCTGGTACAAATGCATTTGAGTCGCTACATCTCACAGTTCCCTCAGCTTGTGAAGATGCCAGGGTTTTGTTGTAGAACAGTCATATGTACCTGAGGAATAGCCTTCTTGTGGATCAGCATGTTGATCCTGCAGGTACTTTGGCTGAACATTTTGGTGGAATAATAATAGACATGCTGCCAAAATGTTAAGCTACTACTGTTTGGTGAGCAGCTATTCTTTTAGGAGCAACTACAGTGTTGCAATAGACAAGCAATGACTTCAGGTCTTCAAATGGACAACAAACTTACTTAGGTGTTTGTAGATCTGGGAGGTGTCCAGCCTCTTCACCTGATCTCCTGTTCAGCCCACCTTTGATGGCTTGAAACTCAAAGCAGTTATCAGCAGATGATGACTTGGCTAGCGTAAAAATCAGTTTTATGATCTAGGTTAAATCTTACACAGGGTGTTGTATAACTGGGAGCTCACCATGTTTGTCAACAGCTCTAGCAGGAAAAAAGAGGAAGAAAAAGAGGATCTGGCAACAATCACCTTGCCCTGAAAGCAATTCGCTGAAGATGGTAAGGACGGGGAACTGACTTTGTGTCTCCAGCCCCTATTACGTCTGTTCTGTAGACAGACATACATCAGGGTGCTGTGCCTTACCTCAAGACACAGCTTACTCCCCTGATGGCAGTGCCGTTCTTATGGGAGTGCCTTGTTGGACTCTTGCTGTAATCCAATGATTTTTTTTTTTTTTTTTGGGGGGGGGTTACTGGGTCTGAAATTGTGGTTCTCAAGCTCATTAGAAAAACAGTAGCATCAGGTAGTAACCCTGTATCACCTACTTTCCTTTCAGCCAGTGGCTGCCTAGGGGAGACGGGAATTGACACTGTAAACGGCATGGTTTTCTTCTCACCTGTGCAGAAATGAAATACAAGCTCTTAACAATTGTGTCCAGATACTTTTACCTTTGCTTTGTGGCATTTATGCCTAATTAACAGTTCCAGAAAAAGGTGATGACGTGAATATCTAGTTTCTTTGCCTGTGCTTCAAAACTTCAAAAACGGGATAAAATGTCACGCTAGAGGAAGACAAGTTTAAAATAAAGGACATTCTTTTCCCCTATTGTTCTTGAGGCTAATTAAATTCTCTCTTGGGCTCTCATTAGTAAAAATCAATTCCTTTCAAATACATTTTCCGCAAGTTTTTAACAGCATGTAGGTGTTTGAAATGTACCATATGTATTGGCATGTCATGCCATGTCCTGGGTGCTGAATTGCATTAACTTTTCATAGATGTCAGTGTCGTTTAATTGTGCAGAAAGCTCCTGTTGCTGGACTGTAGGTGCCAGCCCCCAGTCTTTTTACTGTCAATGGAGGGAATCCAAATAAAAGGCACAGACGTTAATCTTTGAGTTGGTGTAAAACAAAATCAATTCCAGGTAAGGTGACCAAGTGCTTTTTCTACAGTTATTGTAGAAAAGAATTATAGCATTTGTATTTAAAATGAAACTTTGATTTTTGTTAGTACAACTTCAGTACTGGGACAATCTGGTTTTTGTTGGATAATAGTAGTTGTCATAGCAAGTGCATGCCAGGGAGGAGCCACAGCAAAGGTTTGCTGCTCTCACTAGTGGAGTGGGAGTTAGCTTGGCTGTCTCTTCTGTTTCTAGTCCTAACCCTCATTCACCAGACTAGCCTGCCCCAACCTGTAATTCTACTTTGAAGTCCAAATGGGGGCTGGTCTGCATGGATGTCCCAGACCTGGCCCATCAGCCCTGCAGCTTCAGACTATATCTAGCTTTGACACCTGCCTTCATTAACCAGGGCAGCGAAAAGTCTGAGGTTAATTTACGCTTCGGTGCCTTCGCAAATCTTGGTCTGGCATTGTCGTGTCTGTAACCACTAGTTAGAAATGCTTTCCCAAGGTGAACTATTGAGGATGGTCGCTATATTCAGCAGTTTGCACAGGGACTCGGGCAGAGAGCACAAGAGTTTTCCTTTCTTGCTCTTTAGGAGTTGGTCTCTTCTTTTTGTGCATCAATGGAATTGAGTAGAAGACCAGTTTTGCTGCTGAGACCTGTGTGAGTGGGAGAAACAGATCCCAGCATCCTGTGTGTTAGACTTTGGGGTAGGCATTTTTTGTTTTGGTTTTTTCCCCTGCAGCTGCCAGCAATAAAGTTGGAAGATGTGTCTCCTAAAATGTCAGGCTACAACTCTGTCCCCAGCTGTTTTGCACATGGTTAAAATTGTGTATCTTTTCACAACTTCAGTTATATCTGGGAATAATTTGTGACATGTGAGCTCTGTCAAAGCTTGTATATGTGTTCTTACTCAAATGTAAAGCCACAAGCAAAGCCAACATGACCAGGTGTAAAAGTGTCTCTATTCAGATGTTGTAGCAGTTTAATATATAATCAATTATGTAATTGAACTAAAGCAGCATGTTTTCAGTGTAGACAGTCCCCTGGAGCAGGGTTACCAAGGTCTGTTGAAAAGTTTTACTGACATCTGCTCAATAAGAATAAATGCAGGTCAGCCAGATGTCTCTCTAGCTAGAAACTGTGCTGGTGCAGTGCACTTGACTCGTAGGAAGGAGAGCAGCTAGAAATGCAGAATTGACCTCAGAAATGCAGATGACCCTATGTGTGTAGGACCTCAATAGGTCTGGGCAGTTTGTGTCTGTTATTTTGAGAAATCCTCGCTTAGAGTAATTCTGTTTTTTCTATAAGTGGTTTTACTGTGCTGGCATAACTACAAGGTTACTCTGCCTTACAGAAAATATTATTTCATATCATCCTATAGGAGAAATAAGGGTATGAAAAACCGAATTTGGGGGGATACCTCGCAAATGAGGTGGTATTAACATCAAAGTGTGTCTACCAGGCATCACTACGTCTTCATGCCCACTCCTTCCAAATGTTGGTCCCAGCCAGTTCAGTGGGAGTGTTAACTTTCTGCAGCTGAAGCAAATGGCATTTGTTTCCTCATTGTAGGTCACACTTAAGTTGCTATACCAGTATGCTCACTGTGGAGCATAAACTGCTTCAGTGTGATTTTTAACACCAGAGCAAGTTGCCAGCCAGGGTTCCAGAGAAAGGTATTTCATACTGCCTGATCTAAAACTAGCAAATGAAACTTGATAAGCAAATGGATTACCACAAAAAAGAAAGTTTCTTGCCAGGCTTTAGATTAAGCCGAGATTCATCCTCAGCCACGCATTTCAGTACCTGTAAATCTGTGAAGGATGAGGCTGTTGAATTCTAACTTTCCCTTCTTTGCTGCTCTTGCATTAAAACTTGTGTCCCAGAGTCTGATCAAGCTTCCTTGGAAAGCTGGGCACCGCAGCAGATTTTCTTCTGCCTGCTGAAAATTGTGAAGTGGTGAGAGACATTATGCCAGTCTTTAGACTGTGTGCTGTTCCCTGAGCTTGCCAAGCAAACTCATACTTGCATCTCACATTACCAGATATTCTGTGCTAATTTGCTATAAAGGATTGTGTTAAAAATCCATATTTATGAGGGATGTTAAAAACATAAAGCAATTATATGGTTTTCAATTACGTAAACATCAACATGCAATGTGAATCAGAAGCTGAATAATTAATTTTCTGTTTATTTGTAATATAGAGTCTATGCAAACAGTAATACCTGGAGAACAAGCAGGAGGAGGAGTGTGGCGAGTACAGTGCCATTAAGTGCTTTTAGTACCTCTGTTCAAATTCAGTTATCAAAGTAGGTATTGGCTGTTAAGGGAGGTAGCAACCTGGTGAGTGGGAAGCATTGAGTGCAGAAGTCCTGTTTGTGTCTATGCCCTATTAGTTAAGTAGTGTTTCCACTAACATGGCTAAAGGTTGGGACAATGGAGGTGCCTGTTCACATGTCCTGAGCACAGATGTGGCAGTAGCTGGAGCCACCTGATGCTTCCTGCTGTTGGTGTGGTAAATGACCATGGGCATTTTGGGTTAATGTGTGTCACATGCCTGATCTCTATTTTACAGGTAAAGAATACCAAACTTCTAACTTCTGAAAACTTTATGAAAGATTATAAAGTCATTTGAAGAAAATAAATATCATGAATCATTTCTGAATATTATCTGTCACCTGAAGTGCACCAACCAGCACTGGGGGGTCTGGGCATTGGTTCTGAATTGCATCCTCCGAGGCTTCAAAGCAGAAGCTTTCAAGGCTTTGTTATTCTAATAGCATTATTGCACCACAGTAAATGCAGAGATGCTCAACCAGTTCTTAAGTGGAACTAATTTTGAGAATCTGCTGTTTTTGTTAAGAGGTTAGGAAATGTGTTACACTGCATTAAAACCTGTGGGAATTAAAAACTATCTTGTTCCATTTGTTCAACTGTTTATTCTTAGATTGTCATTTCCTTTTGCCTCCTACATGCTGAATAGCTAGCAAACACCAACTTCATTTTAGTGATGGCTGTCCAGGGAAACACTTTTAGACTTTTTGAGACAGGTTTTTCCATGGCAAATAGTGCTGATCATTTACCCTCTACAGGAGAAAGCTTAGGACTGTCCTTCTACAGAACAAGTTCGAGAGCTGAGTTTTCTTCGAGAAAGGTTTTCTAAACTAAAACTTAAACTATTGTATCAGTTAGCTTTGAAGTCCATGGTGGCTGGAGCCTTGCTGGCTGGTTTGCAAGGAGATAGTTTCGACTTAGCTTGAGGGAAAGCGATCGCTACATGCAATTAAATGGAAACTCTGCAAGGTATTTGGCACTGATGCTTGTAAGAACCGATAGCTGTAGGAATATTGTATGGAAAAGGGAGTCCTTAGAGTAAGTGACTAACTTGCTGTCAAATTTAATTTTCTCTTTTCACGCTCTAGAAGCAGAAAACAATAAGCATGTGACTTCAGGAAAGCAATGCTGTGGGGGAAGTTATATCCTTGTTTAATAACTGGACGACTGTGATCAACCAGGAAAAGGCAGATGAGAAGACCATATGTTCTGTTCAAAAGCTAACAAATTCCAGGCTGAATTTTTTCTGTTGTTTTTGCTTGCTACTAAAGCCAAATTTCTCTGACCAGATTGGAACAGGTATGTTGGTGATCAGTTAGATAGAGAGGTTCTTCAGAGGTGGGCTCAGACAGCAGGGTGGCTACAGCAGGTATGAGAGGACTGAAGCAGCTGTTGTGATAAAAATGAGACATGGTGGCAGTGAGCAGAGCCTGGCTTGCAAATAGGGGGTGGAGATCATAGGCAGGGGCTTAAGACATGCTCCTACTTAATTTTTTAATTTTTAAAAAAAATTTTGTTTTATGAAAGTATCACTTGGCCGTAGTCTTGTCATTTTGCTGTTGTGTGGGAGCCAGCTCGTATA
This sequence comes from Burhinus oedicnemus, assembly GCA_008921705.1. Taxonomy (NCBI): domain Eukaryota; kingdom Metazoa; phylum Chordata; class Aves; order Charadriiformes; family Burhinidae; genus Burhinus; species Burhinus oedicnemus. Next base: position 794,463 of record VFFE01009229.1, read on the forward strand.
ATTAAGGCTGAGATGGTTGTAACCTTCTGCTCTTATACACACACAATCAGTTTTGTGATGAATCAGGTTTACATTCCTGAGCCCAAATTCTTGCTCTTTCCATTGAGCTCGCAACACAAGTGTGATTGAATCACTGAGTGTTTGCAGAAGCCACTGCTGGACTGCTTTTTCCGCCACCTCTTGATATATAAATCCCAGAGAGTTGATGATTAGTTGGCAGCCATATGAGATCAGATTCTAGTCATGACTGATAATTTCAAGAAGATATCTAGAGAGTACCTTTCTGGCCAAGCTGGATGTAGTTCAAGAGTCCATATGTGAAGGAGTACTGGCTGGAGGTGCCTGAGGAAACATTCAGAAGTGGTGTCATGAGCTTGTGTGTTGAAGAGAGATCGCAGCACAATGCCTTTGCAAGCTATATGGCCTGTCTGAGGTGGAAACCAAGCAACATGGAAAAACACTGTGAAATGAGTTAACCTTTGAATAATGAATTTCCCAGGAAGGTACAGGAATGCTTTTGGTCTGTGCCTTTCTTATCTGTACATCAGTAATATGGTCAGTCTTTCCAGAAAAGCCTAGTGTAAATATGGAGTAGAGGAAACATACTGAACCTGTTCTGTACTTTTTCATTCATAGTTTCACCCTCACCGTATTCTGTACTTTCTCTTGTTGGAAAAACACTCCAAGCAGTTTCTTAAGTTTTTATTTGCAAAGAAATTAAGTCAAATTTGTGCTTCCCCCTGTTGTTTTTTTTTTTTTTATTGCCTGATTTCCTGTGACTCATCAGGGACTTTTCCTCACTTGTTCCTGTTGTGTGTTTTCTTTCTTGTTTCTTTCTCTCTTCAGTTTTTGTACTATGCTCACTATTCACGTATTTTTTGGCTTTTCTGGAGGTATCAAACAAGGGGAACCATACATTAAGCCATATTCAGACTTCAATCCACTACCGACTGTTAAAATACTACAAAGTTTTGTTGCCCTGTTCAGGTAAATCTTTCCTACTCTGTCATTGTTTTCATATTTTAGTGCCGCCCTGGAGGGTCAGGGAGTGGTCTAGGCTTAAAACACACAAATACAAAAAAACCCCACATGCAGGAGAAATTACACATCTCCCTGAGAAGACTGGGTATACATTCCTTTCTGTTCCATCCAGCTGTCTGAGGTCGCCCACATCTCTTCGATACGAGTGCCAGACAGTGGCCCTCTACAAGAACATTGCCAGTTGGCAGTATTCACAGCCAATGTGTGTTTCTTGATTATAATTTCAGCAGAGATTTAATATTACAAGTTTAATGGTGTCTACAAGTCACAATCAGGTGAGAAAAGGAGTCAAGTTCTGCTCCGGTTGTGCTAAAGCTGTTAGAGCAGGAATTTCCTTTCTGCCTACTTTACCACACAATTTATACTGCTTGTATTTTCTGGCCTTGATTTATAGCATACGTCACGAGTTTCTGTGACACTGCTAGCAGTTCCCTGCCTGTGGTTTGCTAGGTGGGAGCAGTCTCCCGACGCTTTTGACATGAGGTATGTGCGTTGGCTGCAGCGCATTCCTGTTGGACACCAGAACCAAGCACTTGCACTGGAAGGGGGTGTCTTGAAAGAAGTTACTGCATTAAACATCTGCTAAAGGAGGAAGTTTCCACAGGAACTGGGTTAATAGTCCACTTCTGGAGTGTAAGCTGGGAGCAATCATTTGCCGAGCCCCCTGCCACGCGCTGCACATGGCGGCAAACGCAGCATTGCAGCAGTTGCTGTGCAGAGCAGGAGCCGCATGAGTTAAACTTGCCCACTATATATTAAAGGGGAGGAGAGAGGGGAAGCCTTTGCAGATGGGTTGAGGGCAGGCTGCCACCAGCAGTTGTCTCGAAGCATTCCTCACTGCTGTGAAATCCGTGAATGGTGCTTTGGAGAAAAATCTCCCCTGGGTTTTTGAGGCTTTTCAGCCACAAGTCTATCATTTGCGACAGGGTGGAGTTCTCTGCAGCACTCTTCCCTGAGCTTTTCAGTTGTGGGAGCTGATTGAGAAGAGGGGAGAAGAGGGGAGGGGAAAAAAACAATAATCGGACTTTTTCAATTCCTTCCTTTCCAGGGGCTACAGGACAGCCTCTCCAAAACTGTTATATTACTCTTACGGCAGTTGCCTCTGGAATTGCAATTGCAACGTATTGTGTCTCTTTTCCTGGTAATTAGAAGGGGCTTCTTCAGCTTCTTCCTTTTTCTCTTTTTTCTTTTCCATACCGTTTTTCTTCCTACTTTTACCACACAGTGACAGAGCCAGGGAAATGAAGAGGGTGCTGCATGCCTCTGCCCTTTTAACATTGAGAAAGGAACGTATCTCTCTTGTGTATGCCATGGCTATGTCCCAACAAGAAAGCCAAAAACTATGATGGTGGATTTTTTCCCTAAATGTCTATGTAGATGCACAAGTAAGGTCAACTTTTAGTAGGTTCTGTGCTGTTAGGCATATTTGAAAAGGTCACACATATTTTTTCTTTAAAGGAGTTAAATAATGAAGCACCAAAGAAAACTTAATGCAAGCAGAACTTCTCCCTGCTTGCAAGAACACTGACTTGACCAGTTATCACACAGACTTTATTTTCACTTACCTCTTTGTTAGAGGCTTCATAGAGGATCCCCATTGCTTGACAATTCAGTTTGACCCGTGCAGCACCACTCTGTCGTGCTTTATTCAGTGTAAGTTTCAATGCCTCAGGTCGTGAGAATTTCAGTATTGTTCCTGGGCGATTATTGTACCTGCAGTTCTCGCAACAAGTTTTCCTGTTCTCACTAAAGCCAAATAAAACTCTTGAAGTATTGCATTCCCTACCTGGTTTCTGGGCCTGTAGTGCAGGTCACTTATTGCGGGTACGGAATGATTCCAAACTTTACCTTTCCTTTCTGTTTTGCATGCAGAACAAACTCTCTGGTTCTTTGATTTTGCAAGTAGAAGAGTGGATATATCTCAGCTGCTGTGGGTGAAGACTGATGTTGAGATTAGAGAGCTCTGCCCTACATTGGGCTGGTTCTGCTCTTTCTGTGAACCGTACACTGATTGTGCATCCTACATTTAATGAACACTCCATCCCATCTGCATTTTTTATTAAGGTCTCATGGACCAGTTGTTGCTGAGTCTTGCTAAATAAATCTCTTGCAAGAAGATTCTGCTTGTCCTGAGGTAGGATCATGTAGTGCTGAGCTTATCTTCTGGCTTGTTACTTTTCCAGTGGTTGAAACAAGCTGAATTCAGGCACATTCTATCATTAGGAACTTATTAAACTACTGCTCTATGGTTTCTTCTTTAAACATCAATCTTTCTGCTAACATTTTGTGTGTGGTTCAACCTGCCCAGATCTACTTCTGTCCTCTGCATTTTATCTGTTGTGGGGTTTTTTTCCCCCCAAGTCTCGTGTGTTTGCATAGGTGCTTCGTTTCAGAGGAGTACAGGAGGGATGCAGATGTTATGACTTCATTTACTTATTATACTGTTCGGGCTTTTTTGATCTCTGGAACTCAAAACAATGATCGAATAAGGATTCTCTTTCATTTTTCTTGGCACTTGTTTCTCTCGCTCCATGTGGAAGTGACTGAGGTTGGTTTTCTCAGAGTCAGTGACTGGTAAATTACATGAATCCATCCTCAGTCCAGCTGAATTTATTACCTGTTACTGTTTTTGCTGGATCCTCAATTTCTAAACCCTTCTTCTGCCCACTTCAGGCTGACGGTGTATCTTGTGGGCCTCGGGGGAAAAAGCTTGGGCGTTTCCCCCTTCCTGTTTTGCTTGTCCCTTGGGCAGGATCCGGTTCCTGGTGTCCAGCATGGAGATGCCCTGAGAAGCAGGGAGGGGAGCAGGGTCCAGGCCCTTGGCCCCAGCCTGGCCCAGGGAGCGGCCAGGCCCCTCTGCAGGGGAGGCTGTGCCTGGCGTCGGCTGCTGCAGCTGAACGAAAGGCAGCTCTGCTGCAGCCTCAGCAAGGGTGCTTGACAGCATCTGTTTTCTTAGGCGCTTTCAAGCTGCGTGAAAATGATTTCAGGAAGCTTTTACTTGCCAAGTATTGCATGAAATGTCCAGAAAACAGACCTGGTTAGGAGGAGACTTTCCCTGGGCGGGTAGAAGAAGAGGAAGGTAACAGTTGTGTATTTTTTACTGCTTTGAAATGGTACCTCTCACAGCTTACCACGTACTTAAGTCTGTCTGCTTACTGACTTGTTTCCATTTCAAATATAATTAACGTGATTTTGTAAACATGAATGTATAGAAAAAGGGTAATACAAGTTGAGAGATCTTGTTCTTCAGAGCGTTAAGTATACTGCTTTTTCTGGCAGTTCCTTTTGCAGAGCAGTTTATGTGCAGCTTCAAAGTATTTATCCTGCTTAAGAACAATGTTAAGTATCTTAATTAGCTTGGAGAGTGTTCTGGGGTTTTCTGTGCTTTAATGTATTTTAAAGATATTTTCCAGGATGAGACTTCAGAGTAATGTTTCTACAATTCCTTTGACTGTGCAAGTGGGCTGTCATATTCTCCAGAACTGTGTAAGCTACCTGCTGGCATTTTTTTGCTTTCAGTACATCTCATCAGATGAGATGACGTTTTTACAGATAGGCCCACAAGCCAGGTTTGAAAGTGTTGAGAAGAGTTGGTGCCACATTGCCAAACCTTTAATAGGAGGAGGGAGGGAGAAGGCTTGAGGGAAGCTGTATAAGCTTTACTAGTGTGGAACACATTGACATGCTACGTATGTCCCCCTTGTACGTCGCCCAAAGAAGAAGCATAACCTGCCCAGAGGCTGAGGTTGGCACAGGCAGTACAAGCCCCATCCAGAGCTCGGCCGAGGGTGCTTGTGCATGCCCCCATCAGCCCTCAGTTCTGTGTACCACTTTGTTTCATCTCTATGCAGCTGGCATGTTCATTAAAATCCATTGATAGAAAAATCTGCTGGAACATCGGCAGAGACTTCTCCATCTGTAAGTGTGTAGACATCAGCAGCTGTCAGAGGGAGTTCAGTGAGGTGGACGTCTGTGAGAGTCCGCATTTTTCTTTCTCCCCCCGCCCCAGTATCTCTTAAAGCTTCCAACTGTTGCTGCTGCTTGATAAAAGGTATTTTCATTCTCTTGTTCATTGCTCCATCTCACATTCGTTCGCTGGCTGCACTGCACCAGTCCCCTGTTTCACCGCTGTTGGTGAAAAGCCTTTCCTCTGCCCTCCAAGCAGAGTGCCTTGAAGTGCAGGCAGTTGTTCAGTGGCTGAGTTGGGGGTGATCTGATTAAATGAGGGAATATGTTAGCTATTGTACAGCACAAAAAGGAGAGGTTATTGCTTGTATTGATAATTCCGAAGGCAGTCTGTTCTCTCTCTAATTGGGGAAAATTCTCTGGTGTCCTCATACCAGTTTATTTGGCAGTTTCTGGTGCATCTGAAAGGGATGTGTGTCTCAGTGATGGGAGAAGCTCTGGGCTTTTCTGCTGGGCCCTGCAAGCTTGGCGATTTGGTGTGACCCTTTCCCAGGGCAGTTTTCCACCTCTGGTGGTAAATGGCCTGTGGGTCAAACCGCTGTTTGGCTGATGTGGTTTTGGTTCTGTTGGTGGAGAAGCGGTAGTAGGAAAAGGAGATGTAAGTGGGAGATGTGGCCTTTTAACACCATGTAGTCTAAGGGAGGGGAGGGAGCTGTTCTGTGACAGGAAAATGTGAGTGAGGAATGTCTGCAAGCTGCAAGTGAATGCATTTTCAGAAGAGTGTTGACCTGTCTTTTCTCTCTTGATTTCATGCTGCATCTTCACCATATGTTCTGTCAGACCTGGAGAAAGCTGCTACCTTTTCTTCTTTCACGTGCTTAGCTAAGGTTATGAAAGTTCGTTCCTCTCAAGGATGAAACTCCTGTCTGTTGTCATTTAAAAGCATTTACTGTTACGAATTACGATGCCACCTCTGCTCTGCCCAAGTGTGCTTTAAATGAAGCATGGGTTTGGTTCATTGAGGGAGAGCTATCACTCCAGCACACACTGTCTCACAGAATCACAGAATGTTGGGAGTTGGAAGGGACCTTCGAAGATCATCTAGTCCAACCCCTCTGCCAAACCATATTCACCTGGAGCAGGTTGCACAGGAACGTATCCAGGCGAGTTTTGAATATCTCCAGAGAAGGAGACTCCATCACCTCTCTGGGCAGCCTGTTCCAGTGCTCTGTCACCCTCAAAGTAAAGAATTTTTTCCTTGTATTCAAACGGAATTTCCTGTGTTCCACTTTATGCCCCTTGTCCTGTCACTGGGCACCACTGAAAAGAGTCTGACTCCATCCTCTTGACACCCGCCCTTTAGATATTTATAAGCATTGTTGAGCTCCTCTCTCAGTCTTCTCTTCTCCAGGTTTCTCAGCCTTTCCTCATAAGAAATATGTTCCAGTTCTCTAATCACCTTCATAGCCGTTTGCTGTACCCTCCATTCCCTTGATCACCTCCATAGCCCTCCACTGTACTCTCTCCAGTAGTTCCCTGTCTTTCTTGAACTGGGGATGCCCAGAACTGGACACAGTACTCCAGATGTGGCCTCACCAGGCCAGAGTAGATGGGGAGGATGACCTCCCTTGACCTGCTGGCCACGCTCTTTTCGATGCACCCCAGGATGCCATTGGCCTTCTTGGCCACAAGGGCACATTGCTGCCTCATGGTCAACTTGTTGCCCACCAAGACTCCCAGGTCCCTCTCTGCAGAGCTGCTTTCCAGCAGGTCAACCCATAATCTGTACTGGTGCATGGGGTTATTCCTCCCTAGGTGAAGAACCCCACACTTGCCCTTGTTGAACTTCATTAGTTTCCTCTCCAGCCAACACTGTAACCTGTCCAGGTCTCGCTGTATGGCAGCACAGCCTTCCAATGTGTCAGCCATTCCTCTCAGTGTTTCATCATCAGCAAATTTGCTGAGGGTACCCTCTGTCCCCTCGTCCAGGTCATTGATGAATATATTGAACGAGACTGGGCCCAGTACTGACCCCTGGGGAACACTGCTAGTTACAGGCCTCCAACTGGACTCTGTGCTGCTGATCACAACCCTCCGAGCTCTGCCATTCAGCCAGTTCTCCATCCACCCATCTAACCCACACTTCCTAAACTTACCTACGAGGATGTTGTGGGAGACTGTGTCAAAAGCCTTGCTGAAGTCGAGGCAGACAACGTCCACCCAGCCAGTCCTGCCATCACAGAAGGCTATCAGATGGGTCAAGCATGATTTGCCCTTGGTGAATCCATGGTGACCACTCCCAATAACCTTCTCTTCCTCTACATGCTTAGAGATGACATCCAGGATGAGCTGTTCCATCACCTTTCCAGGGAGGGAGGTGAGGCTGAGTGGCCTGTAGTTTCCCGGATCCTCCTTCTTGCCCTTTTTGAAGACTGATGTGACATTAGCTTTCCTCCAGTCCTCAGGCACCTCGCATGTTCTACATGACCTTTCAAAGGTGGTGGAGAGCAGCTTCACAATAACACCTGCCAGCTCCCTCAGCACTCGCGGGTGCATCCCATCAGGGCCCATGGATTTGTGGGTGTCGAGTTTGCCTAAATGATCTCTAATCCGATCCTCCTCAACCAAGGGAGAGTCTTCCTTTCTCCAGGCTCTCTCTCTTACTTCCAGGGTCTGGGATTCCTGAGGGCCGGCCTTAGCAGTAAAGACTGAAGCAAAGGCGGCATTCAGAAACTCTGCGTTCTCTGCATCCTCCGTCACCAGGGCACCTACCTCATTCAGCAGTGGGCCCATGTTTTCCCTAGTCTTTCTTTTTCTACTGATGTACTTGAAGAAGCCCTTCTTACTGTCCTTGACATCCCTTGCCAGGTCTAATTCCAGGTGGGCCTTAGCCTTCCTCGTTGCATCCCTGCGTACTCTCACAACATTGTTATATTCCAGTGGCGAGTCCCTTTTTCCACATTCTGTAAACTTCCTTTTTTCATTTCAGTTTTTCCAGAAGCTCCTTGCTCCTCCTGCCTCCTTTGCTTCATTTCTTGCTCCTAGGGATGCACGGATCTTGAGCTTGGAGGAAGCGGTGCTTGAATATTAACCAGCTTTCTTGCACCCCGCTACCTTCTAGAGCCCTAACCCATGGAATTCCTTCAAGCAGGACTTTGAAGAGGCCAAAGTTAGCTCTCCTGAAGTCCAGGGTTGTAATTCAACTTTTTGCCTTGCTTCTTCCACGCAGGATCTTGAACTCCACCATCTCATGGTCACTGCAGCCAAGGCTACCCCCAGCCTTCACACCCCCAACTAGTCCGTCTTTGTCAGCACAAGGTCCAGCAGCACACCTCTTCTCGTTGACTCCTCCACCTGATGTGTCAAAAAGTTAGCATCAATGCTCTGCAGAGACCTCCTGCACTGTACGTGCCTGGCTGTGTTGCCTTTCCAGCAAATATCGGGGTGATTGAAGTCCCCCATGAGAACCAGGGCCTGTGATTGT
>VFFE01009229.1:802913-831327 GCA_008921705.1 Burhinus oedicnemus
CTTCCAGACAGGTGGATCCCATCCCTCTCAAACAGGCCATATTAATGAAAGAGTGTCCCATTGTCATAAAAGCTAAAACACTCACGATGGCATCAGCCACATAGCCAGGAGTTGATATGCATTATCTGTCCACTTCTGGCTGCTCCCTTTCCTCTAACTGGTAAAATGGAGGAAAAGATAACTTGGGCACCTTTTTTTTCACATGCACCCCCAGGGCTTTATAGTCTTCCTTAATTCTGCCCAGGTTCTGGCTTGCGGTGTCATTCATGCCCACATGAATGAGTAACGGTGGGTGGTAGTCTGTACTCCTGACAAGTTGTGGCACCCTCTCAGCAGCATCTCGAACCTTAGCTCCTGGAAGGCAGCATACCTCACGTGACTCCCTGTCAGGATGGCAGATGGGCGCCTCAGTGTCCTTTAAGAGAGAGTGACCCACTACTAGCACTCGTCATTGTGTTTTACAATATCTACTGTGCGCTGCTGGTGCAGGTCCTCCTCTCAGACCTAGCTCCTGGGTGTCTAAAGCTGTTAAACCTTCACACCTGTTTTTGGTTGTGATGCCAGAAGGTGGGGGCTGAAGCAGAGTCCTGTTTTTGTGGGTCACCAGGGTCCAAGGTGCCTCATTCTCAGTGGTATCCGCTACAGGAACATGGTTTTGAAACCACCTATTTATCTCTGTCTCAGCTTCTCTGATACTATGCAACCTTTTAACCATTCCTTGCAACTCGGCCACCTGACGTAAGAGATCATTGACCTGTGCCCACCATGTGCAAGTACTTACCTTTCTGCCAGGAGAACTCACTTGCAACCTGCTGCCTCTACTGAAGTCTTCCTCCTTACCAGTTCTGTCTGGGTGGATGCATTAGATGTCTGAGGGGCTTTCTGTGTAGGAGCGTGAGTGCCCACCATTTTGGCAGAGACCCTGGGCGCTTCCCTGGGCTGTGGGCCAACAAGCAGGCTGCAGGGCCCTTCCTGTGCGCTATTCCCTGCGAACTGCCGTGCCACGCCCTGACTGCCCACCCTATTCCCAGCGTTCCCTAGGGCCATTTAAATCTCTCGCGATTGCTCTCTGCAATGCCCACTCCACCACGTCAGCCTTGCTCGCAAGAGCTGCTGGCTCCTGGTGGGGCTCTCTGCCCTTCCTTGGGTTTCCCTGGCTCTGGGAACCCTCTGTCTGCCTGGATCTAGTGCCGAGCCGCAGCGCTTACCATTGCTGCCACTGTGTTCCTCAACGGCTGAGTCCTTAGTGTTCATGTAGCGCTCGTTCCTATAGGACAGAGTGAACTTCCCATTCTACAGACTCACCATCAGTTCATACAACCTGTCACTTTTGCCATCTTGTATATAAACATACATTTTTTAAATGCTTCATGTAGGCTTCTACAGCTCAGGTCATTCAGTCTGTGTTCTGTAGCTGCATCCTACCTGCAGTTTTTCCTTGCAAACTAGTGAAAGCCAAATTAATTACAACAGTTTGCTCAGAAGAGACATGCTAAGAGAAGTCCAGAAGGCAAAGTGGGTGTCCTAAGAGTTCACACAGAGAAACTGCTTTGCTCTCCATGAACACATAGTGATGTGGTGGTGGTAGTTCTTCTGGTTTTGGTTACCTTTCTAGAGGAATTGCATTGAGGGCAGTGGGGCACAGACTACGGTAAGTTGTAATTTGAGTCCTGTGAAAAATGCCAATAAACTGCAAATCAGATATTGAAACTTAAAATACAGGACCATATTTCAGTCAGGACTTTGTGTTTTCACCTGAGGTGAAGCCTTGAATATTGTGGAATCTTCTGACATGGTGGTGCAGCTGTGTTCCTGATAAAAGTGGGTACTTAACTTGCTGAATTCCTATTTCTGCTGTTTGCAATAGCTTTTTTCTCCCCTTTCTTCCTCTCTTCACACTGTCACAGGCATCTTTGGAAACTCATTTACCCTAATCCTGTGTTTGACTCAATGAGCTAATAGCTTGAGAATAAATTGCTGCAGAAATTGCATTCATAAATATCATGAACAGCTTCCTTAAAGTGGTGTTTGATTACTTGAGACAAAGCTTTCAAAACATTAAAACAGCTTAAAAATAATTACTTGGCTAAAGCAATAAAGTTCTGTGGATACATTTCATTTTTCATAATGGTCTATTTTTTTCCCTTTTCAGAAAATGGACAAGAAGCCTGTATTAAAAAGTAATTAAATCTGCAACCCAAGCAAGACACAGAAAACTCAAAATTTAATACTAATGCAGTTTTTTCATTTTGCAGATGATTGTTGCCCACTCACATGCACTCAAGTATGCACATCATTAGCACTGACAAAGAGCTGACAGTTAACTTTGAAATTCTTGGTTTCCAGGAGTTTATCTCACAATCTCATTATGTAAATGTGGGGGTTTTTTAACTTGAGCAGTTGCCATGAGAATAAGTGTCTGTCTAGAGCACTGCATGGGATGCATCCTGCAAAAGCTAGGCAGAACTAGCCGTTCTGTTGAAAGAGAGTCATGTTGCTTTGATTTATAATTAATCTTTAGGAATCTAAAGCATCTTGGCAGTATAAAACAAACAAATCTGACTGTCTGACAGTGGTGTTTGCCAGATGAGACGAAGTGTCCCGCATTGCATTGTATGCATCGCACTGAGGCTTGGTGGATTACTGCTGTCTGATTGCTGGCTTTCCTAAAGAAAAGGTGTGTGTTGTGTGAGGCCCTGCTCCTGTTGAAAATGTGTAGAAAGGAATATGCTTTAAGAAAAAGTACTTCTGGCTATCTGGTAAAAAAATAAAAACTAAAAATAAATGTTAGTACTGGATCTCTAATTTTGTCTAGCATAACGCAGGATGTGTTTGTTGAGGGAGGTGATCTTTGAAAAAACCTTATTCCTGTTGCTTCTGGAGGCCTGATGTATTTGTTGTTCATTACATGTCTGATCCAGCATGAGGGGAAGAAGATCCTGTGGAACACCCCACTGCCTGAAGCTCTCCTGGCTGGAGGGCAGCTCTGGTAGTTCCCACGTTAGGTAGTTTACCTACTGTAGGTGTAAGAGTAGAAGAGAAGACTCGTTGAAGTCTACTTTGTGGGAGATAGTCATGTATAGGCAGGAGCTGGTGGGGATGGGTGATGGGCATGGAAGGATTTATTTGTGCTGCGAGAACAGTGTACTTCTGTGAAGCTGCCATGTATGGTACACGGTGCCAAAATTACTTTTTGTGAACGCTGTCAAATGCTTTTGGAAATAATGTAGACAAACTTTTCCCATCCTTCTGTGAAAATAAATTCGTTCTAGCTTTTCATGGTGGAGAAGGCGATTGAATAGGCAGATGGTTCAAGATCGTACTTCAAGGCACATTAGTTAACATGTCTTCAACCTTAAAAGGTTGTTAGTGTTAGTCCATGAATTCTGACTTTGAAGCTTGCAATAGGTGACATGTTATTTTACCAATCTTGTCCTTTTTAAAACAAAACAACATACCCTTAGGTGGGATTGTTGCTCAGGACAGGAGATGAGGTTCACCTGTTAAATAGAGAATTTTATGTTTGGGAAAGAACTTTCCTCTGCAGGTCTGTTATGCCAGGAACAAGGAGAATGGGGCTTCTTAGCGCTACTAGACTTGTAGTTTGATTGTTGCAGAATACTTAATAAGTGATATATGCAGCTGGAGGTGAGTGTTGATTTTTCAAATGTGGAAATCTGTTCACTTTCCCATGGCTTTTAAGCTTAGAGTGAAATGCAGTAACTTGATGATTGCTCAATAAAATCTCTGCAGTGTCTTTACAGCACAGCCTGGTTTCAACACAACTCTGTTAGTCCCAGTCCTATAGTGGATCCTTCCACTAATGCTTCAACTTCTTTCATCCTTGCACCAGCAAGGTGAATGAGTTGCCTTTTGTTGTCCTGGCCTTTGCAGCCAGTTACTGATGAAAATAATTCTTCATTCTGAAGAAGTGAGCCATCACAGGCATCTCACCAACTGCTGTCTCACTGTCAGGAGAGGCTTGCTAGCTACAGCGTTGAGTGTTCAGTGGTCAGCCTCCCATCTTCTGCAACAAGCGTGACCTTGCGTTCCAGGGATCAGCAGATCCAGAGCATCTCTGCTGGTGGTGGTTTCATTTTCCATGATCTGGTTCATGCATATGCAACTCACCACTGTGGGTTTTAACTTTCAAAACATTTTTTTTTCCTCCTGGTCCAATACAGAAATTGCTTTGAAAGCCGAACTAATGTTTGGAATACTTCCCATATTTTGCCCCAGAGCTGCGGATATGCCTGTTTCATCATATTTTTATGACTTGAAAATGGGCCACTTCAGACACTTTCCTGTATAAAAGTTGAACTAGATCTATCCCAAGATGAACCTTTAAAATTAAAAACTTTACACTTGAATGTCAGAGTTGTGTATAATTTGCTATGATGACAACCACATGGCCTCTGTCACAGAAGAGTGAAATGTCTTAAGCTGTTATTGAGTAAGTTTGTGCCTGTTTCAACAGCTTCTGTAGTACAGATAAAGAAATCGGCTCTGGGTTGGGTTGTGGCTGAGCTTTTTTGGTGTGTTACAGTCACTCTGCGGGAAGTTATCAGCCTTCATATATTTGTGCCATGCCAGGGTTATGCGGGTTATATTTGTAGTTTCTGTTTTGCTATTAATAGTGTCATGCAAATGCTGAGTTTGCTTTGTGTTTAAAATTATTAGAGCAAGGGTAAGATCGTTCTTCTCTGGGCTACATATAGAAAACTCTGGAATAATATGTTTGATTTCCCATCAGAATAAGTTGCCATCGCCTCTGTCACTCCACAGGGTAATGTTTTCCCTTCTGGTTCCTATTACTATAATTAGATGCATTTAGAGCATTCTGTTTCTCTCTATTAACATGTAATCATGTGATTGATTCTTGCGTGCCAAGTAGATACTTTTTCCAAAGGAAATACGTATTTTACATGAGTTTTCAGACTGGCTATGTAAATCAAGTGCTTATGAGAGGGACTGTGATATGCAGCTTGAATGCTAGTCTTTCAAACTTCTGTTCTCTGCACTTCCCCCTCGTGTACCTCCATAGCTTTCTGCTACTTTAATTGGTGGTTCTCCTACTATAATGCTTAGTCAGATGTTCAAAGCACTGGCTATTTAACTTGCAAAGAGAAGATATTTCTGTATAACGTGGATTTTTTATTGATGAGGATTTAGTGGGAGGCTGACTTGCCTTTCTGAATGAATTGCTTGTGTCAAGGAAAGCTGCTGACCAAGGGTATTTTTAGACATTGTTAGTGATCCAGAGAATGTACTGTCAAGTATTTTCTTTTTAGTCTTTTTTCTTTTTTTGGCATCACATCAGGTTAACATTCAGATTGTTGTGTCTGCATCTTTTGGCACTATGAATTCTTTGCGTACTTTGGGATAACTGTCCATGCAAATGCTGTGGCTCTGATTATTTCTGTACCTTCTGTTTCTTTTGTTCCCTGATGGAAGGGGATAATATTGCCTCTGAACTATAGTAGAATTTCTAAAAGTAGCCAGTAGCTGTGAAAATAAACAAACCTGGAACACCCATACAAACAACCGCCCTGTTTTTCAGCCCCAAAGAATTAAATTGTATGCCCATGGATAAGCCATGGATGATCAATACTGTCTTCCTTCAAACTGCCTTGTTGCTAAAGTATAGGATCAGTCTGAGACTGTGATTCCAGAATCATTAATTCTGGGGATGTGTGCTGTTTTATCAGCCAGTGGTACAGATTTGATCAATGTTTTTGTTGTTAGCCACGACACTGGGTTTAGGTCAGCTGAAGGAGGACAGATGATACCTATCCAGCACAAAGTCTTCAGATAACAGTCACTTACTTGTTTTTAATAAATTTCTTATCCCAAACTAGCACTTTGCATAATATGGCCCAGGTATTTTTGATTTCAGATTACAGTCTGTGGCCCCAGGACTTGTGCTAGGAATGCAGTGGCTCGACGGAATGCACCTAACCTAGGTGCACCCCATAGGTGAGCAGATATTCACTGCATGCTTCATTTACTACTATTGTGAGCTGAAATAGACCTTCTCACCTAGAAGCAGGAGCTTTCTTAGTCTTCAGAGATGTAAGGAAGGATGTTTTTTTATCCCAAATTCTCCAGTCCATTATGGCTTCAGAATTTACTGTGTTTGTGGTATGGGCAAAGTAAATGAGAACACCCCAGCTGCTCCTCCTAGTATAGCCCATTGCTTGTGCTGACAGATTTGGGAGCAGGTTATTGGTGATAAGTCTTGTGATCTTAATCTGCTATTGTATTGGTATTGTAATGATTCTAATGATTCCTCTATAATAGAGGCTCTTCCTAGGGAATGAGCATTCACTAGGCGTATTCATGGAGCTTAGCTTTATGAGTGCATCCTCCAAAGAAGGAAGAGAGCCTGCTGGAGGGAGTTTGACACTTAGTCACACATTTGACAGTGCGACTCAGAGTGCTTACTTGCTGAGTACGTGGAGGTATTCCTTTCTGTGAACTCCTCAGTGTTAATAAGAGGATCTACATTGCTGGCAACTGATTTTGCAAGATGTTATTTTTATTTTTAAAAATAATTTTCTGCTATTGTAGCTAGAGCATAAATATAGGGACGATCTGTCTGCAGGCTTCCTGGCATACTCTTAATTGTCACCAGAGATATAAAAATAAAGATCAAAGAAAGCGTCCTTGCCACTTAGGCCATCCTAATCAAAGAGTCGAGAAATTGAATGCGATTCCTTGATCATCTGTGATCCTACTATGTGACTTACAGCAAGTTTCAGTCTCGATAATTTTTTTCCCTCCAATTTTTAAAATAGCAGTAGTGCTTCCTCATCTTCCAAGGATGTAGTTGGAGATTATAGAAAGTATTTGTTGATTGCTTGCTTAAGACTCTATCTTAGGTAATGAGAGTTACAAAAGTAAAAGAAAATATGAATTTTTAACCTTATGCTAAGACCCTGAAAGGAGTGTGTCCTGGGATTGACTCATGCTTGCTTGGTGTTTTTTCTCTATTTGTTGAAGGAAGGATACTCTGTATACGCCAGATTTAACTGTGTCTCTTAGTCCTTGTGCCACCGTGCTTGTTCAGTATTTGTCCAGTGATGGAAGTCAGCAAAAGCAAAGGACAGGCTTTGCCCTGTCCACCAGACAGATACAAGCAAAGTACAGACCTGACAACCCACCCGCGCCTTTTCTAAGAAAAGTTTGAAAAGAGGCAAAGGAGAGTTGTGTTTCTGAAAGTGATGTGTGTGTGTGTTCAGGGCTCTTGAAGGGGTGGGTGGGGAAGCATGCAAGCACCGTGGCACAAACTGCAGCCTGTACTAATGCTCAGTTGTGCGCAGCTCGGGGAAGCCGTTGTGCTGCTGCAAGGAAGATAAGCACTTCTGGTTTATACCACTGCAAAATTCAGCTATTACCAGCACAGCATTCTGGTGTTTCATCTCTCTTTAGGAGCAGAACTTCACTCTCAAAGTTGATAGATTTTATGTAATGCCTGTCTTTAGCAGACTTGCACTCGATCTTTGGAAGACTGGTGATGTTTTACATATATGTAACATCTGCGTGTTCTGAAGAAGTGGGGCTGAGTTTTGGGGTTTAACATAGCTATTTTCACTACTCTCCAAATTGTCAGAGAAGAATGATAGGTGATAAATGCACACTGTAATCATCTGATCACAGGCAATTAACAGATTCATAATTTGATTTACAGTGTTTTCAAAAGGCTGCATAAATAATTTTTAATTGTCAAACTGATGTGTTAGTAGAAAACAGTTTTGTTCTTTGCAATCCTGAGATTTTCTTATACTGAATATCTCAATGCTTGTTACTATCATGGCTTATTTACATTTGACAGCATACATGTAAAAATAAGTTCATCTCTCTTGTTAAGGGCTCTTATAAGTTTTAAGGGAGGAGGGGAATCATTTACATAATTTTAAGCTTGACAGAGTAGCTATAATTTCAGGTAATTTAAAAAAAAGAAAACCCACAACAAAAACTCAAAGCTCTGTTGGAAGTAGTCAGTCAGTTGTATGCTGACAGAGGCAAAATCTCCAAGTCATGGTGTTTGGGTAATGTCATTTGTACCTTAATGTGATATCCAGAACTTTCAGTAGGTTACCTATTTGCTGAAGGATTATATCTCTGTCTGCTTTTAGCAGAGTGTTTTGTATTATCTACACAAGCTGCAAAGCATGAAATTACTATCTAAACAGACCAAGACTTATAGGAAATGGGAAAAATACATTTCATTTATTTCTTTTTTTTTACAATTGAATAGGATAATACCTTGCATTGAGATATGAATGGGTTTGTGCCAGTAATCCTAAACACAGCCTTTAGATGAATTTTAGTGAACTAGCCATCTGAGCATTAGGGTAGAAACATACTATCGCAAGTTCACTTGAAAACACTGTTCAGGAAGAAGTTGGGAATCCTTTTCTTTTCTGGATGTACCCTTGGAAGGGTTAAGAGTTACTTCACACAGTTCCCCAGGGCACCTACAACAAGGTGTTTTGGAATAGGGTGATCTTGATTGGATCCTGCTGTATGTTTTGCGGGTTGATTTTCAAATTGTGTTTCTCCTGTAAGATGATTTTGCTAGGAATGTGGAGCTTCTGTGTGTGGAGTTTCCCAAAAGAAATCAAAACTTCGTTACCGAATATGCTAGCAGAACTGCTGTCTGACCTCTGCATGGGTGAAATGGGCATCTTTCTGTATGTGGAAAATGCTTGTATCACTCAGCAATTTGAAGTGCAACAAAAAAATGTAGTTCCCCTTCTGATCAATACAGACTGATTCTAGCCTTTTTATCTTTGTTTTTTAGCACCGCTCTTTTATCCCTTGTTAATCCTCTTGAGCAGCGAGAAGACAGTTGAATACAGAAGACCCATTTCACCTCTGAATTCCTGGAACAACTTTAGAGTTGTGTGAAAAAAAATAATGTGGGGACAAGAGGATATTTGCAAAATAAACATGTATATTCCAATCTCAAAATATACACTTTGACCTCTACCTCTCTCTATCAAATGTTTTTTAATCTTATCTAGCAAAATATGAGAACATACACTCACTTATCCCTTTTCATATTTATACATTTTCTTTTGAAATCAATCCAGCAGCTGGTAAATATAAATATCAGAATATCAGAACATAATTAAGTCACTCTTTTGCTTCTGCTGTGCAAGTAGATAATGATGAAGGGAAGTTTATCAGTTGTCTCTTTTTCTTTGGTTTTTTTTTTTTGCTTACATGGGTAAGAAATGTATCAATTTGTGTCTCTTGAGAGGATGAAGGGCTTAGCTAACCTTTTGCTAGTCTTGGCATATACTTCTAATGAGTCTAGGTTTGTTATCTTCTGCTTCCAATGAAGTCTCTCTGATTTTATGTTTGGGGGGGGGGGTGTTGTTGTTTTTGTCTGGTTTTTGGTTTTGTTTTTTTGGGGTTTTTGTTTGGTTTTTTTTTAAATTAAGCTTGGTGTGTATTAGAAAGGCAGATTTTACTTCTTTGAAAGACTGCCTTTATTAATTAAATCCACTACTCATCAGGAAGAGAAAAATACCTGTTAGCTAAAGTAATGCAATCAGTTAAGAGTGTTTTCACAATGTTCTTCTTTAAGAGTTAAATTTATGCTCATTCAGGGCAGTCGATATAGAAAGAAAGGAATTTTAGCTGTAAATTAGTGATGAAGGCCAAAACATGAAGTACACATGAGGTGTAGCACGGAGAAGGCACTGAGGTTTTTTCATTTGGTAAAATGGCTTTTGTTTTACTATAGGGGTGAGGGAGGATGTTTCACTGTTATGAATTACAGCAGGAAGAAGCATCTGGTGTTCTGAGGGTTTTTACTTGGAAAGTAATTTCTTTGTTAGCATCTTCATAATGATCATGTTCACACAGTTTGTGTACATGCCAGCCTCTGTTCCGCTAAAGTTACAACATGCAAGCCCCCTGGCATCTGGGGGATGATGCAAATGCTGTGGAGATACTAGGGATAAGAGACTCATTGCTTCTTGATTTTGTGATGATCTGAAGCCTCTACACATATGAAGATGCTCCTGTCCCCCTCAACATAACAAAGAACAGCTCTTGTTTGTTAATTGTTTCTAATCTATATGTAAGAAGACACTGTTTCGTTTTGGCATCTCCAAAAGTTGTTTGAGTCTGAAAGGATCCTTCTAAACAATTAAAATTAAAAGCCACTTTCCATTCTGAAGAGGATTCTGATTTTTATGTTTCTGTACATACTGAAAAAAACTAACATATGTATAAAAAACCACATCATATAAAACATTATGTGGGGTATACAGTTCATTGATGTGAATTCTGTATTCAGTGCTGTTCATTAGGCTGCTTCAGGTCTATTTCTTTGGATAACTAAGTGAAACAGTCCTCAAGTGTCCTGGTTTGAGCGACACAGGACTAATTTCTCTTCTAATACTTTGGAAAACTGCACTTCTAGAAGACTTTAGTGTTTGAATTTGTGAAAGTATTTACTTTATAGCCAGCTATGGTATGCGGGTTTCAAGGTCTCAGTGTTTTCGAGTTAGCCAGGTGGAGGGACGAGGAGGAGCGAGACCTGGGCACTTGACCCAAGCTGGTCAACAGGATTATTTCATACCACGCTTGTCACATGCAATATAAATTAGAAAGTTTGCTGCGAATCTCTCTCTCCCTTGATGGGGGTGATCCAGAGAACTTCTTGCCCCGGTGCCTTCCCTTCCCCCTGAAGCCGTAGCGCTCGCAGTGTCTGACATTTGCTGTCCACTGCTGGGAGTGCACAGCTTCCCACTGGTATAATTGGCTGAGTATAATCCTAGTATATTTTGTATTGGTATCGGGATTAGTATTGGTTCTTTAGTGTTTTAAATGTTAATTATCTAGTCTTATTCTATTAAATCTGTTTGTATTTCAACCCCCGGCTTTCCCTGTTTTTTCCCCGATTCCCCTTCCTGGGTGGGGACGGGTCATCAGATGATAGAATGATTGTCTAAAAGACAATAAATTGTTGTGGGTTTCTCAAACCATAACATGAAGTTACCCAAATTTAAAAGATATCAATAATTATTTCATGGATAAATGTGATGGAAATACAGTTTCTACCACTTTAAATCCTCAATTCAAAGAAGAAACCAGTGAAGCTGAAAATCCAGCAAATGGGGTCAGGACGTTGTGTGAGGTGACAACACCATTACCTTAAAGAGTATGATTTTCTAAATAGAAAGGACCAAGTGAGAAGAATAGAAGCTTGAACAATTATTAAAATTTATAGTAGTCAATGAACAATAAAGCAGTTATCTATTATTGCACTTCCTCATGGTGGACACACTTTCAAATGCGTATGATTTACCACAGAGCCTCAATACATAACTCTGTAATACTAAACTAAGCAAAAATTTGAGCAATGCAGTAATCAGCTCTGAGGAGAAGATCTGATGCTGGTGGTGACAGCAGTTTTTCACTTACCTGGTTGGGTGCTGGTGGATGCCATCCTGAGCTCCTCTGAGTTGTGTGGTCTTAGAATTGCCCTTTTGCTTGAAAAATGGTATATTATTTAAAGCTTTGTACCAAGAGAAATTTTGGGACTTCCATAAATTAGATTTGTTTCATGTGCGTAGAGGTGTGAGGGTAGGGAAGGAGGAGAAACAGTGCAAAAAAAATACGATTTATTTAAAATTTCACAAATCCCAGATCTTGAGTCATTTTCATTGTAAGTAGATCTGCAGTGCATGTCATTACCCACCTATTTTCATTTCCTTTTAACCCAATTAGAGGAAATGCATACAGTAGCAGTCCCTGTGCTTTGAGGGGAAATGCTCTAAGAGAAAGGATCCTGATGTTACCCCTCTTGCAATCACTCCTCTCATGGGCCAGGTTAATTTTATATGTAGTGTAGAGAAGAGCTGGTTGACTCTTTTCATTATTTTTCAAAAATAAAGCATTGATCATCTTAATACAGATACAAATACTGGGCATTGCAAAATGGAGCCCAGAGGTGGAGCAAAATGGAGCTGTGCAGGCTTGTGTGTGTGAAGACATGCCCAATAATGTGTTGAAACTGGCATGGGAAGTTAAAATCAGCCATATATATATATACCTCAACTTAAATATTCAGCTGACAGCTCTTGGATCACTTAATGTCATCAGGAGGGGAAGCGAATGCTTCCCTTCCATTATGTAAATTGATTTCTGCCAAAGGATATCTGTTCTTATCCCCGTGTTCTAACTGGAAACTATTAGCTAACCTGTAGCCTACAAGATTGGTATCACATTCATATGGAAGCTGTCTTATTTCAACAGCATGGTATGTTAATAAACTTAAAATCATAGAATTGTATAGGTTGGAAGGGACCTTTAAGATCATCCAGTCCAACCATCAACCTAGCACTGCCAAAACCACCACTAAACCATGTTCCTCAGCACCACGTCTACCCGTCTTTTAAATACCTCCAGGAATGACCATTCCACCACTTTCCTGGGCAGCCTATTCCAATGTTTGATAACCCTTTCAGTGAAGAAATTTTTCCTAATATCCATCCTAAATCTCCCCTGGTGCAACCTGAGGCCATTTCCTCTTGTCCTATCGCTTGTCACTTGGGAGAAGGGATCGACCCCCACCTCACTACAACCTCCTTTCAGGTAGTTGTAGAGAGCGATAAGGTCTCCCCTCAGCCTCCTTTTCTCCAGGTTAAACAACCCCAGTTCCTTCAGCCGCTCCTCATAAGACTTGTGCTCTAGACCCCTCACCAGCTTCGTTGCCCTTCTCTGGACACTCTCCAGCACCTCAATATCTTTCCTGCAGTGAGGGGCCCAAAACTGAACACAGTATTTGAGGTGGGGCCTCAGCAGTGCCAAGTACAGGGGAACAATCCCTTCCCTAGGTCTGTGTACCCCACTATTCCTGATACAAGCCCGGATGCTCTTGGCCTTCTTGACCACCTGGGCACCCTGCTGGCTCATATTCAGCCAGCTGTCAACCAACACCCCCAGGTCCTTTTCTGCTGGGCAGCTTTCCAGCCACTCTTCCCCAAGCCTGTAGCGCTGCATGGTGTTGTTGTGACCCAAGTGCAGGACCCGGCACTTGGACTTGCTGAATCTCATACCATTGGCCTCAGCCCATCGATCCAGCCTGTCCAGATCCCTCTGTAGTGCCACCCTACCCTCAAGCAGATCAACACTCCCGCCTAACTTGGTGTCGTCTGCAAACTTACTGAGGGTGCACTTGATCCCCTCGTTGATACAGATATTAAACAGAACTAACCCCAATACTGAGCCCTGGGGAACACCACTTGTGACCAGCCACCAACTGAATTTAACTTCATTCACCATCACCCCGCCAAAAGAGGCCTGGCTTTCCAGCCAGTTTTTGACCCAGTGAAGAGTACACCCATCCAAGCCATGAGCAGCCAGTTTCTCCAGGAGAATGCTGTGGGAAATGGTGTCAAAGGCTTTGCTAAAGTTCAGGTAGACAACATCTACAGCCTTTCCCTCATCCACGAAGCGGGTCACCTTGTCATAGAATATGATCAGGTTAGTCAAGCAGGACCTGCCTTTCATGAACCCATGTTGACTGAGCCTGATCACCTGGTTGTCCTGCATGTGCTGCGTAATGGCACTCAGGATGATCTGCTCCATAACCTTCCCAGGGACCGAGGTCAGACTGACAGGCCTGTAGTACCCCGGATCCTCCTTCTGGCCCTTCTTGTGGATGGGTATTACATTTGCTAACCTCCAGTCAACTGCGACCTCCCCAGTTAGCCAGGACTGCTGAGAAATAATAGAAAGTGGCTTGGTGAGCACATCTGCCAGCTCCCTCAGTACTCTTGGGTGGATCCTATCTGGTCCCATAGACTTGTGTGTGTCTAAGTGCTCTAGCAGGTCCCTCACCATTTTGCCTTGGATTATGGGGGCTTCATTCTTCTCCCCACCCCTGTCTACTAGCTCAGGGGGCTGGGTACTCAGGGAACAACTGGTCTTACTACTAAAGACTGAGGCAAAGAAGGCATTAAGTATCTCGGGCTTTTCCTCATCCTTACTTTTAAAACTTATATTGATATAGGATGTATTTTAGAAAATGAATGACAAACGTAGTTTAGGGATAAACTAGTCAATAAAGTTAAACTATGGCAGACTATACTGTGTACTTCGCCAAAAGATAACATGAACTTAAAATGCTGCTAAGCTATGAAAACAGAGACTGAGGCCCAAGGATGGGAAGAACTGAGAACATGAACCTACAAGATAAAGGATGGGTTATCACCCAAATGAGCAAACCGAGGTCAAAGACTATGATGTGATAAATGACAGACAGGGGAGCTAACAAGCAAATTAGCCAGAAGAAACTGGTATTGTGGTTTGACAATGCTACAATTTGGGAAAGGTGAAAAGTTGACAACGAGGAAGACTGCCAGCCTTCATCCAGAAGACCCCCGAAGAAGACCACCAGATAAGACTGCGCCTGCGCAAGGAGGAGTGAACTTTATGATAATTAGTTCTTGAAAGCTACCACCTATTCTTGGGAAAGATTTACCTGATCATGAATATGTATGAGATACTTACATTTAAGACGTAACCTAAAGAAGCTTGGGT
This sequence comes from Burhinus oedicnemus, assembly GCA_008921705.1. Classification (NCBI taxonomy): domain Eukaryota; kingdom Metazoa; phylum Chordata; class Aves; order Charadriiformes; family Burhinidae; genus Burhinus; species Burhinus oedicnemus. The sequence continues at coordinate 817,482 of VFFE01009229.1, forward strand.
GCGCAGGATAAGTGGAACGATCCCCCGTGCACCCAGCGCTGTAATAAAGAATACCTGCTTTCTAAAACTTCAATTTATTCTAACCAGCTTTTCAGTATCAATATTTGCATCAGTCTGAAAAATGAAATACCTCTGTCACTTCAAGCTTCAGCAAGTGCTTGAAGTGCAATGCTAATACTGGAGCATGAAACTGTTACGAAGTACCGATCAGTGTGACAGTAGGCTTCTGATTGGTGTAGGTATGTCTTTAGGGGCTGGGGAGAAATTCCTGTGGCCAGTTCTGCTGTGCAAACTCTGTTCTATACCACTTCTGGTACCATGCTTTTCCTCCATGCCTGAATTTGCAAGCTCTCATAATCCAGAGCACTATATAGTACAATTGAAGTAATCTCCTTGGGGGAGAGTATTTCAAAATTGTCTGCTAATCTCTGCTAGGAAAGATAAACCGGAAACCAGAGCAGATGGTGAAAATTTATATTTATTAAGAAGTAGATGTTGCAAAACTCAAATCTTCCTGCCTAATATTGGTGGAATTGGCTTATATTCTCACTGTTCTTTGTCAAGTCCCAATTCTGTCTGATTTTCTCACAGGCTTGCTTTATTGTTCTGTGTTCCTTGCATTCAGGTTGCAGTATGGCTGGCTGCCAGATGAGGGGGAATTGCGTTTGTTTTTCTTTGAACAAACCGTATTAATTAAAATGCCTCCCACTGGGCTTGCAGTTTGCTGTAAGTAGCACATATCATTAGCTTTTAAAAACCAATAGGATCATAAACTTAATATTAAATTAGCTTAAATTCTGTATGATTTAAGATGCACAGTATAACCCTGAGGCAGAACAGCAAACCTGGACACACAACTTTGGGTATCCCACAGAAGAATGTATTTTTTTGTTGGTGGAGAAGAGTCTCTATTAACTAGAAGGGGGAGAAAGTTGCTTTTTTTTTTTAATCAGCAAAGCAGGTTAATTGTGTGACCAGAGCAATCAAATGTGAAAATTAATACAGTCTTGACAGATACGTTCTTTTTTATATACATGGGCATGTATTACTGGAGTATAGGGTACCTGACGTGTTTTCTTCCTGCCAAAATGCTTTCAGTAATGAGCAGCAGGCTTCATCCATGGACAAGTTGTGGCTTAAAAAGTGTAAATCTGTATCTTCTGTTTCCTGCTTTTCAACCTAGGTCAGAATATTCTTCTAGACAGGTCAGAATATTCTTCTAGACAGGTGAAAGCATTTGCTTGCATCTTTTTAGGACATTTTAATGATCAGTTGTCAGAGTTACACTTAGAGCGTGAGAAACTTTGGATCCATTACGAAGAAATGAACTGATTTCTCTGTGAATCAGGAAGGGGTGAAAGGAGAATTCCAAGGTACCTGGTTTGCTATAAGATATCAAGAACAATAGTAAGGAACATGTACAGTGTGTTTTAGGAGAAAGTGTCATTAGTTACAGGACAAGGTCAGAGCTTTGGACTACTTCTATGCAATTCAGTTTGGGCTAGGGTTTAGCGAAGTGACCCCTTGAACTGTTAAAAATGCATAGTATACAATGGATGAATGAATAGGAGCTTTCGTCTGCTGGAAAAGAAGGAATTTGCATACAGTTCTTCAAATGTTTATCACACACCAGAAGCCCTAGCACTGAATGTATTGCCATGGCAAATGCTTATGCATTGTGGCATGCGTTCACCGGGTGTAAGTAAGTAGAACGGATGAAGTTGGTCTGTTGGGCTTCAGATTAAGGGAAATTTCCCTTACTTAAGAAAGTATTGGCCTTGGGTGAGGTAATGCAGTATATTTTTTTTTTTTTACTCAGCCTATTATTAAAAATGCAGTGCAATATAAAGGATCATTAAGTAAAGATGTGCAGTTCATTAAATGAAATGCTTTATATCCAGTTAGCAGCAGAACAGCAAGCAACTAGTAAACAAATGAATATTTAGAGTTTCGGCAAAGAAGCTGTGCCAAAGTCAGAAAGTTTGTTGCTAATCTGTCCCCCATACTTTAGAATGACACCGATGATTATGGTGGAGACAACAGAATGAGAAGGATGCGTGTTTGAAAGATCTATGCCATTGAGGTGTGGCAAGTAGTTGGTCAAAAAAATAGACCTAGATTAATGCAATTGAAGTGTTCTGTCTTTGCTTCCATTTGGGCAGGGCAAAGCAGTTTGGCTTTGATTTCACACCCACATCGATTGGGATGCTCTCAGCGGGAGTTCATTTACCAAAGACTCCCAGGTTGGAGGACTTGCATGCACAAGCAGGATTGAGTTCCACCGGAAGTGTAGCGTTTGCATCCACTTAGCTCAGAAAGACGTAGGAGAAGCTACTTTTCCCTTTCATCCACTGTCATAGTTAAATCTTTGTCCGAGGGTATGGAACACCTTGCTGCCCTCATCCTGAGGTAAGTACAAAACACCTTAAGAGAGAGCCTTTAACTGTGCAGCTTCAGGCTGTTTAGGTGGAAACACTGTTTTCCTTCTGTTTTTTTTTCTTTGCAGGACAGAATTTGAGAGTCCTTGGGCTGATAAGGGGGACAAAGAGGAAGGATGCTGCAAAAATGGCATGGGAGGAGGCAGCTCTGTATTCCATTCTCCTCCTTAAGTATGGCTTATGTATTTACATATTTCACTGTATAGAAAAGCGTAAGTCCTTGGACAAGAGATCAGAATTCCCATCTCCTGTTTCCCAGGTGAACTCTAATTGCTAGGCCACGACCTACAGCCTGGGTAGGTTCAGTAACTTTGGGGAGATAAAAGAACATTGATTTGAACTCTCTTGACCAGGTAAGATCACACAACCCTAATTTCCTTTGCTGTCAGATGGTCATGAAGGAGGAGAATAGAATACTGCTTTTGTGTTAAATGTCATAATGCTGCAGTTCTGTTATGGAATTAGCACACATTGAAGACCATGCATAATATTTGTTCTGTACAACAAGTGTCAAATTTGGATTCTTTGTGTAAGATGCAGCATTGAAAAGAGGGTGTGCAGCACAAAAATTGTCATTGTTTTCTCCTTCATCTCTACAGATTCTATTACCTCAATACTGGTTTAATTATTTTCCTGGGTATGGTCTCTTGCTACTCATCCTTAAAGCATCATGGTTTTATTCCCAAGGGCAGAAAACCTTTCCTTTACTGAAATTCGACAAGTCACTTTCAAAAGGAAGCAATTTTTCTCAGTCTGCAAACCTGATTTATTGGTTAATCCCCACAGAGGATGTAGAAAGTGTCTTATGTTATACATTCTATGAGTTTTTTGTCTAGACAGAGTATTAGAGTAGGGTTATAAAGATACTCAGGAACATCTGCAATTTTTAAATGCAAGAGGACTGTATTACTAAGTACCTTCTCAGCTGCCAGTTACTTTTCACTGAATACTTATGTTTTTTGAATAAATCCAGATTGCTGAAGTTCCTATAGGACATACCTCAGGAGAGAACAGAACTTCTTACTGTGATCATGTTGGGTGTGTTCTTGGTCTCTTCCAAACCTTTGATGTAAACGGGAAGCTTTGCAGGGGCTCTGCTCGAGGTGACAATCCTCATTGACAGTGTTTGATGGGAAACGCTTTGTACTGATGCTATGTGGCCTAAAAGACTCTTCTGTCCCTCAGTCACCTCCACTCTCACTTCTGGCTCAAAGTTGTTTCCTAGGTTTCCTCTTTTCTTTCCCCTTTCCTGTACTGCCCGTTGTCCCCTATGAGACCTCTGACCGTTTCACTTGAAGTGACCTGACCCCTGGCTGAGTCAAATGGTTGGTGAGAATCATGGGTCAGAGGAGAAAAATGTCAGTCCAATCAAACCTGAATATGTTTAGGGACTTCTGACGTCAGGTCCGCTCTTACTGAGCTGACAAAGTTAAAGCTGAAAACGCCATTTCCCTATAACAGTCCAGTTCATTTATTTCCACCAAATGTTTACCTGCCATAGACCTCAGGTATGCTTGGGTTAAACTTGTTAAACCAGTACTTCTTTGTGAGCATTGTATTACTGAGAATGCTGTTTAAACTATGCCATAAGGGACAAATTCCTGTCCAGCGTCTTGCCAGACTGAGGATTTTCCATTAGACTGAGGTCATCCTGCTAACCTTCACTGGTTTCAAGGGGAAACAAGCTAATTTTAAACTGCAGCACTAATTAAAACTGCATGCCTACTTGACCAATTTGATATTTAATTAAAGCAGAAGTATTATGGCGGTAGTTGAGATAAATGACAGTCAACATTTGCAAGATTGCCATAATGTGATTTTTCTTCTTTTTTGTTTTCTTTTTTCATGTTAGGTTTTAAAAATGTTTCTTAGTACAGTATGTAGGTATGCATGGAGAAATCCTTAGGAAATATGCACTAGCCTGGAATGTTCCTAGCAGGTATTTTCCAAGTTTTGACTAAGATCATAGAAGACTTCTATTAGATGAAATCTGTGTAATACTATTGCTAGCCATTAGCAGAATGAAGAAAAAAATTTTCTTTGATTAAGAAAATTTTAGGCTTGTTTACAAAAAGCTTTGCAATTTTGTGTGATTAGAAGTATTTAACTATAGTCAGTCTATGAAAGTATGCAACTGAATTTATGTTTTGCTTCACTTTTTAAATTGGACACAGTAAACAAGTAGGGATTTTTCCCCATTGAATTGCAAATTATCTGTAAAACAGAAATCATTGGTTTCTGACAGTGTACCCATCTAGTTTGTTCAGAACCTCCTAGTTAATAATACACGTGGCTCACAGGTTCAACAGCTCTTAGACTGCTGAGACAGAACAAATACTGTATTCATTTGCTTCACTGGTAAGGGATCACTAATCATAGGTCTTTACGACACTTACTGAAAGTGCTTTTTTGGCATTCTTGGGCCCTTGACTTTCAATGCTTTTTCTTTTTAACTGCCTTTTTAATTACTCCACATCCACCCTGGGAGGTCACTATTGGCTCTTCACTGAGGAATTTCAATATGAGGAATTCCTCTTGGCTATTAAGCTTCCACCTTCGTTATAACAGCTGCTCTGGTGATTATGACGTACACCTCCTCCTGATGATGTAAGTCCCTTTCTGTTGCTGTAGATGTGGTCCAGAACAGCTTTAACCCTGTGCCCTGTTGTATAGCTTTGTATTGCTCAAGCCTTTGGCACTATTGTCATGTACTCTAATAAGCAGTTTCGAACACAGGTGATGGGATTAAGTGTCTGGGATCTGATTTTTGTTGCAACAAGATTTTGAAACATTCTGGACATATTCTAAATGTAGTTGCTCTTACCAGTTTTTTGGAAGCCCTCATTTATTGCGTTGTACCATATCTAAGATGTTCCTCTTCAGCCTTTTGCTTTTTGAGACCACCAGTCTTCACTCCAGGTAACTGGAAGAACAGTTAGCTAGCGGTAGCGATTCCCTTCCTGGCAGGATAGCCTGCACTGTGGATCTTTGCGACAAATTTATTGTGGACAGTTTTTTTTTTTCCTGTTAGAGCAATGGGAATTTTTGCAGAATTGATAAACTTGGTTTATTCCCTTTATGTAGTGATGTCTTGCTCATGGGGCGGTTGGTAAGTAAAAGCCACAGTTTTGAGAACTTACTTTCTGAAGGAGTCAGCCTGTAAACTGTCCACCTTGCATTGTTGCAGCTCACACTCTCTGGTTCTTGCAGTGAAGCCTTGAAAGACTGTAAGGTGAAATTTACCCATTGAGTGAGGTAAGTGGCTTATAGAGACTGTGGAGGAGTAAAGAACAAGTGTTCTGTTTGCACACTTCTCTTGTCCTTCTGAAAATCTACTAGCTGATTAGACATTTGCAAGATTTCTTGACAGATGAAAAAACTTTCATTAAACTAAACCCAGCAAGATTGAAGCTTCAGAGTTAAGCTAGAAAAGGTGTTTGATATACAGATGAGTTTACTTTGTTGTTGTTGTTTTAGTTTAAACAGTAATGAATTATTTTAATGAGTCAAAAAGTTAGTATTTAAATACCTGATACCTTAAGTCTAGTATTTAAATCTCATTATTATAAGGTATTAAGGACATGGGTTTAAATGAAAATAACCTTAATAGTTGTTTGATTTACATGGGGCTATATATGGTGTGGGCCTCTGAAACGTCCTCTGGTTTGCCGAGACATGTTACTGGTCCTGTTTGCGTACCAGTTGCGTTCTAGAAATTGCTGGGGCCCCCGTCCAGGGCTTCTGTGTCTTGCATCTGCTATCACAGCATGGAATTTAGATGCTTTTTAGTAAACAGCAAGATTTTACATTGTACAGTGTCCTTCTTAAAAGGCATATTCCAAATCAATAAAACACCACGTGTACAATTGAAGCAGACTATGCTAGCAAATGATGAGACTCTGTTAAATGCTTGCTTATAGCTTTGAAAGACTTTGACCTGTTGATTTAAAAGTTTGCCATGCACAGGGTATACTCCTGGGCAATTATTTTTCTAGGCTAAGTCAAAATTTTTCAGACAATTCTTTTTCTAGGCCAAGTCAAAATTTGGCTTTCCTATTTGATTCTTCCTCTTCCCTCACCTCTCAAGAGAAGAAAGGTTTGTTACTTTTTTCAAATTCCATTCTAGAACTGGACATCCAAAATCATTGTTCACCCTTAAAATTTTAGGCACAATGTTTGGACCGTAGTCAAAGAAAATTCCAGGTTTGAGCTTGATCTAAGCTAACTGTGGCACTGATGGAGTAGCCTGTGTCTCTGGGGATGACATGCTAATGTACTGCATGAGACGCCAAGTGGCAGCGGGCAGGTTGAATATTCTTTGAAGAGTGTACAACTAACAAGCATATAGTAAATATATATTAGGGCAACACTCTGATTTTAAATGATAAAATTTACAGTACTTCTCTATGCTACATTACTAGTACTCTATGCTACATTACTAAAAGCAATTAAAAGAACATTTTGGTGCATGGCACCATCTGAGGTAAAAGCACCATGCCTACAAGAATGACTTGGTTTGAAAAATTTTAATTTTCAATTAAGCTTGAAAGGACAAAGTGCAAAATTAACTAACTTGCAATTAATTTCAGTAGTAATTATGTAAAAAATTCCAAGCATATAGAAGATTAGAAGCATGGCATAATTAGTTGTGGAGTTTTTTCTGCTGTAATTACAGTGATGAATATGCATGTGGCTGTTTGGGGAAGGGAAGCACAGCAAGCAATTGTATTTAATTAAACTTTTAGCTGGCTTAGTTGTGGAGGCTGTTCTTTGTTTTAATCCCTTCAAAACTGCTGTGAAACTCCTGAGGCAGGGTAGTTACACCCCAGAGCATGAAAATGACTTTTTAGGATCTGTTTTTTGTAGGTAGAGGTCTCCCAGGTCATCTGTCACTTCCTGAGTCGTAGGTAACCATTGTTCCAACTTCCCAGCTCTTGAAACTTCTGTGAAAAGCCCGATCAAAGCAAATTGCACCTTTTATTGTTTGTGTATTCAAAATGTTCAAAGAGAAAGATGTAGAGTTGCACAGATGAGCATGAGGTGGAGCAACCATCTTGATCTTCAGTAGCATGAGCCAAGAGTGACTGCTGTACACAGTGATGCTAAGATCAGGGTCAGGCCCTTAGCTTCCAGAGGTCTTTTTTGTGGGATCATTATCTATAGAAACAGAAATTAGCTGAAAAACTAAAGAAAAATTGTTTGTAGAGGAGTCATGAGGAGTGAGCGTGTGTATGTGATTTGTTTTGGGGTTTTATTCAATATTTTCCAGATATTTGGTATGTTCCACTTAATGTAGAATCCAGTGTGGTTTTGCTCTTTTTTTAGTTTTCTTTCCTAATTTGTGTTTAATCAAGTTTTTAAGCTGATACAAAGGCATATTAAATCAGTCTCTGTCTTGAATGTATGCACACCATAGATGGCTTGTTAAAATACCACAGAGTGGTGGGGAGGACAGTACTGAGTTGCTTAAGGATAATTAAGTGCACCTTAAGAGTAAAGCAATAGAGCTACCTCCTTTATGGCAGTAAAGAAAAAGTAAATAGTCATTAAAGTATGTGTGTGGAGAACAGGGTATGGCTGATGGAAGCCGAGAACTCCCGTTTCTGACCCTGGCTGACAATTTTTAGCTATGCAACTTTAGGTGAATCATTTTATTAATTTAAGCCTTGCTTTTTAGGTAAGGAATACATTTACTTACCTTGTTAGATTACTGTAACATTTCTGTGATGTCTCTGTAAATACTTGAAGGAAGAGTACTATAAAAGAAACAGTTATTTAGTTATAGTTAGTTATTTGCATCTGTACTATAAAGGAGTAGTAATAAGTGGTTTTGTTTCTTCATGTTTGAAATTAGGTAAACTCTTAACCGTTTTTGTTTTAACAATGATTTTTAAAATTGCTGCAGATTGTCTTACGTGTGTGTGCATGAAAACGTCTCCCCTATTACAAAAGATGCTCCCTAGAAGCTTTTCCCACATGATGTGGTCCCCAGCACATATTCTATACAGTCACCCAGCTTTGGTTTAAATATAGTCACAAAACATCATTTCACCTCTTTTTTCTTCTTTCTGTGAGGTGTATCATTAAATTTGTCCTGCATCTGTTCCCTTTGACCCTTGTTGCCTTTAGTTCTGGTCTGCTCAACAATCTAAAAATGAGTCACTGACCTTAATTTTTATAACCCATGGCTATTATAAATACTTCAATCATGTCTCCTCTTAATCATCTTTTCTCAAGACTAAATAAATCCTACTTTTTTCTCTCTTGATATTTAAGCCCTGTTTCCCCATTCATCATCTTTGTTTCTCATGTTGTACTCACCAACCTAATTCTGTCTGTCTTCAAATAAGCTGGCCAAAATAGCATGCCAGTGTTCAAATGTGGTTTCATTGGGGTTTTGTAGAATCATGCAACAATATGTTTAATATCCTTTGGTTGTGATAAGCCAGTTTTCTATTAACCTTCTTTACCACTGCTATGAATTAGACTAAGATTCTGTCAATCAAGGTTCATTCTCATGTGACACATTAGCTAATTCAGTGCCTTTTAAACTATGCTTAGCTGTACTAATCATTATTATTTGCCTCCGGTCTTTCCATGCAGAATGAGAACTATAAGTATGCTACCAAAAATCTCTTCATTTGTCCTTGCATACAGTAATTATCTTGGCATAGTGATTAATAGTTATGATTCTTGCCTCTTACTACAAATTTTAAAATACACTTTTCTTTCTTGCGTTGTACACATGCTTTTCATATCAAGAATTGCACAATTCAGTATGGCTAGTTCAGTCAGTCAGCCGGGGTCAAAGGGAAAATAAATGTTTCCACAATCTCTGTGGAAACAAAAAGCAAGACTACATCTTCAGCGAGAATAAAATCTGGCACTCTCACATTCATTAGGCTGCATTTGTCAGTGCTGAAAAAACAACCTTTCATCAAGTGCAGCAATTTTCTTTGTTCTGTAATTAGATATGTTTTGCTTAATTTATTTATAAGAAAACTTGCTAAAGTGAGACCAAAATTTTTATAATGCATATTTCAAAAAGAGGAATAAAGGTTCTGGATAAAGTCCCAGGTGCTATAATATCTTGATTTACTGTCTGAAATGTTGTGCTGAGTCCATGCACAAAGGAAAGCTATCCAAGTTTCCTCTATATATTAAGGGAGGAGGTGAGCTCCTTCTTCCTTTGTGAATGCATGGTTAGCTTCTAAGGCTCGTAGAATTTATAGATTTGTCAATGAACTGTTACTGAACTTGGCAGTAGGATGGGATCATGCAACAAGTGAGATGAAATTCTTTAAAAGAGGAGATCCATCCTCATTGTTAGAGGGTGTTTTAATTCTTTTTTCTCTTTATCTGAAGTCAAACTTGATGAAACTAATGCAAGTTTGTCAGCTCACTTGGAGAAATAACCCAAATTTGGGTTTTATGGGGTGTTTCGGGTTATTTGATTGGCAGGGGTGGAGGTTTTGTTAATTTTATTTTTTTTTTGAACTATAGGACAGCTTATACATTCAGGACTGTCAGAGGTCTCAAGGTACCTCCAAAGAAGCATCTAGACCATTGTTAGCTCGAGGCGATCTATTCCAATGCTTCATTATCCTTGCCACTTAGCAAGCTGCGTATGACACCAGAGCTACACACATGGCTTAGGAACTTGCTAGTAAGTTGGTGTGGTGCTTTGCCTTTGGGGGTAAATGGTTTGGATTCAACCTGGCTTGCAGTTACTTAAAATTTATAGGATTTTTGATACTGTGCAGAAAAACTTTGGGAAACTCTCCTGAGGACATGAGGGGATGATAGTCCCTACGATAAAACCATCAGAGTAGTCAGGGTGGCTCGAAGTCTAAAGACATGGAGGCATGTGGTGCTACTACCCAGAGGCAGCAGCTCTAATCAATTAGGTTTATGAAATAAAGCTGTGATCTCTCATGTTAGTCGTTTGGGACACTTTCCTGCAGCTTTTGAAAGCACTGAGTTTATATTGTTAGTCAGTGCAGGCATTGTTTTGATTCACTATCATTTCAAACTTCTGTATTTGAAAATATTAAAAGCTTCCTTGCAATCTTTTCTTCAGCCTAAACAACCCTGATTCTTACAACCTTTTTTGGTAGTTAGTGTATTACAGCCATCTGATAATTCATGTTGTTCTCCACCAAGCTCTGATTCATCTTTGCTTTTTTTAGGTGTGATGTCCTGAGCTGGATAAATACTCGAGCAGACACCTTGCTAGGGCTGGGTGCTGTTGGGGTTGTATTTTTCACTGCCAGTTAACACCCTATTCTCTGCTGACACCTGACAACATGTGAGCCTGACCATCTCTGCTATTTTCTGATCATTTTGAATTTTAATCTTGTCTAGCAGGGTGCTTGTGTTGCCTAAGGGCAAGCTGAATAAGGATATTCTCTCTACTTTGTCATTCAGGTAGTTACTGAATAGTATCCGATTCAGAGCAGAGCCCTTTGGGCCTCCCTGAAAAGCTTTCCGATTTGTAATGAACCACTGCCAGCCACAGCCTTTGAATGGTTCCCTCCCACTCCCTATTTTCAGTGCCATATTTTCTGATCAGGTGAGATTTTTAGCAGACGATGAAAAGCACAAGTTTATCTTCTTCCAGGTGTTAATGCCTTCCAGATGCTCGTCGGTGTCCCATCTGTGTACACTAGCTTTCAAATGCAGCTTGGTTTCTTTTTTTCCTCTCTGCTTCACTTGCTTCTCTCTCTCTTTTTTTTTTTTTCTCCTTTGCTGCTTCTCTTTTTGTCTTTTCTCTTCCTCCTCTCTTTCTCTGGCATTCAATAGTCTCTGTCTTGTGATCGTGAAGGCCAAACAGAGCTATGCAATAGCTACCTTCACAACCAATTGATGTAATCTTTGCTGTTGTGTTTTATGCTTTATTTTCTGTTTTATAATATTAAAGGGAAGATTTAGAGTTTGATTTGCAACCAAGTATGATGTTTGTTAAGACCTTCCTGAAGGTGTAACCTGAACATAGATGAAACTACTGAGGCCACTGTTTGGCAAGACTTTCTTCCTGTTTACACTGAGTTTACAGAGCTTGTAGCTGGAAGGGAACATTAGTTTGTATGTCAAACAATTGTAATGCAAAGTCAGGATAACTTTAAGAAGCAAAGCATCTCATGATGTAACTTCACGCAGGTGCTTTCTCTGGTGGAACCAAGCACTGAGCTCCATCTTGGTTTGAACTGCTCATCTGCCCAAATCCACTCAGTTGGTGTGGTCTTGCTTTCCTCTCCAGTCTCCTTGTGCTTCCTAGAGGCAGACAGGGCAGCCTGCAGGTCTCTTGCTAGAATGGGTTTGCTGCCTCTGTCTGTTTCCTCTGTTGCATCCTAGAAGCAGTCAGGGAAGGCACGTTGGGTAGGTATGAATGGATGATGTGAAATGTGACCCTAGGAAAGGGATTAGGTGACCTAGCAGGTCTTGTCTGTCTCTGCTTTCTGTTTTGATTATTTTTTCACTCAGGATCACAACCTGCTAATGGTTTCTAAATTGTTAGGATGCTGTCTTGAATGAGTGAAGCTATATGGACTGTCTCTCTGACAATATCTCTTTCTCTTCGCAATTCTAGAAAAAAATATGATTGATAATAGTAATATATAAGACAGGGCATGGACTTTGTGCTAACACTTTTTCAAAAAGTGGAGCCATTAAAATACAGTCCTTGAATGATTAGACTAAATTTAAAAGCTGATTAAAAACTTACTTTACAGTGTATCTAAATCACACTTAAGCAGTATTCCTTGCCAAGTATAGCTGACTCTGCAGGCTCCATAAACCCTGCTCCACATCTCTTCAAGCCTTATTATCCTTCTTATGCACCAGCTGTCTGTACCACTAATGTGGCATCTAGGAAGACAGTTAATGTGCACATTCTAGCTCAACAGTATGCGTCCCTTCTTACCAACGTCCAGAATAAACACTGTAAAAATGCAATTCATCTGTCCTGTACAGCATCCCACGTTCAGTTTTTTCCAGACATTCTATTGAAATAACATGCATTTTTGCAGGCATGTAGATCACCCAAGATAAACTGGTAACAGTTTTGCAATGTGGTGTAATTTATTTTCAGGGTTGATAGATGATAAAAACACAAACATTTCATCTAATTATTTTCATTTTAATTAGTTGACTTTTTATTTTGAGTTGGGTTTTTTTGCCCTCCTAGATATTCAGTTGATTGCAAGGAATGTTAGTGGAGGATGTAATGGAAACTTGGATTCTAAACTCTTAGGGTCAGACTGGAATAGGAAAGGCAAAGCCACCCATGGCCTTTGACAAATCTATTTTCCTTCATACTTTTGACTTGAAACTGCTTAAGACCTTTCAAAACTAATCAAGGTAGAGTATGCTTCTATGCTAGCAGGGAGCTGATACAACGTCCAGGCTCTTACCTACCTCAGAGCTCCATTATTCCAATTAACCTTTGCAGAAGACAGGACGGTACACTTGCATATAAATTTGCCAGTGTTCCCAGGGGTATTTGGTAGAAAATGTACTTGTTATGCTGTTAGTTAAAAGAAGTGAAGATAAAGCTGATGTTGGAGACTAACTGTGAGTCCACTTGGGTCTTGCTGATTGAATTTCGTAGTTCTGTTAACTTTTCTATTAAAACATTCTTTTGTTCTAACTTTCAAGACTGTACAATACTACTCATTAATTGTACACAATGGATTACACAGCAATCAGAGACCCAAAATTCCTGCAGTTAGGGAATATTGTTTGTGACTTGAATAAGGTGAAACTGGAATAACTCTTTGGAGATGAGGGGGAAAGATCAATTGCTGTTATCTCCAATTTAGCCCCAGTGCAAGCATTGAGGCTAGAGCCTGGGATGCTGCTCATTGTCAAAGGTCTTGGCAAAAGCACCAAGAGCACATTTATGCTATGAAGCCAATACAGTTTTCTTTCTTCGAAGCACGTTCTTGCTATGTTTTATAGGCTTGGTCCACCAAAGAGCCTTTTAGTGGTGTTGCTTTTTGAGATTTTTGTTCTGCAGAACAGGTTTAATTTAGTGACTGGGAGGAGGACGATAGTAGTAGAAGCCCTTAGAGCTTTCAGTGCATCAGGCTCTTGCTGAATGGCATCTTCCTGTCATAAAATATTGAGAAGTGTATGGTAACTAACTTCTTGGCAGTCTCCTTGATGGTGACCCTCAACTTTCACAGGAGAAAGAGGAGACAAACATAAATAACTGAACCCCTCGATTTAGAAAGGAGAGCTTTATTAGGAGAAAGCTCATCCTTTTTATGTTCTGCCCCTGATTTTGGCCGTAGTTTCTGTACTGGCTGTGAGTTAATCAAATTACACCACTAGCCTTTTGGGCTATCACGTGTCCAGGAAGTACTGCTTAGATCAATGTTGGAGTGATTCTGAATTGCGTTTGAGTA